>OZ053303.1:5433159-5842551 GCA_964056655.1 Arabis hirsuta | reverse complement strand
CTGATTTCCGACGGCCAAAACCGTCGGAAATCCATCGGAAACGGTGTTATTCCGACGGATTTCCGACGGTTCTTGTACGTTGGATCTATGTGGTCGGAATTTCCGATCCGTCGGAAATCCGTCGAAAATTCCGACGGAATACTGAATAACCGGATTCCGTCGGAATCCCGTCGGAATTCATCTGCCCGACGAAATTCCGACGGAATTCCGACGGCCATCACACCGACGGAATTCCGACGGACCCGCACACCGACGGAATTCCGACGGCCCAGAAAACCGACGGATTTCCGACGGCGACTAATACCGACGGATTTCCGACGGATTTCCGACGGATTAATTAATTTTTTTAAAAAAAATTTAAATTAAAAAATATAGTAATTCCTAAATAAATATATTAATTATCAAAGTAATTTAAACGTTTAATTATTACATAAACAAAAGTCTACTGGGACTGGTTACGGAAGAATGCGTTCATCTTTTCTTCCATTGCCCGAATTCTTTCTGCATCTTCTGCGCGTTGGGCCTCCATCGCGGTTACGCGCTCGAAAAGGTCAGCGTTTTGTGCCCTCAAACTACTATCTGCGTGATAGCGGTATGAATTAACCGATGGAGAGGAACTCTCTTCCGGGAGGCCAAAGACACGACTTTTGTGCTTAGGCGTAACCTAAAAACAAAATATATACTTAATCAATGTTACAAGTTATTAGTATTAAAAATTATTTTAAATTTTTTTACATTTGCAACTGTTACTAACCTCATAAGTGAACTCGTTGATCTTCTCGAGTGGAACTTCGGTGGCCGGCGGAGTTCCTTCGACGATCTGTTGGGATTGGAGGTACTCCTCACCGAGCCTCTCCACGTTTTCCACGATTTCACGAGCAACTGCATCTTGAAGTTCATTAGTCCTTCTGTTGGTGTGCGCATCTTTGATCAAATCAAGATGCGACGGACGCACACCGGTCTTCTGAAACTGTTGGCATAGATACGAAAGGAATTATGAAAGGGGTTATAAAAAATTTGTTTGAAAAATTTAAATGATTACCATTTTTTCAGCACGTGTCGCTTTGCTCGTCGCTCCGAGGTTATGGGTCGCCGGTCCCTTCCCCTTCCGGTCGCTCTTCCGGTTAGTGGAGTTTTTTCCTGAGGCCGATTGAGTTTCCTCCCGTTCCCAATGAGCAAGTAGGCCAGCCCATAATGTTGGCTTATCTTTAAAAAACCGGGGCACCTTTTCTTCTTTGAACCACAAGTCCTTCCACTCGTTCATCTTCAACGAGTACTTTCGACCGGCTTTTTTGTAGAATTGCCGTCGGACCTGACCAGTCAGCTGCGGGTCCCAAGTAAAATCTTGCTGAAAAAAAAAACCACATAAGCAAATTAGTATTGACAATTTTAATTTTATATTAAAATCAACATTCTTAATTTAGAAAAAAAAATTCATACCGCAAATTGCCGAAACCATATTTCACGGTCTGCCTCTGGCATCGAACTGTATGTGGGATACGGTTCTTTTATCAAGCAATTGATCATTGTGTTGATAGAACTCGTAATCCCGTTTTGCGAAAATTGAAACCTAAACAATATTTAGTTATATATTTTATTAAGTTAATATAATCAAATACATTTTTAAATAAAACTTACCAGGTCGTGTTGGGTGGCAAGTCAGGATCTAGACGAGACAACCTATCCCGTCCGGGTTGCGAAACAAACTCCTCAATGGTCATGGCCGTGGGAGTTGAGGGCGCTGTATCCATAGGAGACGTGTGTGGGATATCAAAACCGCTAGTCTCGGGGATTTGCGACTGACTCCCACTCCCACCTCCCCTAGTGGAATTACCGGCTCCACTAGAGTGATGAAATCGCCTATAGTCCCTAAGATTGCCAAAATTTTTACATATCAACCATTTATTCATATTATAAATTTGTATATGGAAAATAATTTTATAAAACGATCATAATTTATTCATATTATAAATCTTTATATGGCAAACATTTATATCAAAAATTTATAATTTTTACAGATCAACAATTTATGATTTTTACATATCAACAATTTGGAATTTTATAATTTATTCATATTATATATCTATTATCTGGAAAATAATTTTATAACCCCAAAAATAATTTATTCATATTATAAATCTTTATATGGAAAATATTCATATGAACAATTTATTATTTTTACATATCAACAATTATGTAAATTTATAACCACAAATACTTATTAAAATGAAAAATAATTTCATAAACCCGAAAAGTCACTAAATAACAAAATTCCTAAAATTAAAAAAATTTGTGATTCTCTAAATTCAATACTTCTAAAATTACTAAATTTTTAAATTCCTAAATTCTTAAAAATTCCCCAATAAATCACACCAATAATCCTAATCCAATCTAATCTACTCTAAATCAATTACTTATCTATTCCAAAAATATTATTACTAATCTAAACAATAATTTTTACTAATCTACATCATAAAATTCAAATTAAATCTTTATAGTAATGAAAAAAAAACTTACATGCCAAAAAATTTGAGAAGAATGGAGGAGAAGGATTGGTGACGCCGGAAGGAGAAAGCCGGAGGGAGGGTCGCCGGAGGGAGGGTCGCCGGAGGGAGAAAGGACCGGTCGCGATTTATGGTGTAGAAAGAAGATGTTTCTGTTCGATTTGGTGAAGAAGAAGATCTGATTATATTCACGACAGAACCGACGGACCGGCGACGGAATACCGACGGATTTTTCGCGGTTTTCGATGATATCGAAGTTCAGGCTGCAGAAATTAGGGTTTTCTTTGGAAATCCGTCGGTATTTCTGACGGATTTCCGACGGATTCTAATTTTGTGTGTTTTGTATTAAAAGATATTTTAACTTCCGTCGGAAATCCGTCGGTAAATACCGACGGATTTCCGACGGATTTGTTTTTTGTTTTTTATATTCTGCGGAAATTGTTTGAATTTAAAAACGCGTTACCGTCGGAAACCCGTCGGAAATATCTATTTATAAAGTTTTTTGAAAATATGTGAAAACATAAAATTAAAATCTTAAAACTTATTAAATTCCGATTACATTAGAGCCTTAAATACACTCCTATTTTTAAAAACATACAACTTACAATCGATTAGAACCAGAATTTTCTTTCCCTTTTGTTTCTTTGGTGGAGAATCTAAATACCCGTCGCATAATTCCCTTTTGATTGCATCAACATCTACATTTAAGTTGGGGCTTTCTGATCTTTGGGCAAATTCATAATCATAGTAGTGATCCTTACATTCTTTTGAAGTACTTTCACCGTAAGTATCTGTGACCTCAATCAATTGAGATGGTTGTACGTCCTTGAGAACACGCTTCTGGTCAGGACATTGTGCCTGCTTATCATATTTGGGACTCAAAACATTGGGTTTAAAGCTCGAATCAGCTTCCCACGAGTATGTGGGTATCTCTTGAGTGAATTCGTCGCATTGAGTTTCGGTTTCCCACGAGTATTTTGGAATGTGTTGGTTGGTCGGCAAGAACTGGCTGTCCGGCGCTATTGTTGCTGAAGAATCTTCAATATGGCTTGATGAGCACTTATCAAATTCCCACGAGTAAGTGGGTAACTCTTGCGTGAATTCGTCGCATTGAGTTTCGGTTTCCCACGAGTATTTCGGTATTTGTAGGGGGTTTGCCACGATTTTAGATTTATAGTCTTCATTTGGAGGGCTAGAAGACATTATTTGCTTTGGGTTGGTGTAGAAGATATACACTTCCGTGCTATGTATTTATAGTAGAAGTTACATGTTAAACGTAACAAAAACCATGGCCACAAATAATGGATATCTTTTACAAAACTTTGTAGTCCACATAAGTTGTTTTGTCGAATCGATCTGGGCCGTAGATAATTTTAAACTATATATGAACCATTAAAACAAGTTGTCACATCCAACTAGTATTAACTAGTATTATACGCAAAACCGAGCCTCCGTTAATTAAAATTCTAAGATTGTGTTCCACAATTTGATTTGTTAATTATTATTAAAATATTGCAAATATTCGTCTACCATGAAGTACATTATATTAGAAGGAACGCATAGATGTTAGAGTACAACATTGATAAACAAACATTTATTCATAAATTATTAATCTGACTCTCCGGATGAGCCTTCACTAGGGATGGAGTCTGAATCGTCGTCAAATTCTTCACGTGTTTCCTCATCGTCCGAATGAACTAGATCATCGCCGATATGTGTTACATCAATGACAAGGTCAATGTTATCCATCTCCTCAACATGTGACATTTGCATACTTCTCGATACTTGTAGAGAATCATGTTCTGGAACTCCATATATTTTCCCTCTCGGATTAATTGGAGTTACAGTGATCCAAGGATCTCTCATTGAGGAAATTCTTGGATATTTTATGTAGCACACCTATTAATGAAGATAGTGGATATTGTTAATATACAGGAATAACAAAACCTGACGTATGCGGATGTAGGAAAACCTATTATTGTATTGATATCTGGTTTGCTTGAGACGCAAGGATAAATGGATCGTAATGCTGTAGTTTCCGGCTTGAATTTATCGAAATAACACCAAGAGGGTCAATTCGAACCCCACGACCATTGGATGGATCATACCAATCGCACATAAACACAATGCACCTCAAGTCCAACATTCCTGGATAGTGGACTTCCAAGATTTCTTTTAAAATGCCATAGTACATGGTATCACCTAATTGTGTCGAAATACCATAGTCCGAAGTTGGCCTTTGACGTCCTTCCTCACGAATCCTGAACGAATATCCCCTCGTGCAAAATCTGGGATATGAAGTCGCGGTGCTGCGTGAACCATGAGCAAACTCCACTAACCAGGTCTGGAGGTTTTGACCACTTTCTAAACCTTCGGAAACCTAAAAACAATTACCGAAAGAAATCAGTAACATATGAAAGTGAAAACCTAAAAAAGTAAGCGTAAGGAATTATATTAAACTTACATAAAATTTCAACCACTCCGGGAATTCTTCATCTTTTAAGACAGCAAATTCGGAATCTGTCTTATAAGCATGGTAAGTTTGTACTAGGGACATGTAAATCCTGTAACATAACAATTGTTATTACCCGAAGACAAATAATGCCACAAATTTAGTACCTCAAATGGTGTACCTCTCATACTCCAGAAGTTCGTCACAATTTCTTAGGATATATGTATGCAAATGTGTGACCTCTTGTGTTGATAGTATGCGAGTCTTCCCTTTTCCACTTACGCGACCAACTTGGGCAAACAACTCAGGTACGACCACGGGATACACTGCTTTCTCACCTCTATCATCATGTCGCGCCGGCCGTCTCCCCTTAGTCCGAACATCCGAAGGAAAGTAATACTCGGCAAAGTGTGATACTTCTTCATTTAGACTTTGTGCAACAATAGATCCCTCAACCTTGCTCAAATTTTTTATCTTTTTCTTCAGGTGAAACATGTAACGCTCGAACGGATACATCCATCGGTATTGAACAGGGCCTGCTAATGCTGCTTCTCATGGGAGGTGAATAGGAAGATGTTCCATAATATAAAAAAATGACGGTGGAAATATCTTTTCAAGATTACAAAGGAGTACCGGGATGTTGGCCTCTAAATTACGGATCCCGTCCACTGTTAGTGTCCGTGAACATAAATCTCGAAAGAAAGCCCCAACTCCTACAAACGAAAAGGAAACAAGTTAGTACATATATAGTAACATTATATTAGTAAAAAACTCACGGGAGTACGAAATATACCTCCAATGGCTTGATGGATGTCTTTTGGAAGAAGATAAGCAAATGCAAATGGAAGAAGACGCTGTATCACAACATGACAATCATGACTCTTCATTCCAATAAACTTCCCTTCCGTTGAATCCACGCAATTACGCAGATTAGATGCGTAGCCGTCAGGAAATTTAACACTTTTTTTTATCCATTCAAAAAAAATTTCTTTCTTACCCGCGTCTAACCGGTACGCAGGCATAGGCAATCTACCATTAGGCAAAACATGTAGAGATGCCCTTGAACAAATCAATGGCAAGTCTAATCTAGATTTCCAGTTGTCTTTTGTCTTTCCTGGTACATTTAAAATGGTGTTCATGATGTTGTCAAAGAAATTCTTTTCAACATGCATGACATCTGGATTATGCCGCAATAGATGGTCTTTCCAATAAGGCAAATCCCAGAATATACTTTTCTTGTGCCAATTGTGATATTCCCCACAACCGTCGACGGGGTGATGGCCATTACCCCCACAATCAGGAGTTCGCTCTGCACCAAAATCTCGTAACTGTTCCAATATGCTGCGACCATCTATCTCAGGAGGTGGACCATGTAACACAGGAATATTCTTCCTGAAATGTCTTCTAGACCGACGATATGGATGATTTGCTGGTAAAAAACACCTATGGCAATCAAACCATGAAGTCTTCCTTCCGTGCTGCAATTGGAATGCTGAAGTATTGTCTTGACAATAAGGACATGCCAATCTTCCATGCGTTGTCCATCCAGATAATATACCGTATGCCGGAAAATCGCTTATGGTCCACATAAGAACCGCACGCATGTTGAAATTCTGCTGGATTGAAACATCAAATGCCTCAACACCATGCTCCCACAACATCTGCAACTCATAGATCAATGGTTGGAGGAATATATCGAGTGACCGTCTTGGATGATCTGGCCCGGGAACTAGAATTGAGAGAAACAGGAACTCTCGCCGCATGCACATAGAAGGAGGCAAATTGTAAGGTGTTACGATGACCGGCCAAAATGAATATTTTCTTCCGTGCTTTCCAAATGGGTTGAAACCATCAGTGGATAAGCCGAGGTATACATTCCGTCGTTCATATGCAAAATCTGGATATACGGATTGAAAGTGTTTCCACGCTTCTGCGTCAGAAGGATGCGTAATATCTCCATCTTGACTATGCTCTGCATGCCATCTCATACCCTTAGCTGTGCATTCTGATTGATACAGCCTCTTCAACCTCTCTGTCAATGGTAAATACCACATCCGTTTGAATGGAATCTTCGCTCTGCCACCTTCGTCCTGGAACCGTTGTTTACGGCAAAATTTACATTTGTTTCTGTTCTCATCTTCTCTCCAGTATAGCATACAGTTGTCGATGCACACATCTATTATCTGGTAGGGCAAACCAAGACCGGCAACAAGTTTCTGGACCTCGTAGTATGATGCTGGACTAAGATTATCCTCTGGCAAAACATCTTTTACAAATTCGGCGAATGCATCAACACATTCTTCGGACAAATTGTAATCAGTCTTGATGTTCATAATTCTACTAGCAGAAGATAACGGTGAATGACCTTCCCTACAACCACTGTATAGTGGTTGCTTTGATGCGTCTAACATATCAAAAAACCTTCGAGATTCTAAATTAGGTTCTTCAACCCTATCACCCTCATAACCACCCGACTGCAAATTCTCTCTAAACGCATTGTTAACCATCGCAACCGTACTTACCCCAACATCTACTTCCGTTGTACGTTCTCCTACTCTATCCGGAAAATAAGGTGCATTACTACTAGTACTACCATATTCAAAATTGCTTTCTCCATGTAAAAACCAAACCTTATATCCCGGCCTAAATCCATATCTATATAAGTGGTTCCAAACAGTATGAACCGCAACACTAATTCTATTACAACAATTAGAACATGGACATTTGATATCCTGACCTTTTTTGGCTGCATCTTGATTTCTGGGTAAATTCATGAACTCGCATATACCTTTGGCGTATGCGGACGTTAATAAGTTCGAGCCAATATCCATCATTGGGTCGTCCATCCAAGACCGAAAATATGAACTCATCGCTAACAAATGTGTTAATATCTACTTACGAGGAAATGTCGAAACTTATAGAACGGATTTCTGTCAGATTTCCGTCAAAACCTCTGACAAAACACCCCACCAATCCCATCGGACACCGCTTAATAATTTATAACCACTCAAACTTGCCGACATCGGAAACCGTCGGTATTCCGTCGGAAAGTCGTCGGAAAATGATGACAGCTGAAATCCGTCGGAAATCCGTCGGGAATGTCGACGATTATTTTGGCCGTCGGAAATCCGTCGCAATAAACCGACGGGTTTCCGAAGGAATCATTTTTATCGTATTTCCGTAAGTATTCCGTCGGAAATTTCCGACAGAAATCAGGTCCGTCGGAAATTCCGTCGGAATTTCGACGTTTTTCTTGTAGTGATCACCTAATACTCATTTATCAAACTTCTCTAGGAGAATCCGGTTTTTCGAACTATAATTTGAGAGAATAGCTTGAAAACCCATTTTTCAACTCATTTGTCGAATGGTGAAATAATTGAAATCTCAAATCTGAAAAACCGTATCTTAGATTTTGAGAGAATACTATTACGAAGAAGAAAATTTGAGAGAGAAAATGTGAGAGAGTTTGTTGAAGATATTTTCTCATTGGATTCAAATATGATATGTACAAAATGCTATATACACAAGAGCAAATTTGATTTAGATAACCGGTTGATCTAAACCAACATAACGGGTCATATCCTCCGATAGATACGATGTCACTAGGAGAAGGCATGATGCTAGTTGCGGACGACTATCTCAAAGATACTAGTCTCAGTAGGGTAAAAATATCAATTTGTCAAAACAGAGAGTCAATTGATCGAAACCTCTTTTTGTGAAGCTGATAGTTTCGCTCTGACCAAATTATGTAGAAGCCGTAAGTTTCATCGTTCAAGATTCATATAGTTAAAAGGCTCTCAAAGCAAATGATTTCGACTAATTTTGTGGGGAAAAAAACAAAAGCGAATATTCATATCTCTAGAGTGGCATTTTTATAATCCTTTTGATCACATTAGTAATAATTGTCCATGTAGGTGATGATATAGGGTCTTTGGTGCGAGACACTAAAAGTGTAGTATTGTTTTGTCGTCTCATAATTTAAATACAAAAGACCATTAACTAAACTTTATAACTGAGGACCCACTAAATCTTTCAATTAGAGTATCATTTAATTCGTGACTAGTAACTTCATTGGACAAATTGTTATATACAAAATAGAGAAGAAGGCCTTTGTATAGCAAATTTTCTGTTTTCAAAAGTGTTAATATCACATTAATCCACCACTTGTATATTGTGTTATTAATCCATAATTAGATCATAATCATATAGTTGCACTGATATACTACGTATGAATTATCAAGAAAATGTAAATCAACACACACACGTAAATGTTTTTTGGGTTGTGCACATTAATGCCACCCACCACATGTCTTTTCTCTATATTATAGTTTTGCTCTTTTCTTTTGTATTTTATTTTATATGGACAACAAAATTTGTTTGTTGTTCTTGTGTAGATCACATATCCGCCACTTCTTGCACTTACGTGGGAACTTTATTCTTTTTTTTTTGGGGGGGGGTGGGGGGTGGGGTGGGGGAGGGATTTCTACATAAATTGCTGCAAATATAAGTGTTGCACATTTTATCTTTGCTATTTTCTTCCTAATGAAAATATTTCACTCTGCTTTCTACAATATGTTCATATTTTGCTATAACGTAATGGACTTTAAATGCATTGGAGACATGGGACCACGTATTTCCCATCCACCGACCTACCAAACTAGAATAATAAGACTATAAGAGCGTGATAAAGATGACCAAAAAAAGGGCGTGATAAAAGAACAAAAATCTTCATTTCTTATACCAATTATAGCAACAAGGAAGAGATGATTAAGAGAATGACGACACTCGACAAAAAAAAACTCATGATCACCAATGGATGTTTATATAATTTGGGGACTAGTTATCTAGAATGGTATAATGCTTGAAAAGATTAAAAAGCATATAATAATAAGTGGACCAAAAACATAATGCATATATCTATTGGGTTTCTATGGGTTGAGTTAAACCGTGTGTATTATGTTGATGCTAGGTTAACATTGTAGTCTCTATATAAAAGTAAAATCTTTAATCTTAATAAGACAAGAAACCTCTTTACAACTTCATAGGGTTCTTGACATGGTATCAAAGCCTTAAAACCTAGCTACTACAAGGTTTTTCAGTATTTCAATCTTGAGATTATTTTCTTTCCGTTTAACACATTAACCTAGTGTTCGAATCTCTCTCTACTTGGATTCAAATGACGAGCTCAGCGTCTGCCCTAACTACTATGCCGACTCGCACCAAAACTCGTCGAACGATATCGCCATATGATCTTACTTCGTGTGATAGTCTAGGAACCTTGATCTCCAAACCTCTATTGCGTGGTCCTAACTACGATGAGTGAGCTACGAATCTGCGTTTGGCTCTCAAGGCCAGAAAGAAATTTGGTTGTGTTGATGGTTCAATACCACAACCAGTTGAAACTTCTGATGATTTTGAAGATTGGACTGCAAACAATACTCTTGTAGTCTCTTGGATGAAACTCACGATTGATGAGAACCTCTCCATCTCCATGTCTTATATCGATGACTCTCCTGAGTTGTGGACACACATTCAAAAACACTTCAGCGTGAAGAATGGGCAACGTGTTCAACGTCTCAAGACAGAGTTAGCTACATGTAGACAAAAGGGGTTAGCTATTGAAGCATACTACATAAAGCTTACACAGTTGTGGAGAAGTCTTGCCGACTACCAACATGCTAAGACCATTGAAGAAGTACGCAAGGAACGAGAAGAAGACAAGCTCCATCAATTTCTTTTGGGTCTTGACGAAATAGAGTACGGTGCCGTCAAGTCTAATCTGTTGTCTCGGGTACCTTTGCCAACGATTGAAGAAGCATATAACGCTTTAATTCAAGATGAAGAATCAAAACTCTTTGGTCGTATGAAAGAAGAACAAACTGATGATGTTAGTTTTGCAGTCCAAACTGCTTTGGGATTGCGTAACTTTATACAGAACAAAGGACCATCGATAGTTTGCACCTTGTGTGGACGTACGGGTCATCTGGCCGAAAATTGCTTTAAAAAACCGGATATCCCCTTTGGTGGGAGGATAATTCACGAACCAAACCGAGAAATAATTTTTCTCGTGGAAATTCAGCAACTAATGGAGCAAATCGTGCCTCTGTTTCCACTTCCATGGGATCAATGAAGGGAAAATCAGCTGCTCCTAGTCATGTAAATCACGTTGCTGCACATAGTGTTGGAGTTCATACTCCTTTGACATATGCAGATCGAGTGGGAATAAGCGGGTTAAGTGAATATCAATGGAAGACATTGATAATGATGCTTGGAGAACGAAAACCTCTTTCAAACACTCGTCTCACTGGTAAGTATTTTCTTGAATCTTGGATCATTGATACGGGTGCTTCAAATCATATGATTGGCATTTTTAATCGATGTATGCGATATGGCTCCGGTTTTGATTAAGCTTCCTGATGGACGGGTTCATCTTGGCTCATCTCTAAGTTTTAAAAAATGTTTTTTTTGGTTGACGAACTTCAATATCATTTTATTTCAGTTTCACAGTTGACAAGAGATAGTGGTTGTATATTTCAGATTACTGATAGACTCTGTGTGATTCAAGACTGCATCACGAAGATGCTGATTGGAACGGATGAGCAGCAAAATGGACTTTATTTTTTTAGAGTAGAAGTTGCAGCGGCGGTACAAAACATGGACTCCTTGTCTATATCAGTTTGGCATCGTCGTCTGGGGCATCCATCCTCTAAGGATTTGGAGACGTTGGTTTTATTGATTTCAGTAATAGTCATGGTTTTTATTCAAAATCTTGTGATATTTGTATTCGCGCCAAACAGACAAGAGATTGTTTTCCTTTGAGTAATAATAAGACAAGCTTTGCGTTTCAAATGAACATTGTGATCTTTGGGGTCCTTATCGGACAACACCCATATGTGGTTCACGATATTTTCTAACAATTGTTGATGATTATTCTCGAGGAGTTTAGATCTATTTACTAAAATCCAAAGAAGAAGCACCATAACATATTAAAAACTTTCTCTCGCTTGTAGAAAGACAATTGAAGTTAAAACTGTACAGAGCGACAATGGTTCTGAATTTGTGAGTTTGTCCACTTTCTTTGCGTAACATGGTATTATTCATGAGACTTTGTGTGTTGGAACGCCTCAACAGAATGGTCGAGTAGACCGAAAGCATAGGCATATCCTCAACGTCGCTCGTGCTCTACGATTTCAAGCTCATCTTCCAATCAAATTTTGGGGATATTGCACGCTTGTTGCAGGTTATTTGATCAATCAGACTCCATCAAAACTACTAAATGGGAAAACGCCGTTTGAGCTTGTTTATAACAGGTCTCCGCCGATGAATCACCTGCGTGTGTTTGATTGTCTTTGTTATGTGCATAATCAAAAGCATTGTGGGGATAAGTTCGAAACTCGTAGTCATAAATCAGTGTTCCTTGGAGATCCATTTGCAAAGAAAGGTTGACATTTTTATAACCTTAAGACTAGGACTGTTTCCGTTTCCAGAGATGTGATTTTTAATGAAACACTTTTTCCTTTCCAAGACTCCAATTCAGTTTTGTCTCCGCCTTCTCCAACTTCTCCACCTTTGTTTGTTCTTCCAATCACCATTATTGATGATGAAATGGATGATACATGGCCGATATCAGAAAACGAACAAGAACTGTTGTTCCCATCACGTCTCATGCTCCATTGATTGAGTCGATTGCATCTTCTTCTCCGACTGATGTTGTTGTTTCGACTTCAGAAATATCTCCTTCAATAACCGAATCGCCTTTGTCTGTTTCAGCGGAACCCATTGGCTCCAATTCGATGAGTCCTGGAGTCGATGAACCAGAGATTCTAGACAGAGATCATCGCAAGAAAAATCCACCAACAAAGCTCGTTGACTATATCACTACTTTACTTCACGAGCCTTTTCCATCAGCAACACCTTATCCGTTAGATAATTATGTGTTTAGTTCTCAATTTTCAGAATTTTACAAGAATTATCTTCTGGCTATTACATCAGGAGTTGAGCCTAAAGACTACAATGAGGCTATTCTTTATGAAAATTGGCGTTTTGCCATACAAGATGAAATGGTTTTACTATGGTGGATCTTCCACCAGAAAAAAAGCTCTTGGATGCAAATGACTTTTTCGATTAAAATTTAAAGCTGATGGTAATATTGAGAGGCATAAAGCTCGCCTTTTCATACTCAGAAACAATCAAATAGAAGAGATTGATTATAATGAAACATTTGCTCATGTGGCTAAGATGGTTACACTTTGTGCTTTTCTTCAACAAGTGGTTTTCTTTGATTGGGAAGTTCATCAAATGGACGTTCATAATGTGTTTCTTCACAGTTATCTAGATGAAGAAGTGTATATGCAACTCCCTCCGGATTTTTGTACGGCTGACAAAAACAAGGTATGTCGACTTCATAAGTCTCTATATAGCTTAAAGCAAGCTCCTCGCTGCTGGTTTGCTAAGTTGACTTCAGCTTTAATAGAGTATGGTTTCGAACAGAATGGATGTGATTACTCACTCTTCACGTTTGAAAATGGAAGTATTCGTGTTCATGTCATGGTTTATGTGGATGATCTGATTATTACCAGAAATATGACGGCCGTAATTTGCGAATTTAAGCAGTATTTGAGTTCGTGTTTTTACATGAAAAATCTAGGCATCTTGAGCTATTTCTTGGACACATATTTAGTACCGCAACCCGTGACGGACCAACTTGTATGGGTTGAAAAAAATTGGTTCGTTATGGGTTGGCCCACTTGGACGGTGGCTGGTCCATTTGGCCCTTCTAAACTTTTAGTTTTGATTAAATAATTTTCAATTTAGTGTTTTTATGTGTTCTTGTTTATGAATTTGAGTTTTTCTTATAATTTTTAATAAAAGATTTTGCTTAAATTATGTATATATGTTTCATTTCAATTTATATTTTTTTAAATATGAATGAAGCAAGTAAGTCAAACGGAAAAAATTCATCAATATATCATTTTTGTCGACCAATATTTTTATTTATATCATAAATGCAAAATATATAACTTACATCAGTAACCAAATTTAAACAATAACTTCTTTTCCATTTATCAATTGCAAACAGAATAAAAAATATCATCAAGTTATCAGTTATAATAAAACATATATAGTTGTGAGTCTAACCATAAGAATAAAACATAAAAGTTTACGTACATATTAATCCAAAAATACAAATACACTACGACAAAGCTCAAACTATTATGTTGATTTTTTACAAAAACAAGGCAAACGACCCGTGGGTTGGAGTTGGACATAGGTTTCAAAATCGCAACCCACAACAAGCCAGCCTAAAAATATTTTTAAGACCGTCATGGGTTGGGTTACTTGGACGCGGGCTGGCCCGTCTGACATCTCTACCAACTGTAATGTACTTAAGTCAGCGAAAGTATGCTCTCGACATCATTACAGAAATATGTCATCTAGGTGTCAAACCTGTATCTTTTCCGTTAGAACAAAATCATAAGCTTGCTTTCGCTGATGATGCCTTACTTTTTGATCCTTTGCAATATCGTCATTTGATTGGTCGTTTAATCTATCTCGGTGTGACTCGTCCTGAGCTATCTTATGTTATTCATATTCTCTCGCAATTCATGAATGATCCTAAAGCTGAACATTGGGAAGCAGCTCTTCGAGTTGTTCGATATTTAAAGAACAGTCTTGGTCAAGGTATTCTTCTTCGTTCGAACACTAACCTCACACTCACAAGCTGGTACGACTCCGATTGGGCATCATGTCCTCTCACTCGGTCAACTTGGAGGATCTCCTTTGTCTTGGAAAACAAGAAAACATGATGTTGTTTCTTTATCATTCGCAGAAGCTGATATCGTGCCATGACCAAAATCGTTTGTGAGATACTTCGATTACGAGAAATACTGTCTTGTCTCGGTATTCAGTGTACGGCTCCAACTGTCATTCATTCTGACAGCCTATCTGCTATAAACCTTGCTGCAAATCCTGTTTATCATGCCCGAACAAAACACATAGAGAAGGACTGTCATTTCATTCGCATGAGATCATACGTGGTACCATCTCTACTAAGCATGTTTCAACAAAGTCTCAGCTTGCCGACATCATGACAAAAGCTTTGGGTCACCGAGAGTTTGAAGGATTTCTTCTCAAGCTGGATGTTTGTAACCTCCACACTCCACCTTGAGGGGGGTATTGGGCCCCTATGGGCCGAATCAAACCGTTTGTATTAAGTCGATGCTAGGTTAACATTGTAGCCTCTATATAAAGACAATGTCTTTAATCCTAATAAGACAAGAAACCTCTTTACAACTTCATAGGATTCTTGACAATATCTTTTAGAGAATGAAACATTTCTAATTTTTTTTATGATATGTAAATATCAATCAATACTGGTTTGTTCATAATTTGTTAAAATCGTAGAAAAATATTTAAATACTAAAATAATTAAAATTGACTCGAACCAGAACAAACCATATCAAACGCAAAATCAAATAAAAAAATGTGAAGTTTATCAACATGGTTGATCTGGTCGATCAAAGATTTAGGTAGAACACACATCATTAGGGCGTGTAGTCCCACTCAAAATGGATGATTGATGTCACGGTTGATATTGTGCATGTAGAGAATCCAGTTTTCTGTTTTTCCAACTTGATTGACGTGGTTGATCGACATAGTGGTCGATCACTAGGACATCACGTAATTCTGATCAATTTGGTTGATTGATGTATATGTCCATCAAACTGCTTCTCATCCATTTTCTTCAATTTTAACATCTAATTGATCTGTGGATGCTCGTTTAACAACAAAGTATCTATTGCATCTTTAAACCAAACCTCCAAATGTATCTACATATTTTAAAGACCGGCTCTGTATCCAAACCTCCAAATGAATTTCGGATCCACATCTCACGATCGCCATATAAAACTTTCGAACTTCAGCACCATAAATCATCTTTTAGAAACAATATGGAACCAAATATCCTCCATGAGACAAGCTTCATTTTATCTTTCTTTTTGTCTTGATCCAAGGTTCTTCAACAAATTACGTGCTAAATCTTACTTGGGCGTCATAGAATTTCCATAATAACACACTCTAAATTATTTTAAAGGTGCTAGCTATGGTCTTCTACTCAAACGCATATATAAAAGGGAAATTGGCTAAAATAACAAAAAAAAATTCACTAATTAACCAAATGACTCTAATTTAATGGCTCTAACCTCTCTTCATCATGCTTTTTTAGTTAAACTGCTAATAATTTTTATTTGTTGGTTATTCTTGCAATTCACCCATTAATATAAAATAATAGTATAAGATAAGAGTTATGATATGTATTTTTGTAATTTGTGTTTCATCTACAGTGTTTAAAGTAAAAGAGAGAGTTAATTATTGTAGTGATTCATTTGTGTTTTTTTAATGTCAGATTTCATTATGGATCCGACTGGTATTTCAAACAGAAGAAATGAAAAGAAAAAATTAGAAGAAAAGAAAAGTCACTTTTAAAATAATTTTGTTTCTACTGTTTATTTAAAGTGGGATGAATTCCACTATTTCAGTCACTTTTTTATTTTTTGAGTATAAAATCTTTTTTTTCAATTTTCTTTTCATTAGTAAAAGTACAAAAGATTTTTTTGTTATCTTTTTTCTTTTCTTCTACAAGTGTCTATTACTCATACTTTGTTGTATAAACCTATTGCTACCTGTAGTCACCAAGCGAATTCCACCACTCTTTGAGTGCGCCAGAGAACCTTGCCGTAAATTATTGTATCACCATCGGTAATGGTGAAGTAATGGCTTCCGAGGTCATCCACGCTTGAAATTCATCGAGACGATCATTCCATTTCTCGTAAGGAATATCATCGAAAGTGAATACCATGATTTTTGAAGCAAATTGCTTTGCTGGTATTTCTTCTTGTGGGAGCGTGTAATTCATGTCTTCGTCAGTTGAATAGACCTCGTTGATGTTTGGTTCTTCCTTAGGAGTGGCTGGACCATCATCTATGGCGAACTGCTTTGGTAATGACTCTTCTTCAGAATCTGTCGTGAAAGTGTTGGAGCTGGAATCAGAGAAATGACTGATTCGTGCTATTGGTTCTGAAGAGGAGGGTTTAGGATCTTGCTCCATCGTTGGTTTATGAATAGAGTCTTCTGAATGCTTTCCGATAGTGTTGAGCAAGCTAGTCATCGAGAATTCAATTATTCCGATGTCCTTTTCCTTGTCCTTTTTCTTTTTGTCTTCTCCAGACTCAAGGCTCGAGGAGGATGTAAGAGTCAGTTTCTTTGTTGGGTTGACCTGGAATTCCGATTGCTTTGGTCTTCTTGGTTTTGCTTGTACCGTCTTAGGTCGTGGAGTAAACATTGGTGTCGATGCCGAGGCATAACGGGATGTGAAGGCTTCATCGGATGATAAAAAGCCTGGCGCTGGATTTCTTGGTTTCGGACTCTGATAGCCAGAAAGGAATCCAGGTGAGTAAGATCCTTGGAACATAGGCATTCCAGACATACTTCCATAAGGATTGAAGTATGGGTCTGTCGGCCGTTGATTTTGAATCATACTTTCGAGGCATCTTTGAAGATCTTTGAGTTGGTTTTTGAGACTAGCTGTCTCTGCCTCTTTGTCGCGGAATTGAGTTGTTCCTACCATCATTTGGTATGCCATAGACATCATTTCGTGATGGAGGTTGTCGAGTCGACCATGTATTTCCGTTATAGCACTTTGAAGACTATGTAGTCTCCTATTGTAGCTCTCCGTCAGTTCATCAACTTTGTGATTGATCTTTGAAAGAAGTTAATTCTGGACGAGCGAATTCTCTGTCTGCCAGTTGAGAACCTTTTCTGCTTGGCTCAGCTGGTCTGGACCAGTCGAGTTAATGGCCTTGGAGAGAATCTTAGGGTTGTGAGCTATGTCGTTCCTGGTGAAGTCCTCTAGTGGTGGAAAACCATCAGGGTTCATCATTAGGATTTGTTTTGGTTCCTCTTTTTTGTCGGAGTATTGGACTATAAAGTCGTACTTGTCATCACCGAGTAGACCGACAGTGGGATCTCCTTCGAGATACCGTTTATAGAGAGGATCCTTCTTTTTTCGTCGTCTTCTGCGTTTGTCATCGTCTAATTCATAGTTGTCATATGCATCTTGACAAGCGGTGCAGAAACAGAGGTCGACATACTGATGTCCGTCTGAGTCTTTGAATGGGTAGACAATGCGGCCGTCTTGCTCAAACGAATATTGCTTCATTACTTGCGATGTAAGACGACCATGGAACTCGTGTTCATCAATTTATAGGAGAAATTGAGTGAACAATTGTCGTCTGGCTGACGATGATTGAGGTTTCTCGAATTTAATCTCAGTTATTCCATCACTGCGGGAATGGAAACTAGCTTCTGAAGACTGGATCGGCATTTCGATAGCATGATGTAACTTTTCATAGCTTGTTACCCATGATTCTGTTAGTCGTCGAAGAAGATTTTCTCGAGAAATCTGTCGAGGTATCTGGATAGCGTTTGGCGCTTGAGATGCAGATGTAACCTCGAGATATAACGCCTCGTCATATGAGGGGAGGACAAGATCAAGAGCATGATCTTGGACTCGGAAGACGATCTGGTGGTGGAGTGTCGCCATGACACTTTTGTCTTGCATAGGAGCTCCGATCAACTGGAGCTGCACCTTGAGCGTCTTTAGCAGGTTTGGGTCTTGTAACGAAACGTTGAAGTTGGGAAACAGTGTTATAAATACTCTTCCGGCATTTAACGTTGTTTGTACCGTTCCGATGCAGGCTTTCTGGTATGACTTTAACCGGGAGTCCATCAAAGCTATTCGGGCTATGACCGGTAAACTTTTTCGTGCGTGTAAAGTCAGACCTATTCTCAAAACTCCAAAGTGGAGGTGAGTATAACCCTGTTGCAGCCAGAGTCGTGGTAGATTCTCCGAGATGTTGAGGGAGATAAACTGTTCTTCTTCCGTGGCCGGTATCTGACAGGATGAGAACTTGCTAGATTGGACATATTCCAGAACCTTTCGGTTTGAAGATGGCCGGATAAGTTCTCGAACTCCTTTAACCAAAAAAGCATTAGGCTTCTTGGTAAAGTGTTTATATGGATTAACCAAGGGAAGAGTTGTTTCCGGTAGACGATCTCCCGGAATATATTCTATTTTGTAAAGAGAGTTAGAAGAAGAAGAAGAAGAAGAAGGGGAATCGATAGGATGCCGTATTGACTAAGCCGTATTGACAACAAACGTAGGTGGTTTGCCAATACGACGGTCAATAATACTTTCGTGGTGGGATAATCGTGATGATAGTACAAAAGACTGGTTGAGTTCAGAAATGGCCGGAAGTGCCGAGATTACTCACGATACCTAGAACTCATCATGATTATTCCCCTCGTCTGTCAATACGGCATGTCTTCTTCTTCTTCTTCTTCTTCTTCTTCTTCTTAACTCTCTTTACAAAATAGAATATATTCCGGGAGATCGTCTACCGGAAACAACTCTTCCCCTGGTTAATCCATATGAACACTTTGCCAAGAAGCCTAGTGCTTTTTCGGTTAAAGGAGTTTGAGAACTTATCCGGCCATCTTTAAACCAAAAGGTTCTGGAATATGTCCAATCTAGCAAGTTCTCATCCTGTCAGGTACCGGCCACGGAAGAAGAACAGTTTATCTCCCTCAACATCTCGGCGAATCTACCACGACTTTGGCTGCAACAGGGTTATACTCACCTCCACTTTGGAGTTGCGAGAATAGGTCTGACTTTACACGCACGAAAATTTTTACCGGTCATAGCCCGAATAGCTTTGATGGACTCCCGGTTAAAGTCATACCAGCAAGCCTGCATCGGAACGGTACAAACAACATTAAATGCCAGAACAGTATTTATAACACTGTTTCCCAACTTCAACGTTTCGTTGCAAGACCCAAACCTGCTAAAGACGCTCAAGGTGCAGCTCCAGTTGATCGGAGCTCCTATGCAAGAAAAAAGTGTCATGGCGACACTCCACCACCAGATCGGCTTCTGAGTCCAAGATCATGCTCTTGATCTTGTCCTCCCCTCATCTGACGAGGCGTTATATCTCGAGGTTACATCTGCATCTCAAGCGCCCAACGCTATCCAGATACCTCGACAGATTTCTCGAGAAGAACTTCTTCGACGACTACCAGAATCATGGGTAACAAGCTATGAAAAGTTACATCAAGCTATCGAAACGCCGATCCAGTCTTCAGAAGCCAATTTCCATTCCCGCAGTGATGGAATAACTGAGATTAAATTCGAGAAACCTCGATCATCGTCAGCCAGACGATAATTGTTCACTCAATTTCTCCTATAAATTGATGAACACGAGTTCCATGGTCGTCTTACATCGCAAGTAATGAAGCAATATTCGTTTGAGCAAGACAGCCGCATTGTCTACCCATTCAAAGACTCGGACGGACATCAGTATGTCGACCTCTGTTTCTGCACCGCTTGTCAAGATGCATATGACAACTATGAATTAGACGATGACAAACGCAGAAGACGACGAAAAAAGAAGGATCCTCTCTATAAATGGTATCTCGAAGGAGATCCCACTGTCGGTCTACTCGGTGATGACAAGTACGACTTTATAGTCCAATACTCCGACAAAAAAGAGGAACCAAAACAAATCCTAATGATGAACCCTGATGGTTTTCCACCACTAGAGGACTTCACCAGGAACGACATAGCTCACAACCCTAAGATTCTCTCCAAGGCCATTAACTCGACTGGTCCAGACCAGCTGAGCCAAGCAGAAAAGGTTCTCAACTGGCAGACAGAGAATTCGCTCGTCCAGAATTAACTTCTTTCAAAGATCAATCACAAAGTTGATGAACTGACGGAGAGCTACAATAGGAGACTACATAGTCTTCAAAGTGCTATAACGGAAATACATGGTCGACTCGACAACCTCCATCACGAAATGATGTCTATGGCATACCAAATGATGGTAGGAACAACTCAATTCCGCGACAAAGAGGCAGAGACAGCTAGTCTCAAAAACCAACTCAAAGATCTTCAAAGATGCCTCGAAAGTATGATTCAAAATCAACGGCCGACAGACCCATACTTCAATCCTTATGGAAGTATGTCTGGAATGCCTATGTTCCAAGGATCTTACTCACCTGGATTCCTTTCTGGCTATCAGAGTCCGAAACCAAGAAATCCAGCGCCAGGCTTTTTATCATCCGATGAAGCCTTCACATCCCGTTATGCCTCGGCATCGACACCAATGTTTACTCCACGACCTAAGACGGTACAAGCAAAACCAAGAAGACCAAAGCAATCGGAATTCCAGGTCAACCCAACAAAGAAACTGACTCTTACATCCTCCTCGAGC
This sequence comes from Arabis hirsuta, assembly GCA_964056655.1. Classification (NCBI taxonomy): domain Eukaryota; kingdom Viridiplantae; phylum Streptophyta; class Magnoliopsida; order Brassicales; family Brassicaceae; genus Arabis; species Arabis hirsuta. The sequence goes on along the minus strand of OZ053303.1, from coordinate 5,821,267 downwards.
CTTGAGTCTGGAGAAGACAAAAAGAAAAAGGACAAGGAAAAGGACATCGGAATAATTGAATTCTCGATGACCAGCTTGCTCAACACTATCGGAAAGCATTCAGAAGACTCTATTCATAAACCAACGATGGAGCAAGATCCTAAACCCTCCTCTTCAGAACCAATAGCACGAATCAGTCATTTCTCTGATTCCAGCTCCAACACTTTCACGACAGATTCTGAAGAAGAGTCATTACCAAAGCAGTTCGCCATAGATGATGGTCTAGCCACTCCTAAGGAAGAACCAAACATCAACGAGGTCTATTCAACTGACGAAGACATGAACTACACGCTCCCACAAGAAGAAATACCAGCAAAGCAATTTGCTTCAAAAATCATGGTATTCACTTTCGATGATATTCCTTACGAGAAATGGAATGATTGTCTCGATGAATTTCAAGCGTGGATGACCTCGGAAGCCATTACTTCACCATTACCGATGGTGATACAATAATTTACGGCAAGGTTCTCTGGCGCACTCAAAGAGTGGTGGAATTCGCTTGGTGACTACAGGTAGCAACAGGTTTATACAACAACTATACCTCTGCTCCTAGGCGAGATTCATAGAGAATTCATCGGTACACCTACGCATCTCAGAGACAAACGCCAAGAAGAGTTTTACACAGAAAAGTGTTGCTCGATGAAGAAGTGAGATCTAGTTAAACACTTTGAGAGGCAAACTAAGAGATACTACTCTCTCAATGGTCTTAACAATCCAAGTCTGAAGCAGGTGTATCTCTCTTCAGTAGATGACTATTTTAGCCAACAAACAAAAATCTACATCAGAGATCAAAACCAGACGATTGAAGAAATCTCTATAGGCCAGATCCAGCAATATGTCTTCAGAACTCTCGATAAATTGTGCAAACAGAAAGAGTTCTGGTTAGAATTCATGGACAAGTCCAAACATCTCTCCAAGATATATGCTAGGCCAGATTTATCATTCAAGTGCTCAAAACCTAAGAAGTCATGTTCGTGCAATGCCAGCGGCAAATGTGGACGGTTTAAAAAGAAGCACTCCACGAAGTTCAGACGATGGCGATTCTTTAAAAAGAAGCGCGGCTTCACCAAAGGGACAAAATGTTTCCTATGTCGCAAGGAAGGACATTTTGCAAAACATTGTCCCAACAAATCTCCTAAGAAAAAACAGTATCTCATCAATTCGATATCTCACATCGCACCAGATATCGATCTCGATGGCCATGATCTAGAGTCTGTTCTATCCTACGATAGCGACGACAATGATGCTAACTGTGGATACTCAGACTACGATGACTCATCCGACGCATTTTCTGACAAAGAAGATGATTGTTGTTTTAAGATCACTAAGATGCCGCTTCGTGAAGAAATACAGACACCAAACTTACCGGTCACAATCTTCGATCCCTCCGCCAACGAAGACTCGGTTCATGTCATTGCATTTATTGACACAGGAGCTCATACAACGATTATGAATCCTAAGATTCTCACATCCTCAATGTGGTTACCGTATAAACAAGAGTTCCGTGTGGCAAACTCAGGAACGTTGACTATCAAGCTCAAGTCTAAACTAATAACCATTGAGCTCTTCCCTTGATGTCAAATTACTACTTCAGTACTTGGTTCTACTGAACCTGGAAGGGATCTCATATTGGGATGGGATTCATACTCTCTCTTGAAGAAAAAGTGAGATATTTCTATCGAACCATACGGCATAAGATGGAAAGCTCTCTGCAAGGCCTTCACCACAGTACCAAGGTTATTCACAATTGAAGGATCTGAGTCAACAATGTTCAGCAAGATCAAAGAGGCAATAACAACAACATCTTGCGCTGAATCACATACAGAATTCCTTCAAAAGTGTAACCATCCACTCTGGCTCAACAAGGAGTTCTACGTATCACTACCTTTCAAAGACGATGTTCACACAACTCCAACAAAAGCGAGTCATGCAGGCATGCCGCCTACTCTGTTACAACAGGCAAACAACGAGTGTGATCAACTAATCAGTCAAGGCATTGTTTCATCAACATCTTCCCCATGGGCGTGTAAAGCATTCTACGTCAATAACCGTGCCAAACAAGCCAGGGGAAAACTGAGATTAGTCATTAACTATAAACCCCTCAATCAGTATCTACAGGATATCAAGTTCCCACTGCCAAACAAAAGAGCACTCCTCCAACACCTTCAGGGAGCAAAGATATTCCCCAAGTTCGACCTCAAATCCGGATTTTGGCAACTTGGCGTACATCCAGACAAAAGATACAAAACGGCGTTCTGTCTACCAAACCAACACCTCCAATGGAATGTACTACCATTCGGCCTCAAGACAGCCCCGTCGCTAGCGATGTTACGAATATTCAAGCCTCTTCTACATACGGCTTTGATATATATCGATGACATCCTGCTCTTCTCGACTGATGACAAAGAGCACAATCAACTGCTGCAACAATTCCATAGCATAGTCCAAGAGTACGGAATCATGCTATCAGCCCGAACGATGGTCATAGCCCAGCCCAACATCGAATTTCTGGGTATGCAGATAAACGATGGTGAATTCACACCCTAGGCCCTTCTTGCTACATCACTCTTAGATTTTCCTGATGAAAATCTAACAAGGCGACAAATCCAACAATTCCTTAGCGTAATTAATTACGTGAGTGACTTTATTCCGTAATTATCGCAGCTGACAAGACCGCTACAGAAGATGCTGACAAAGCATCCCCCACAATGGACTAAAAGACAAACCGACGCTGTCAAAAGTCTAAAGCTAGAGGTACAGAAGCTACCGCCTCTAAAGATTCCTTCTACAGGAACGCGCATTCTGCAGACTGATGTGAGTGACAAATATTGGGGAGCTATTTTATTTGAAGAAATAAATGGCAAACGTCAAATCTGTGGCTACGGTAGTGGACGCTCTAAAGATTCGAAGATCCACTATCACTCCACGTTCAAGGAAATACTCGCAGTCAAAAAGGCTATTGAGAAATTTGAGTTCCATCTGATTGGACACAAATTTTGCATCGAGATGGACATGTCTTCTTTCCCGAAGATGTTATGATTCAAGCAAAAGATGGTCCTGCATCAACAGTTGCTACGATGGAGCGAATGTTTTTCGAAGTATGACTTCGAATCATTCTATTTAAAGGGTACAAAAAATACTCTTGCTGACATGCTCAGCAGACCCCCGGTAAAAGAACTACAGATGATAATGGCGAGCTCTTCTTCAACAAAGAGTTACTACGACTTTACCGCCGGTATGCCAGAAGACGCTAAACAGCTTATCGAAAGAAAGACTCTCCATGAGTACCTTCAAGATAAGATGTTCTGATATCAGTCTATCATCATATCTAACTACGGACCAGACAACCATCATATCGCACCAATGGGCATTCACCCGGAGTATCCATTTGCACACCTCTACCAGATCGAACAGTCACATATGCCAGAAGAAGTCCTCTATTTCCTTTGGTACCTCTATTCAGTCTACACCATAGGGATAGCCTTCGACATCCAATGGCTCTACGGTTATATCAATGCCCAGCAAGGACAAAGAGAATGTTTCTCCACATTTCTCACATGGTTTGCACCTCTATCCGTTTGGAGCGGAAAGTTACAAAGGTCAGCCAGAGCAGTCAACCTTCCATTCAAGAAGCTGAAAAGTCAAGGAAGCCTCAATCCCTTCTTCAATCCTCACACAATCTTCTTCTTTCATCGACCTGTCCAGTTCAACTCTAAGTCAGGGAAAGTTCACGCGTTACCAACACTTATCCATCACAAAGATTACTATCGAGGTGTTCACCCAGATTTCAACGTCAATGACACCAAGCATTATGAAGACTTTCAGATCCATGCATTTCGTCTCAATAATACAAGGCAGATATTTCCGATACCATTTATCCCCAACTGGACCTATTACTCAGTAGACTATCAGATGAGTCTCGATGAAGACCTACAGAGCTACATGACCAAGATGGCAAATATTCAACTCATTTACGATGTCTCGAAGCCGAAGAAGCAAGACTCACAGCCTCAGGAATCCCCGCGAGAATATTCCCAAAATGCACAACTCCCAGACGATTAAATGGACATGAGTATTGATGAGGTTGGCAAGATGTTTGGCATCAACATCAATGAAGAAGACCTGAAGCCTTATGAAGAACAACCTTATGAAGAACCAGATTACGTCTACAAGTGCCCAAATGATCATTATGGCTGTTGCGAAAAACATATCATCAAGTTCGAGATGGAACACTGAGTAAGATATATTTAAGTATTTTTTGTGTTTATAAGTATGTAATGCGACAATGTATTCGCAAAATAAAAAAATACATAAGCATGATGTAAGCGATGATGTAAGCATGATGTCATGTGATGTCATTAATAATTAGGTACGCAATTAATAAGTTAGGCGAGCATGATGTCAGCGTTTATGTCAGCGTACACCATCCTCCCCTATAAATTTGTGTGTAACCACTTGTGAAATATCATCTCATAATTTCCATAAAAACCTCTCTCTAGTTTCTCTCTCTAATATCTGAGTAAATCCTCTCTAGTTTTCCGGAGCCTTAAGAACTTCGGTTCATAAGTTCTGATTTCTATCTTTCATCCCGGAAGTCGGCGATTCTGTTCCTTTAGACTTCGATAAACGCAGGTGGTTTGCCAATACGACGGTCAATAAGACTTTCGTGGTGGGATAATCGTGATGACAGTACAAAAGACTGGTTGAGTTCAGAAATGGCCGGAAGTGCCGAAATTACTCCCGATACCTGGAACTCATCATGATTATTCTCCTCGTTTATCAATACGGCTTAGTCAGGATTTTTTTTGGTTCCTCTTTTTTGTCGGAGCATTGGACTATAAAGTCGTACTTGTCATCACCGAGTGGACCAACAGTGGGATCTCCTTCGAGATACCGTTTATAGAGAGGATCCTTCTTTTTTCTTCGTCTCCTGCGCTTGTCATCGTCTGATTCATAGTTGTCATATGCATCTTGACAAGCGGTGCAGAAACAGAGGTCGACATACTGATGTCCGTCTGAGTCTTTGAATGGGTAGACGATGCGGCCGTCTTGCTCAAACGAATATGGCTTCATTACTTGCGGTGTAGGACGACCATGGAACTCGTGTTCATCAATTTGTAGGAGAAATTGAGTGAACAATTGTCGTCTGGCTGACGATGATCGAGGTTTCTCGAATTTAATCTGAGTTGTTCCATCATTTCGGGAATGGAAACTGGCTTCTAAAGACTGGATCGGCGTTTTGATAGCTTGATGTAACTTTTCATAGCTTGTTACCCATGATTCTGGTAGTCGTCGAAGAAGTTCTTCTCGAGAAATCTGTCGAGGTATCTGGATAGCGTTGGGCGCTTGAGATGCAGATGTAACCTTGAGATATAACACCTCGTCAGATGAGGGGTGGACAAGATCAAGAGCATGATCTTGGACTCGGAAGACGATCTGGTGGTGGAGTGTCGCCATGGCACTTTTGTCTTGCATAGGAGCTCCGATCAACTGGAGCTACACCTTGAGCGTCTTTAGCAGGTTTGGGTCTTGTAACGAAACGTTGAAGTTGGGAAACAGTGTTATAAATACTCTTCCGGCATTTAACGTTGTTTGTACCGTTCCGATGCAGGCTTGCTGGTATGACTTTAATCGGGAGTCGATCAAAGCTATTCGGGCTATGACCGGTAAACCTTTTCGTGCGTGTAAAGTTAGACCTATTCTCACAACTCCAAAGTGGAGGTGAGTATAACCCTATTGCAGCCAGAGTCATGGTAGATTCTCCGAGATGTTGAGGGAGATAAACTGTTCTTCTTCCGAGGCCGGTACCTGACAGGATGAGAACTTGCTAGATTGGACATATTCCAGAACCTTTCGATTTGAAGATGGCCGGTTAAGTTCTCGAACTCCTTTAACTGAAAAAGCACTAGGCTTCTTGGCAAAGTGTTCATATGGATTAACTAGGGGAAGAGTTGTTTCCGGTAGACGATCTCCCGGAATATATTCTATTTCGTAAAGAGAGTTAATAGAAGAAGAAGAAGAAGAACGACTAGTGGATTTATTTAAAGTGGAAATTGTAAAAGGGGAATCGATGGAAGTAGGATTTGAAGTAGACATGTTTGAGAAAAGCGTTTTCCAGAACACCTAAAACATTCGATCATAAACACCAATTTTCATCAACCACCACGAAAGCCGTTGGCTCTGATACCATTTTCTATCTTTCATCCCGGAAGTCGGCGATTCTGTTTCGTTAGACTTCGATAAACGCAGGTGGTTTACCAATACGACGGTCAATAAGACTTTCGTGGTGGGATAATCGTGATGATAGTACAAAAGTCTGGTTGAGTTCAGAAATGGCCAGAAATGCCGAGATTACTCCCGATACCTGGAACTCATCAAAAAATATATTTCCCATTTTTTGTTGAGAAAAAGAAAAAAAAGAAGTAAATTTGTGTAATAACCAAAACAAAAATTATAATTCACAATCTAACTATTGTGACTATGATTTTGTCACATAGGAGATTTTTGGTTAGATTGCAAGTAATTTTTTGTTTGGTAATCAATGCCAAATTCTCAAAACAAAAAAACCTTATCTCACTAAACTTTTAGATATTCTTTTGCCGTCATTGAAATTGTTTTTCAACTGAAAATCTCTGTTACCGAGATAATTCATTATCTCACCAACAAAAACAAAACAAAATTCGAAAAAAGAAAAGAAGAAACAAATTTTGAAGAGTTCACAACCACAACAATGCAACTCTCTCTTCCTTCTCCAGTCAGTTCTCCTTCCTTAATGAAAATTAAAACCATATAAAAATGTTGAACGTGATTCCTCTGCAACTCTGAGCCACTCTCTGTTTTCACTTTCTCCATTCTTTTGTCTCCTTTCTCACCGACTGCCAATTCCATCCTCACCCCAAAAACAAAAAAGGTTTTTGAGGAAAATTACGATTTTGCAACACAAGTACAAACTTCTGGGCTCTCTCTCTCTCTCTACTTTTGAGGTAATATTACTGTATCTTCCTCTGTTTTTTTTTCGTTTTCGTTTACAGAGTTTGGTAATAGATGGCAATTTTTGATTCTTTCTTTCATATTACCAAGCTTTTCTCTCTTCTCTTTGATAATTACGAAGGTGATGAGCAAACAAAAGGGGACTTTATTGGTGATTTCTACTTTCTAGTAAAGCTTAGCTTCTGCTATTCACTTTTCTTTTCTCTTCTTGTTAATAAATTTCGCTGGTTCTTTTTTCTTTTTCAGAAATTGAATTCATCATGAACTAGGAGAAGAAGGGGAACAACGACAACAAGAGGTACATAAATGTTTAACTTTTCAATTTAGTAAAATGTTTTGTGTAATGTTTAGTGTATCCTTTCTTTCATTGAGTGAAAAAATTGACTCTTTAGCAGAGACAGAGGAAGTTTGTTTGACCAAATCAACACATAACAGTTCACGCATCATACATATTGATATCCACACACATATCAATCAAGTTTGAATCTTTTTCCAGTAGCAATCAGTGACAAATTTGTATATAGATCTCTGATTCTTCTCTGGCACTTTCTTGCATTGTAGAAGATGGTTGCCTTTGGGAAAAAGCTCAAGGAACGGAGCATTCAAGAATGGCAAGGGTAGTAATCTTTCGATCTACTTCTTTTTAGAAAACTCGTGAAATTTTCTCGGTCTTATTCATGATCCCTTGTAGATATTACATCAATTACAAGTTAATGAAGAAGAAAGTGAAGCAATATGGTCGTCAATTACAAGGAGGGAATCAAGAGCGTCGCAATGTTCTTAAAGATTTCTCGAGGATGCTCGATAATCAGGTTTGAGATCATTCAATCAACAAATATTCATTTTGTTTTATGAAACTTTCTAAAAGCTAATTTCTATATGAATGCATACTCAGATCGAGAAAATCGCTCTTTTCATGTTGGAGCAACAAGGATTGCTTGCAAGTAGGCTACAGAAACTAAGGGAATCGCGCGATGCTCTCCAAGAGGAGCCGGACATTTCTCACGTAGCTAATCTAAAACAAGAGTATAGAGCTGTTGGACAAGATCTTCTCAAGCTTCTGTTTTTCATCGAGATGAATGCTATTGGTATCCGTAAGATACTGAAGAAATTCGATAAACGGTTTGGTTTTAGATTCACAAACTATTATGTCAACACTCGAGCTAACCATCCTTACTCTGAACTTCAGCAAGTCTTTAGACATGTGGTAAGTAAAGTCTCAGCCTAATTGTAACCATCCTTACTCTGATCAACATTAACGTCGAATCATAATGTTGATGTATAGGGCCTTGGGGCTGTTGTTGGAGCTGTATCTCGCAACCTTCATGAGCTTCAAAACAATCAAGGAAGCTACTTATCGATTTATGATCAGCCTGTTCTTCCTCTTCAGGATCCTGTAGTGGACTCAATTAGAGCAGCAGTGGATAGGCTAACACGGTCAACAAACTTCTTAAACTTCATGGCGCAGCACGCGCTTATAATGCAAGAAGAGTTGCCGAGTCCACAAGACGAGGAAGCGGATGAAGAAGTCGGGAGATATCACTTCATGTCTCTCTTGTTGAATTTGGTCAACACATTTCTCTATATGGTTAATACTTATATAATTGTCCCTACAGCTGATGACTATTCCATGAGTCTCGGTGCAGCAGCAACGGTCTGCGGTGTTGTCATTGGTGCTATGGCTGTGGCTCAACTCTTCTCTTCGGTTTACTTCAGCGCTTGGTCTAATAAATCTTACTTCAAACCGCTCATATTTAGTAGCATTGTCCTCTTCATTGGGAACTTGTTATATGCTTTAGCTTTCGACTTCAATTCTATAGCGGTTCTCTTGATTGGCCGGCTTTTCTGTGGGTAAAGTCCTTCTAGACTCGTAGATTTAACCAATCTCTTAAAGAAATCGATTACTTTGATTCTTAAACATATTGTATTTTTTCAGTTTGGGGTCGGCTAGAGCAGTGAACCGGAGATATATAAGCGACTGTGTACCGTTAAAGATCAGAATGCAGGCTTCAGCTGGTTTTGTTAGTGCAAGTGCTCTAGGAATGGCGTGTGGTCCTGCTCTTGCCGGTCTACTACAAACAAGATTCGAGATCTATAACCTTACATTTAACCAAGATACATTGCCTGGTTGGGTTATGGCAGTTGCTTGGCTTTTCTACTTAGTCTGGTTAGCTATTTCCTTTCGGGAGCCTGCGCGTGAGCCTGAGCAGATTCATAATACTTCAGAGGAGTCTCATAATAACTCCGGTATGTCTAGTTCCAAAATCTCTTTCTTTGGTAGATGAATAGAAGTTATCGGTATCTGATTGTAGCGGTTTTTGCCTGGTGTGTGAGTGATTAGAAGCTGTTGAAGATGGGAATCTGGAGAAAGGTTTGCAACAAAGATTGCTGATTACATCAGAAGAAATCGAAGAACAAGTTGAAGATGACTGCGATGGAAGCGAAGAAGCTTCTCAAGATTCACGTACACCTGCAAATTCCATTGTAGCTGCGTATACACTACTCACACCTTCAGTTAAGGTAAAAAACGAAAACCAAAATTTAACTTCAGAGAAGCTGAAAATGTAAATTGTGCAAATTTCGAATAATCGATTTGATTGGTTTTCAGGTTCAACTATTGATATACTTCATGCTTAAGTATGCAATGGAGATTCTTCTTTCTGAATCTAGTGTCATTACCACTTACTATTTCGGTTGGTCCACGAGCTCGGTTGCGATCTTCTTGGCTTGTCTCGGCCTCACGGTTCTTCCTGTAAACCTCGTTGTCGGAAGCTATATAAGCAACATGTTCGAAGACCGGTAATTTTCTCTCAAAAGGCAAATTTTGTTTGCTTGTTTCTCCTCCTCAAAGTTTTCCTTAAAGTCATAAACTTTTGTTTGTCTTAGGCAAATTCTGTTGGTGTCGGAGATTATGGTATGTGTAGGAATACTTCTCAGTTTCCATGTGGTTGTTCCATACACTGTACCACAATACGTTTGCTCAGGACTCATCATGTTTGTATCGGCAGAAGTTCTTGAAGGTAAAAAGGACTGATAATACCCCAAAAAAACTTCTCTTTTAGCTCATTTAAGCTTTTGTTTTTTTACTTATTTTGGGGTTTTTCAGGTGTTAACTTATCGTTGCTCTCGAGGGTTATGTCGTCGAGGCTCTCAAGAGGGACTTATAACGGAGGATTGCTTTCGACGGAAGCAGGCACGATCGCACGTGTGATTGCGGACGTGACAATTACTGTCGCCGGTTACTTTGGAAGGAATATGCTTCTGAATGTCACTCTGCTTCCTTCTCTGGTCATTTGTGTTCTCTCCATCGTAGCTACTTGTTTTACTTATAACTCTTTGTATTAGTAGTACTCTTTACATATTTTACCCGTAGAAACCAAATCTTTGCATTTAGGTACCTCCAAATCAAATTTTGGGAGATTTATTAAAATAGTCTTAATAAATGGTTTTTTGACAATTTTGATGTTAATTACTTAAATAATCTTGAAAAAAATTTAAAATTTGTTTTGTCTTTATTTCCTTTGATAACAGAAAACGTATTTACGAAACTGTCATTAATGAGTTTCCCGCCAAAAGTGATTAAGTTTACCGGTCACATGATGGTAGATTCATTTAGTGGTTGGTAGATTTATTTAGTGGTCGGTAGATTTGTTTTTGAATAGTAGACTTATCGTTGAGTGCTAGATTTATCTCGGTAGACTTATTTTTAGGCAGTGGTAGAAATGTTTTGGAGTGATAGAGTTATTGCCATCAATGGTAGATTTGTTTTTGAATGGTAGACTTATTTGTTGAATGGTAAATTTATCTCGGTAGACTTATTGTTGAGTGGTAGATTTATTTCTATGTGATGGTAGATTAATTACTAGTGGTAGATTTAAATGCCTTCATGGTAGATTTAAATTCGGGTTTGGTAGACTTAATTTTGTGATCGGTAGACTTATTGATTGTCGCGATGGTAGACTTATTTATAGTGGCGGTAGATTTATATTATGTAGTAGACTTATTACTTTCCTTAATAGATTTATTTTGTTAATCGGTAGACTTATTGATTATTAGCGATGATAGACTTATTTATAATGGCGGTAGATTTATATTATGTAGTAGACTTATTACCTTCCTTGGTAGATTTATATTTGTTTATCGGTAGACTTATTGATTGTTAGCGATGGTAGACTTATTTATAGTAGTGGTAGATTTATAATATGTGGTAAACTTATTTATAGCCGTGGTAGTGGTAGATTTACAATATGTGGTAGACTTATTTATAATAGTGGTAGATTTATACTATGTGGTAGGCTTATTCAAAAATGATAAAATCGTAATTTACCCTTCATCTTCTCCACCAACCCAAAAGCTGTCAAACCCTAACAATGGCGGCCAGTCACTTTTTAGCTCGTTTTTACTGTATTTAACTTGTTTTCAACAGGATTTAGCCTAAAACTAGTAGATAAAACATCATATATCTTTTTTCTAACCAAAATCAAAAGATTTCAAGTTTTTTTTTTAACTTTTGATTTTTAATCCGATTTTAGCTAAATCGGGCGACACACCTCCGTCCGAGCGTATCTCTGGTGCTTCCGCAGCCTCTTTCAAACAAATTTTTGAATTTTTTTTTAATTAAAATGGCATTTTCGTAATAAAAACTTTTTACTAAGGCTTATATGTCTTTATGACATTTGTTAGGTTTTGATATTTTGTGAAGATTATTCTAGTAATTATCCCATTTATTAAAACTATTCTAGTAATTATCCCTAAAATTTTATTTCGTTTGGTATGACATTTCATTTCCTTCATAGATGGTTTTTTGAAAAACAATATACAACTAAATGGTTGGCCCGCACCGTGTGCGGATATAAAAATTTTTAGATAATAAATAAATTTTAGTATTTAATAATGCGAATTTATTAATTTGTTAAAAATATATATATACATGATTGCAAGTTTAAACTTATATGCATGTAAGAATATAATATGTGTTTGGATAATTCCTTATATATTAATTGAATAGTTATTTTTCAAAAAAAACTTAGGTGTCTTCACCAAAATCATTCTCACAATTTTAATGTAACATAGCATCCCTTAAAATATGACATGATATTCTCTATAATTTAGCCAATTAATCCCTAATTGAAATTAGCGCAAACTCAATAATTAAAATTAACTCAAGTTCAAAAGGAGGATGAGAATTATGGCTCCATTGATAAAATTAAGAAGTAATTATCCAAAAATAATCTCACAGAATAGAAGATTATTTTTACATGATTTCTTTCGATTATTTGATTAAGAATTTTAGTTATTGTTACTTTTAAAAATAATTTCTTTTTGGATTTTAATGGATCTTACTTTATTTCCAAAAATTCTATTCAACCAAAAAGATCAATTAATTAAATTGATTACATTTCCTTTCAATCCAAATCTAAATTTATGTATTATCATCAACTCCAAAGTTAAAAGTATGATAATCTTTAGTAAAATCTACACAAAATTAATATGACGTTTACAAGATTATTGAAATCGTTATCTCCACAAATTTGCCTATCCGAAATTTAAGAATATCTCAGAAATCAAATGTATGAGCAACTATAAATTTAAAAGTCTAGAATTTGGTTGCTCTGAAATTTATGAATCATCAATTCTAATTTTCAAATATGAAATTCTTTGGTAATTGGAAATATTGAAAGCTTTAAAAAAAATTAACATTGTTTATATTTAATTAATAATGGACTTATTATGGTTTGGAATTTATGTATCATCAACTCCAAATTTAAAAATATGAAAATCTTTAGTAAAATCTACACAAGAACAATCTTGTGGAAATATTTCAATTAAATAAAAATTACCATATTCTGATTAATTTATTGACGTTAACAACATCTGAAATTTTAGTACCATTATTTATAATTGGAAAACTAGGAAAATCGTTAAGAATATCTTCTCAAAATCGTTAAGGTAGTAAAGTTTCAGAAATATTTCTATGGAAATCTATTAAAATACATCGTATATTTTGTGGAGATAATCTTAACGATTTCAATTAATTATCCCTACATACGTGATTTATGAGAAGATGCTTATGTGTCATCTTTACAATCACTCTCAGCAAAAAAATTATGACATGGCTAACAAAATTGTGACATGACAATTTTGAATTAATAACAAAATCTTCTACAACTAAATTTATATTTGTTACCATAAATAAATCAAAAGAGTTTTTAATCAATATATTATCAGATTTTTCGTTTTTATTCTAAAGTTATATACAAATTTGGTTTCTCATTTAAAAATAGTTTAGAAATTGATTATTGTAAAAATAAAATTAGAAAATATTTTTATAGAATATATATTCTTTTAAAAATAATAATAAAGACTTACCAAATTTTTAAAAGGGACTTTGATATGTTTGTTAAAATTACTTCCTAAGTTTATAAAAAAATGTAGTTATTCTTTTGAAATTTTTTTTACCCAAGAAAATTTGAAAGTAATAAAATATTTGTTTATTCGAAACCAACAATTTTTTTATCTGAATTTTATTTATAAAACTCATGATTATATATTTTAATGTTTTAAATATTAAATAATTTATTTGTATTCTAAATACTAATTAAGATATTCGCACAAGCCAAATTTAACATTTTTTTTAACTCTAATGTATTACATTTTGATTTGACACATTTACATATATAAAATAATTAAATAGTAAAACTAAATTTTTGAAATTCATATTATTAATAAAAACGATATTATTGACAAAAAAATGAACAACAAAAGAATCAACAACAATATCTATAATAAAACCAAACAACTCCATATTTCACATTTTTAAAAATTAAAATTATAAACAAAATTACATAAATAATTTATCCCGTGTACGTGGGAGAATCATCTAATATTTTTAATGTTTTGAGTATTATCTTAATATTATGCGTTTTCTATTTTGTCTAATATTTAAATACTAAAATTAACTTATTGTCTAAGTTTACATATTGTTATTCATCGTTTATGTTTTATTTTATAGTTATTCATGCGTTTTCTAACAATATGTAAAATTTCGCAATTAGTAAAGAAATGGTTTTAAATATTGGAAATTAGATATGGCGAGAAAGATGGCCAAACACAACTGCAAAACTTTAAGAAAAAAAATGCAAAACCAAACCAATAATTCTTTATTTTATGCACATGCATGCATACGTAATTATCTATGTTTTGCTATCATTCATTATTTTTGTTTTGTTTTGTTTTGACATCTATAAATACTTGATTAATAAATAGTAATGCTCTAAATAGTAATATGAAAGGAAAGAATAAAGGAGTTCAAAAAAAGTTGCTAGAAATCAATCCAAGGGCATTCTTTACACTATGCGGTTGTCACAGTCTTAATATGGTGTTATGCGATATAGCATCTTCTTCCCCGAAAGCTATGTCTTTCTTTGGAATTGTTCAACGAATATATTGCTTATTTTCTTCTTCAACAAACAGGTGGGACATATTGACAAAAATGGTTACAGGACTAACCCTTAAGTCTTTGTCTCAAACACGTTGGGAAAGTCATGTTGAAAGTGTCAAAGCAATACGGTTTCAAGCTTCAGAAAACAGAGAAGCATTACTTTGTTTGGCTGAAAGTACTGACGACCCAGCAACGCGAAGTAGTGCTGAGTCCCTTGCTTTAAGTGAAACACATGGAATTGGAGGTTTCGAGTTCTTGTTTGGTATGGTTGTTTGGTATGACCTTCTTTTTGTTGTCAACACAGTAAGCAAGAGTCTACAATCAGAAAACATTGATATCGATGCTGCAATTCAACATCTGAAAGGGTTTGTGTCTTTTTTTTTTAAATATCGGGAGACTGGTTTTGAGGAAGCAAAGGCTAAGGCTAGGCAAATTGCAGCTGATATGGAGATTGAAGCTGAATTTCCTGTGAAACAAAAGCGTATCATTAGAAGGAAAAAACACTATGATGAAGACCCAGAGATTGATGAAAATGTGCTATTATCACCAGAGGAGAGCTTCAGGATTGATTACTTTAATACACTCATGGATCAAGCTTTAGTTTCCCTTGAGTCCAGATTTGAACAATTCCAAAAGTATGAAAAAACTTTTGGATTTTTGTTTGATTTAAAAAAGCTAACAGATGCAAGTGAGGATACATTGAGAGCATCATGTTTGAATCTGGAAGCTTCTTTATGGAATGGTACTCATTCAGACATAGTTGGTGACGATTTGTTTATAGAGCTAAAAATTCTTCGAGAATCAATACCCGAAGAAGTTCAAAAGCCTATTGAAGTGCTTGACTTTTTGAAAAGAATGGAGGATTGTTATCAAAACACATAAATTGCTTATCGCATATTGTTGACCATTATGGTGTCAGTTGCCACAGCTGAAAGAAGTTTTTCGAAGTTGAAGCTGATAAAGAATTATCTGCGGTCTACCATGTCATAAGAAAGGTTAAATGGGTTGGCTATGTTATCAATTGAGACAGCTATGGTTGAAAGACTTGACTATAGGAGTCTAATGGATGATTTTGCAGGAAAAAATGCAAGAAGATCTATATTTCAAAAATAAGTGTTCTTAATATCGTTGTTGTTTTTAGTATACTATGAAATTTGATTTTTTTAATGAAAATTTAAGTTATTTTTTATACTGTTTTGTGATCTTGATAAATTATGTACACGGACATAATTTTAAATTTTGATTGGGGTACTATAAAAGGTTAGTCCGGCACTGCTGGAATCTCATAATAATACTAAGCATTAATATCACGGCTCTATTGGCTAATCATAGTGTAACAAAGCCAAAGAATGTGAATCTCTCGTTTTCTCTAGAATTTCGCTTCTTGAAAAACCTCAATTTCCTCAAAACTTTAAGGATTTGTTCCACATTTTCTGATAATTTTAATAATTTTGATTGTCCTGCAAAAATCACCACATTATCATGTTTTCTAAGAATCTAAATTAAATTACCAAAAAGTAATCGCTGAAGTAATTAACACAAAAACTATCAGGTAGAATTTTTCATTTATCTCAACCTCACACGATATCAACTTCACAAAGTTAAACATCAGTTATGGCTTCCCGAATCAATAAAAAAAAATCAATAATTACCAAAAAAAAAAAATAGATCGATCTCTAGTTTTATTAGGTTAAAGAAGTTGCTGAAAATGATAAAAATTACTAAACACATGAATTGATAACGCCAAAAGAACTTGAGATGCATAAAAATTTCTCAACTTTTATAAGTGGGTTTTTAAACTGCCTATTCAGTTGATCATTCTTGTCGCATTTCTGCAAAAACCGCATAGAAGCTTTCAATACTTCAATCACTTACTAAGATTTAAATGAAACAAAATTTAAACGAAACAAAGTAGAGAGAGAAAGAAATGATGAATACCATTTGCTTAGGAATAGATCATGTTTTTTTAGCCCTCTTTTGTTTGATGGTTTCCAACAACCTAGAAAAAAATTCATTAGCAAACGTATTTTGATATGCTTGTGAGATTTGGACACCAATTAACAGTGTTTCAAATGAAGCCAATCTAAAAACCAAATAAAGAAGGGACAATTACAAAAATACCACTATTTGTGTTCACATTTGCAATAATGTCACTTATGGGTGTTCATTTACAAAAATGCTACTAATTATAGATTTATAAAACTTATATCTTAATTTTAAACCCTAAAAAATGGTTTGACCCCTAAACCTCCCTAAACCCTCAAAACTAAACCCTAATAGAATATAATTAACCCAAACATAAATAATATAAAGAAAAAATAATTTTTAAAATGTGGTATTTTTGCAAAGATTTCAAAAGTGTGGTATTTTTGTAAAGTGGCATTTGAAAAGTGGTATTTTTTGAAATTTCTCAATAAAGAACACAATAAACTTTATATACATTAAAACAAATATACAAAAAGAAACACTTATAAATTGGTAAATAAAGAGGAAACTATAAAAAGAGTAGAAAATGCACATATTATTTCCAAAAGATGTTCTCTATATATATATAGGGAACACATGGAGTAGGGATAGTTTCCCTTAACGTTAAAAATTATTTTTAAGTACCTCTTGGCATATTTTCATATTTATTACGATATGATAAAAAAATTAGGTAAAGAAATATATTATAGGATATTCGTTTATTCTCTCATTAATAATTATTTTCTCATAATTCCAAATCTAATAAAGAAAAACTTATCAATATTTGTTATTAAAACATAAAATCTTTTAATTTAAAAGATAATATCAGCATATTTTACTTATGATACCAAATTAAATATTTTATATCTAGCATTAAAAATGTATTTTTTATGAGTTAGATTTGTTTTTGTCTTTTAATAGTAAGAAGATATGTGTAGAAAAAACTAGATGTTGCGCGAACATAAAAAACAACTATACTTCAAAGAAAAAATTATGAAACCAAATAAATGACCATTTCTTCTACTTTCTAGGTGATGCATATGCACATGCGCATGCATCAATTGTGATTTGTATAAGCTGTCAATGATAATAATTATCTATGTTTTGTTATCATTCGTTAATATTTTATTATTTGGTTTTAACTTTTGTATAAATTCATTTTACTGATTTATGTTTGTTTTGTCAGTTATTCTCATGCATTTTTTTTAATCTTTGTTTTATTTTCTTATTTTTCCGAGTTTTTCGCTCACTTTTAATTTTCTTCTCCTTTTCATTGTTTTCGTTTTTTTTTTCTTATATGAGTTTTTATTTTTCTTCTTTTCCGACAATTTTTTGAAAAAAGAAAAATCTAAAACTACTAATATTTGTTTACAAATTTAAACGTTAAATTTGTGTTATTTGAGATTATATCATCAAATGTTATCTGACTTATATTATTTGTAATGTTGTTACTGTAGATCGACTGTTATAAATTTTCTATAAATGTTACATTTTATTTGATCTCCATCCTTATAACTGTGTAACAAAGTCCCAATACTGAGAAATGATTTGTATATCTTCAACCAATTTTTTTAATAATCTTGTTTTTACATTTTCGTTTAGTGAACTTTTATTTTTCAATAAAAATTTAAAACATATCCAAAAAATATTTTAACACTTTTTGATATAAGATTCGGTGGTGAAGCTTATGATCTAGGAACCATAGATGGAATCACAAGCTGGCGTTCGCTCTTCTTTGTGATGGTCTTAATGGTCGAAGATGGGATCCAACACGATGGTGATAACTCTTTCGTGTGAGATCAGAAAATGGAAAGTGTAGATGGATCGATAGCACGACACAGAGGGATAATGATTCTCTGATATGGTACTGACGTTTGTTCCTATGTGAATCACACACAAGTTCAAACAAGGCTGAGAATTCGCTCAAGAATGGTGAAAAAAAATCCGGTTCTTTATTGATAGGTAAAAAGTTGTGTGACTACAAAGTTGCAGTGGGACTTTATAAACAGTCCATCAGCTTGAACCTTCTAGGGTTCGACTCAAAACAACAAGAAAATATTCAAAACAACAGGACTTTTAAAAGAAAATAGCAAAACATTCAAAAACTACTCTAAACAGAGTGAAGAGTTTCATTAAAACCAGAAAAGGAAACAATGGCCAGAACTTAAAATAAAAGGTGATGTCGTTTTGCACTTGTTCTTAGTGTTTTTGGATGCTTGAATCACCTGCAAAGATAGTATATAAATTGAACAACTTACCTTGACATCCGATTGCATCTGAGCAGCTTGAACCTGATTCTTGGAGTAGAAGTTCTCTTTTAAGTCTTCAAGTTCCTCTTCTTCTTCTGATTCCATCTCTTGATCAAATTTTTCTTCGTCTTCGTTTGGTGTCGTGATTATTACTTCAGAAGTCTCTTGGCGTCTCTTGGTAGAGCCAATGTCGTGATGGAGATATTTAGGTGCTAATGATGCAATGAAGATTTGAACAGCAAGGTTGATCCTTTTGGTTAATTGCTTGGATTTGGATCTTGTCATTGAACCGGATTGAACTATAGATATTGGAATTGGAGTTGGTTCGTGGTCTGAACCAATGTCCTCATCACTTTTATAGTTAATTATCGATCAGACATGTAAAAAATACACATTAACAAAAAGTACACATAATTGATTTTTTCGTCGATTGATAATTCATAAGAAATAACCATAAAACTAAAATTTACAAAAAGTAGCACAACAAAAAATTTGAGAAAAAGAAAGAACATAAAGAAATTCTTAAACAAAAAACATAAATTATATATTGTATATACCTTCTCAAACTATAACTCTTCCCCCATCAATTCGAAAGTAAATTTATTAGTATTGTATGTCACAAACTGTATATTGTATATGAAAGAAAATATAATTTTAGATGTATTCCAATTCTGTGACTGAAGAAAATCCAATTGTTGTTGGTGCTGTGTTTTTCGTTGTAGAACTTAAACATTTGGAGCCGATTAATAAGGCCTCTAACTATATATTTTTGCTATAGGCTTTTGGCCGTAGAGAAACTGATTATAAAAATTGTGGCTGTTATTTTTAAATATTAACAAAAGTTTAATTTGTAATAAAAAAATAGAAGCTATTTTTAATATTATAAATTTGTTTTAAAATATAAATTATGCGAAATTTGTATTTGGTGATGAAATTCACACAAATAATTATTTTATTTACTGTGGCCAACATTAATTTATTAAATTAAAAAGAAAAATAATCCAAAAAAGAAATATGGCTGAAAATACCAAACTTAAAAGGAAATTAAAAATAGTTGAAAATACAATACTGGATTTTTCAATAATTCTATACACTATAATTATTATATAAAATAAGATCAACAACAAAAATAATATAAAATATAATAAACAAAAAAGTATAGCTATATAATATATTGAAACGGATTCCACTAATTAAATAAACTAATCATTGCTAATTACAAGTATAGACTTGTTTTAATTTCATTAGTTTAGATAAAAACAAATTTTGATATGGCAAATATAAATTATAACATGTCTTTGAAAAAAAGATGACATGGTATCAATCTTTATTTAATTTCCTTAAATTTGTGAAAACAAAAAATAGAAGAAGATGTATGTAGTTGCCTAAGAAATGAGGATACAAATATTGTAATTTTTTTAAAAAAAACATAAGTATACAAATATTATATTGGGATATCTTTTCTCACAGCATAAATTTGTTATGTTAGAAGCTATCAAATATCTTCTGCACAAATATAAAAGGTATCGAACTTTTTAAAAGATTGTGTATGTTATTTTCAAAGTTATGAGATCAGAAACAAATTAACACATTTGGTATTAATATAACACAAAATTTGAAACGACCCAACCCGTAAAAATTTAAAATTTTCCAAACTCATATTATTATTATCACAAATAATAATCTTCAACGGTCACAAACTCAAACATGCGGAACTCAACAATCAATTAACCAACAATACCATTCAATAAATCTCATACTTTATTGAAACCACTAAACCAATTCAAATCCATAACCCATAATCCAATTAATAATTCAACAACAATTCCAGAATTTACTAACACCCTAGCAATTTTAACAAGTCATACTCAAGCAATCGAGACACCAGCCATGATCCCACAATCACACTTTGTCTCTACCTGCATCACATGGTTAAAAGAGATGCGTGAATATTATCACAAATACTCAGTGAGACGGTCATCCCATCTACTTGGCTATATACACACAGGCATAAGCAAAAGATACAATACCAGGATGAGCAGTCAACAATACAAGCACAAACAATCAACCGCAAGTTCGCCCAAACAGGCCATGCGTCGATCGACACAACCACCATGTGTCGATCGACACAGCTCTGTGTCGATCTACACACCGACGCAGAACCCATAATCAAACCTATCCTCTCATGGTTCGATCCCAGAACGCATCTCATCGATCTCCTGCACAAAACCTCACCAAACAACACGAAATCCAACCAATAACCACAAACAATCGCATCCTATCAATTTATTTACCCATATAAGCCATGGTCACACACTCACCTTATATTTGGAAAGAAAAAGGATGAAAAGCACGAAGAACGCGAAGAACACGAATCTCCAATCCGAATTTCTCACCCAACTCACGATCAACACACACCAAAAACGATCTCCAAAGCCTCACAAACTCACACACGAGCTTTTAGGATCAAGAACAAGAAAAAATCAACAATGATTCTCCTTTTCTCTTAAATCGTCTCTCAAAACTCCCTGTAAACTCTCTGGAACTTTATGAAAATCTCTGAAACTGAAAATCTCCTCCCAAAAGTGGCCACAGCTCTTTATATAAGGAAGCCCTAGGTTTCCCCCTTAACCAGTCTGCAAACCGACAACTCAAATCAAACCAACCGGTTCGATTTAACCTTTCATCGATCGATACACTCCCCTTGTGTCGATCGACGCATGAACCAAAATCTTCAATTCTGGTTTGCGGTCGTTACAAAATTTATTATATATTAAAAATAAATATGAAAAAGAAAATAAAGATGATAAAATACAAATAAAAAGAAGAGGAATAATAAAAATTGGAAAAGAAAAAAAATAGACGAAGATTAAGAAAAAACCGAAAAATAATGAAAACAATGTCGAAGTAAAAAGAAAAAAATCTAGCCAATTTGGACGCAAGTAACAATCTTAGAAAAGCCAGGAGAATAAGTAGAAGAACAAAAAAAATAAAAACCGAAAAGAAGCACCACTGGAAAAGAAGAAGACGTAATATAAAACAAAAAAAGACAAAGATGATGAAAATAAGAGGAAACATTGAAAGAAGAAGAAAAAAAAACAAAGACTCAGAAGAATAAATAAAGCATATGTAGATAATTTATTAACATTAACAAACTTTATACAAATGTCAAACCAAAAAATAAATATCAACGAATGATAACACTACCATTAAACAAGTTTACAAATTCTCAAAGCATACGCAAGACGCGGTTTACAAATCACCTAGAAATAAGAATAAAAAAAATTGTTTGGTTTTGTGTTTTTTCCTTGAAGATTGTAGTATTGTGTCTCCTAAATTTATCACCATGTCTAAATTTTCCAAAATGTCAAAACATTATTTCACCAATTATAAAATTTTATATATTGGAATCTATCGTTTTAGCTTTATTTAAACACAAATACAAAAGTTACAAAACGGAAAAATACTAATTTTAAAATAACACTCAAAATATTTAAAATATTATTTCACACATATTATTTTCTATACCACATACATAAGAGAATTCAATTATTTTATAAATGAAAACATCGGATTGTTAAATAATAAAATTAACCTCCGCACAAGGTGTGGATCAATCACCTAGTTGTTTCTATAAAAATCGAATTTTAGAATTTAATAATTGTATTTTATTTTTCAAACAACAAAATCCAATTTAAATTCATCACCAAGATTTTATCTTTATCGTGTTTTTTAATCAACAAAAAAAATTATTTTCCTTGTAATGAAGAGAAAGAAATCTTGATTAAAAAAATGTAACAAATAAAAAAATATCTCACATCCATCAAAATAATAATTATTCAATTAAAGAATTATCAATTTAATAAGTTTAAGCAATGTCCTCATTTTTCCGAAGATATGTCATCATTCTGTCAAGACATGTCATAATTTTAAGTCAATTGAACTAAAACATATAAAGAGATTAAATATTAGCATTTTCCTTTTAATAGTAAGGGATATGCGGATTTGAATTCGGATAGTAACACACTAATTACATAAGTACAATTGATCAATTTTTTTTCTTTATCATGATATAATATTGTGCAGAGATCTTTTGGAAGAAAACTAGCTGAATTTTTTTTCTCTACAAGTAATTTCTATTTTTTAGTATTTGTTTGTCGGAATAAACTAAGAAAGGAAAATTTGGCGAGTTCACCAAATAGATGTCGTTATACATTAAGCTATAATATTCAGGCAATAAAAAGAAATAATATGCCATATAACACTTATTCTAACAACCATATGTGTTTATAATGCTTTCTCAAATTCATTTGAGCATATGACACTTTCAAGCAACAAATGACCGAAATACCTTTACGCGCGCTGTATACAATGATTTTGATGCGGGTGGACGAGGCATATTGACAAGAGTGTACATCCTTTAATATAATTATATATTGGTTCTAAATGGTAACTCCAAATTTTTGGAATGTTGAGGAAAAGTTGTAGAATTTTTGTTTATGTTACCAGTTGCAAAACTTGAAGAATTCTGTAGAAATAAAGAATTGAGAAATAAAAAAAATAAAAAAATAAATGAAATGAAAATAAACATGTGTCAAAATATAAACTAGCTGACATAATTAAGAAGAAGTAAATTATATTGAAATTATTAATATTTTATTTTAATAACATTGAAAGTATGAAATTATATAATAAAATTAAACTTTAATACAACATAGTTAATCTAAGCATAAATGATATAATGAGTAAATAATTTTGAAAAAATGGTATTTTTGTAAGGTGACACTTCAAAAATGGTATTTCTCAAAATTTCTCAATAAAATTGGATGACCGTATTCAAAAACCATTTATAAACATAAAATATAAAATAAAAATATTGATAAAATAAGTTAGTTTTACAAAACAATTTAATAAAAAATGTTATTTTGTAAAATTTAATACAATTGTAAACATAAATATTTAAATTTCGTCAAACATAATTTTTATCAATACTTTCACAAGTTTAATTAATTTATTTATTTTCAAAAATTCTGCAAGATTCCCTTGTTACCATTTAAATTCAAACTTATTCTGTAAGATTCCGCAAAAAGTCACTAAAAATTCTGCAAGATTCTGTAATTCCGCAAAATTCCTCTGGTATCATTTACACCTATTAAATTATATTTTGCTTTATTTTTCCCACTCTTTTTTTGTTTTCTATTTTATTTATTTTCTATAATCAAAAAAATATCGAATTTATTAATTTATATACGTATTTTTTAGTCTTCATCTTATAACATCCATATTACCATATATATTAGACATGCTAATTATGTTAAAACTCGTAATTACTTATCTTTTAAAAATGTACGTGTACATATACATACCAAAATGTCGTACATATATATATATATGTACATGTACTACATATGTACATGTACATGTATGTTTATGTATACATTATGTACGTATGTACACATACAATATGAATAATATAGATAATTAATGTGATGTACACATTCATGTGTATGTGTGTACACATTCATGTGTATGTGATGTGTGTACGCATATATATAACATGTACATGTATGTATATGTGTGTACATATATTTTGTATTTGTATACGCATATATATAACATATACATGTATGTGCATGTGTGTATACATATATTATATATATGTGTATGCATATATATAACATGTACATATATGTGTATGTGTGT
The DNA here is from genome assembly GCA_964056655.1 of Arabis hirsuta. Taxonomy (NCBI): domain Eukaryota; kingdom Viridiplantae; phylum Streptophyta; class Magnoliopsida; order Brassicales; family Brassicaceae; genus Arabis; species Arabis hirsuta. The sequence goes on along the minus strand of OZ053303.1, from coordinate 5,796,880 downwards.
ACATATATTCTATACGTGTGTATGTGTATATATAATATATACACGTATGTGTATGTGTGTATATATGTTTATTTTGTACATTTCATTTACTCACCAAAACTCATCCACACGCGCAAGGACAAAACGGTCTAAAATTTTTTGAAAGTATCAAATTGGCAATGAATTTTGGAAAAATGTTATAATCACATTATACTTCTTAAAAATGTCATTTTGGCTTACTCTCCCCGATAAGAATTACAAAGATGTCAATTATAAAATAAATAGCTACTTTGACTTAAAACTTTAGAGACACCCATCAAACACCATCATGTAATTAGCCTGCGCCTTAGGCAAACTCTTATACAAATCGGTCACGTGACAAAACATTATTGAATTAGCTCCTACTTTCCTTCCCCTCTTTCAATCGGTCATAATTAAATTTTATTTTGTCTTTGATATTTCATAATTCATACCATCAACTATTTTAATAGTTCGACGTTTGTTTTCTACAAGAAATTTCATTCCAAGATGTTAAAAAAACCGGTTATTCAGATTTTTTTTTTCTACTATTTATATCTTGTTGTTTTCTGTTTATTTTGTTGTGATCATGTTGGATGCCATACGGATTATAGTAACGCCAAAAATATATTAATCATTATAAACTGTTAAACTTGTGATATGGTTCGTTTAAAAGGAAAGTCGCCACTAGCAATTGTTCCTTGATTTCTTTTTCACTTTTTGTTGTAATATTTTTCTAAAGATATAATACTTCATAATCTCCACATAATTTTGTCTCACGAATCACATAATTCGCAGTCTCCATACATATATGTATACATAATAACAAGAAGGATATAAACGTTACAAAACTACAATTCAATCTATAATGTTGTTCCTATACACGTTTAATTCAATCTATCCAAATATTTCTAGCTATTCCCATGTTACATCGACATATAATACACTTTATTTCTCTATATAGAGATGATATAATGATTTTGATTATATGATATGTATAGGGTTAAGGAATTGGGTGGAATAGCCCAAAAAAAAATTATAACTAAAAACATAACCAATTAAACCTAAATCTAGTGTATATAATTATGCCACATAAACTTATTTTAGTTAGTTATCTAATTATTAATTATTTTTTTGTCATTGAGCAAATTAGCCTTAGGATTAATTAGTGAAATAAGAGCATGTAAATTAATAAAATAACATGTTTTCCATATATATATATATATATATATATATATATATATATATATATAAATTAATATTATATCTTATACTTTTGGGTTAAAAAGAAAAAAAAAGAATTGTACACCACTACACAAAAAATTCAAAAATGACCACTCTCTTCTATTTATGAAAATATGAAATCAAAATTTTCGACTAGAAACCCCTTTACTTTAATGGTTTGACAAAAGGTTCATTAATATTTCTACACCATCGGGTATGGAGTTTGAGTCCCGGAGAATGCAATTTAATGGAAGCAAAATTTACATGAGATTTTCAACGTGGTGCAAAGAGAGTCGTTCGGAGTAGTCTGCATGTCAAGGCTAAAATTATCCATTGTATAATCGTCCGTGTAATTGTTCTCATAATTTGTAATCATTCATAAATCTAGATGATTAATAAAAATTTCCGAATTTCGTTATCCGAACAAGTTTTTTTTTTCTTTTTTTCCGAATAAATTTTCGAATAAGTTTTCGTTATCCGAATAAGTTAGTTTAGTTGACAAACGTTAATTTGTAAAAGCCAATAATAAATTGAGAATTTCATAAAGTTGATATGTGCCCTTTATTATACGATCATTTTTTGATACAATAAAATCTCTATAAATTAATAATCACCATAAATTAATAAATTTCTCCGGTCCCAAGTCAGGTCAATGCAAAAATTTACGAAATTTAATAAGATGATAAGATAATAATTTTTTTGAAACTCCTATGTAAAAATATGGTCCCAATAATATCATAAATTAATAATTATAAATCTTATGCATTATTTAAGATAACTTAGTAAAATATGACTCCAATGTTGTTTGCTTTTTCTTAAAGATAGGATCACGTTGAAGTTCATCTCTAATTTTCCTTATTGCATCAACAACTCCTAGTGTTGTCCTCTCGACCTGCATCCAAAAATTGTGAAGAGTTCTAGAAGCGATAATTGCTTCCTTACGCGTAACAAATTCCAATGGTAGTGCAATCTCCTCTTCAACTTCATCATCAACATTAAAGATAGTAGCTGCAATTTCTTCTAAAGCCTGAACTTCTGGGCAAGCATTGTTTTCACCCGGATAGTCAAGTAAGCTATTGATATCCATTTTATTCCGATAACTGAGATTATTAATCACAACTTCAAGTTCTTGAGTAGCGTTTGATTCATCTTCTAAATTCCTTGATACATCATCCCCTGAACGAATTTTGCAGTGTCGGAAACAATTAGCTATTGTCTCTTGATGAACATTAATTGTCCAAACTGAGACTGCAAAATTGATAGCATACAAAACGTTGATCTTACTTGGATCAGATTGTCCGAACTCATAGTCTTCTAAAATCTCACGGTAAAATCTCCTACGATAATGTATCTTAAAAGCTCTTATTATTTCAGCATCACTAGGTTGAATTGTTGATGTCATGTTAGGTGGCAAGAAGTACAACTCAACATTTTGTAGTCCTTCAATATTTTTTGGATGAGCTGGATGATATAATGCGTTTTTGGCGCATTCTAACCCTTGTTTTGTAGGCTTTTATCGAGTCTTTCACTCTCTATCGAGTCATTCTAGGTACAAAAGTGGCTGGAAGCAATGACTGGAGCTTGCAATCGGATTTGGCTAGAAAGTAATGAAGTTGGACCCTTTTTGAACATTCTGGAGAAAGGGAGCACCTAGTACAAAAGAGGGAGCACCTGCTCCCAGCAGAGTCATTAATGGGCCTTTTGCAAAACCCTAATTTTGCAACCCTAATTTTGGGCCAGCCGCCGTGGGCCTTTAAATATGTTTTTCTCTCGATCTTTTGAGGAGAATCACGCCATCACGCAGCCACAAAAACTCAGAGCAGAGATACAACAGAACGAGAGAGAGAGAGAGAGAGAGAGAGAGATATACACTTGTTTTGAGAGAGTTTGTAAGCTTGGAGATTTGTCTTCCACATACTTATCGAAGTTTTCTTAAACCCTACTCTTTTATATATCGATTTCAATGCAGTTTATTATGTCTCTTGCTGCTGTTGTTTGTTTGATCATGAGCGAGTAATCCACTTGTTAGGTTAAGGGTTTTCGATGGGATTTGATTCATGAGCTAAGCATAAATAGGTTTTTAAATAATCATTCGATAGTCTCCACCTATTGTCAATCATATTGCCTAGGTTAGATTGATCACCTAGCCTTTGATCTTAGGTTGAATTTACTTATCAAAAGTTTGTAAATTGCTAGAATTGACTTAGGTGGGCGATTTGATCCTTAGCCAACAAAAGTTGAAGTTAGGGCATCTCGTGAACATATCAACCCTAATCGCTTAATGATTGATAATCCTTGTAACCTGAACGACAGGTAGGGTGTTAGATTGATTGTTAAAGTTGTAGATGCCACGAAAGTGGATCTCCTTATATTTATGGTTGAGTTCGAGACTTGGTCGTAATCACATACCTGAATAATTGCTTGGTTCCTGATATTCAAATCCCTGAGAATTATCTCTGACCTAACGCTTTTCCATTATTGTTTACAACAGATTTTACATTTTGTTTAGCTTTAATTATCGTGACATTTAAACCCCAACTTGAATCGTTTAGCTGAGATTTGTAATCCATAGAATTAGAGCGTATTGTTGGTCCCTTAACGAACCTCACTATTCTACATCGAAGTAGTAATTCTAGGTTTCATCTTATAAAACCGGTGAAAAGCATTTACATCAAATTGGCGCCGTTGCGACGGGTACCAACTCGATACCTCTAATTTTCGTTTACGATTTCAGACTAAGTACTAAACTCGTTCTTTTGTTTATTTTGCGTGTGTTTCAGGTATATGAACTCGAGGACAACAAGGAGAAATTGCAAAAATCCTCTTGTGATTTTGAGGAACCTAGAACTCGCAAGACTAGAACGAGAAAACCGACGCACAAGGCCTAATCTCGTCGACATGGGCGAACAAGGCAATGATGGTATGGCGGCTGAGCTGCTATGGTTGCAAGAGCAGATGGCTCAAATGCAGCAACAATATGCACGGGAACAACAGCAGCAGCGCATGCGTGAGCAGCAGCGCATGCGTGACCAGCAGCGTGCTATTGGGGATATGGACAATCCCCATGATTTCTACCGGAACCGAGCTGCTATTGTTCCACCTGCTGCTGGAAGGCAAGATTATGAGATAAAGCCTCAAATGATATTGTTGGTCAAGCAGCATTTGTTCCATGGATTGCCTGCGGAAATTCTGATGGACCATATAGAAAAATTCGAGGAGATTTGCTCCACGACAAGTTCTAATGGGATGAACCCAGATTTCTTAAAGTGCAAACTATTCCCCTTCTCACTCGCGGATAAGGCTTCGCGTTGGCTTAAGTCTCTACCTGCTGGATCCATTACGACGTGGGCGCAATGTAGAGCTGTATTTGTGGACCATTTCTACACCAAATCCAAAATCGCGAGCATGAGGAACAAGATCTCTTCTTTCCAGCAACATTCAAAAGAGTCCTTTTGTGAGGCATGGGAACGGTTCAAAGTGTACAAGAGAGAGTGTCCACACCATGGGTTTACCGATGAGAACTTGTTGGGTATCTTCTATGATGGTGTTGATTGGGATTACAGGAATGCTTTGAATACTGCGAGTGATGGTAATTTTATGACTAAGACCAGAGAGGGTGCGTATAAGCTCATCGAGAACTTGGCTGTGAGTTCTAGCAACAAGTCGCAGGAGTATGATAGGACCACGAAATCTAGTGCCATGGATTCCCAAAAAATTGATGACCTTACTGCTAAGGTCAACTTGTTGCTCAAAGGGAACCAAAGGACGATTTACTTTGTAGATGAGAATAAGGAACCATTATCTAAGGAGATGGGTGAAGAATGAGTCACCTAGAACTATATGAGCCACCCAAACCAAGGTCAGAATCGGTTTCAAGGGGGAGTTCAACAGAAACCACAATGTACCAACTTTCAAGCTCATGCGAGCTCTGAAAGTACTTCTCAGGATGAACTCAAGGGTATGATGCAGCAACTAATGGCTAATCAACAGAAGTTTGCCACTGAAATCAAAACGCAGGTTGACGCCATGTACTCGGATCTCAATAGTAGACTTGAAGCTGTTTGGAACCACGTGAGGAAGCTTGACACTCAGGTAGCTCAGATCTCGGCATCAGCTACTCCAGAGAAAGCAGAAGAAGCTGTCGAATCACCACCATACATCCCTAGGATCCCATACCCTCAAAGACTGAAATATGAGATTGGTGAAAAGAAGTTGGCTGAGTAAAATCAGATGGCTCTCTTTGCAGAAGCAAGGAATACATCATCTCCAATGAAGCAGTTGCCAAAGCTAGAAGACCCTGGGATGTTTGTTGTTCCATGCTCCATTGCAGGAGTTGAATTTAAAGAATCTCTCTGCGATTCTTGGTCTTCCATCAATCTCATGTCTAAGGCTATTGCAGAGAAGCTTGGGATTACTACGATGAGAGCTGCTAATATATCTCTCAAGTTTGCAGACTCTTCCACCAAGGTTCCACATGGTATTATTCCTGATTTACATGTTCAAGTTGAAAATTGCCTTGTTCCTACTGACTTTCAGGTGGTGGAGATGAACGAAGATCTTGGCATACCTTTGATTCTTGGAAGACCGTTTCTAGCGACAGTAGTTGCAGTTGTAGATTTATCTAATGGAAGAGTCTCATTCTCTAATATTGACAAACAGGTCTTCTACAAAGCTATACCCACTAATGGAGCAGCCAAACTTGCATCCTGTGTTACCGTTATCAATGGAGATAAGCTGCAAATGGTGACAAAGAGAGATTTCAATGATAAGAGTGAGGTCAAGGAAGTCCTAGATGGAGACCCTCTTATCATAACAAAGCAGACCAGGCAAAAGAGCAAGGTAAAGGAGAAGGAGATGAGCTAAAGAATCAAGGGTGATTCTCATATAGTTTTAGAACCTCAGAGACGTGTTGGTGACACGATTGAGTACAAGGTAAAGTCCAAAGGGATTTCGAAACCTTTCTCCAAAGTTAGAGCTATTCTCACATCTGAGCTGAAAGAGAAATGTGAAGAAGCTGTGAAACCTATGTTGAGCAAGGTTCTGAAGCTTAAGATTACTGATTGGAGAGCTTGTTTTGGAGAAAGTTCTCATGCCCCTCATCCTGACTGATTTATGAGATCCAAGTCAAGCTAAAGACTTTAACCAAGCTCTTGGTGGGAGGCAACCCACCGGTACGTTTTCTAACCTTTTCAATTTGATTTCTTTTGTTACTAACTTTGAATTTTAGTTTTGAGTTTTTAGGTTTTGAAAAAAAAAACAAAAAAAAAACAAAAAAATTTGTTGTGGAATATGCAAGGAGGATCGATCGATCCCCTCGTCTAGATCGATCGATCTGGAATGAGGAATTCAACACGAAGACCATAGGTCAATCTCAGGATCGATCTGCACATCGATCCGCTGCCAAGTTCAAAAACCTAGAAGGAGCACTTGCTCCCCATGAGAGCACCCAAGCCAGATCGCTCGATCCTTTTAGTTGGATCGGTCGATCCATGATGATGAGATCACAAGCCATTCCAGCGGTCAACCTCAGGATCGATCTGCACATCGATCCAATTCCCCGGAAGAGCAGCTACTCCCCGATTCAGAGCACCTGCTCTCCGATACAGAGCACCTGCTCTCCAGGGTAAAAATTCGAAATTCGGATTTAGCCCCACCAAGAGGTAAGCATTCCCATGAACAATTTTATTTTATGCTTTTCCTTATGCTTTTATTTCTTTTCACTCTCTCTTTTCTTATTTTCACACCGAGACGGTGTGAAGTAAGTCTGGGGGGAGTTGCTACAAATATCTTTTATTTTGGTTGTTTTCTATTTTCTTATGTCTTATTGAGTCTAGTTTTCGTTGGTTTTATTGAGTCAAAACTTTGTAGGGAATTAGGACCTTATCTTATGATGATCTTTGAACTATCTATGTTTAACTTTCTCTCTAGTGACCATTTCTACAGAGCATGGGTACAAGGAACAGCTGGAACACTTCAATACACTATTTTCCAGGTTTCATATTGACCGAAAATTCCTCTCGCTATTGGCACTAGATTAGGGAAATGAATCATATTCAGGACTCCTTACTCTTTTTATCACTCTTGTTGTTCCTGAATAGCTAGCTCATTTTTAGTTAGTACCCTCCTTAACCCTAACCTCTTTTCAAGCCTTTTGCATTCTTGTTACTTCATTGTCATATGTGCAGCATATGCGCAAAAGGGTTGGAGAGAATTGGGTCGACATTGCCTTTAAATCACTCTTTCTGAAGAACGAGAGCACTGATTCCCAGAAGGAGCACCTGCTCCTATTTTCAGAATATGGTTTTATAACAAGGTGGAACAAAAATACACGAAGGAGGGACGATATTGATGAGCTCCACTTGGGTATGTACAACAACTCTGATATTTTCGTGTTTGAGAGACATACACTTGTAATCAAAACCCTCTTCATCATCATCATTCTATTCTCAAAAAAAAAAAAAAACAGTAAGCCGATGATGAAGGGTGGTAAAAATTTGTAAATTAGAATATGTCTCTCTGCACAGCGAGTGTACCCAAGGTGGACGATGGCAACATGAATTGGTTGGAGAAATTTAGAGAAGAAATAGTGGTTTAGAGAATATGGATATCAACGTACCCGTTCTCTCTTGCAATTTTGTGCAATATCCTGCATCCACTACGAAACATCGGGTAACCCTTAAACACTTTAAACACTTCTAGCTCCACCTCTAAATGGCCTTAACCTTTAGCGTCGTCTACCCTAAATGTTGCCTTTAGCGAGACCCTCACGCAACTTTGAATGCGTTGAGTTTGTGTTTGGGAAATGGAACTTGGTTGAGAAATGTGTTGAGGAGTTTTGCTAAAGCTTTGTTATTCGTAATCTGGATTATGTGGTCTGCAGATTGAATGTTTTAAACCTGGTTCACCGAGGATAAAAGAGTTCCTGCGTTTTCAAGCCTTTCTCCTTCACTTGGTCTTGAATTTGTTTGAGGACAAACAAAGATCTAAGTTTGGGGGAATTGATATAATGCGTTTTTGGCGCATTCTAACCCTTGTTTTATAGGCTTTTATCGAGTTTTTCACCCTCTATCGAGTCATTCTAGGTACAAAAGTGGCTGGAAGCAATGACTGGAGCTTGCAATCGGATTTGGCTAGAAAGTAATGAAGTTGGACCCTTTTTGAACATTCTGGAGAAAGGGAGCACCTAGTACAAAAGAGGGAGCACCTGCTCCCAGCAGAGTCATTAATGGGCCTTTTGCAAAACTCTAATTTTGCAACCCTAATTTTGGGCCAGCCGCCGTGGGCCTTTAAATATGTTTTTCTCTCGATCTTTTGAGGAGAATCACGCCATTACGCAGCCACAAAAACTCAGAGCAGAGATACAACAAAACGAGAGAGAGAGAGAGAGATATATACACTTGTTTTGAGAGAGTTTGTAAGCTTGGAGATTTGTCTTCCACATACTTATCGAAGTTTTCTTAAACCCTACTCTTTTATATATCGATTTCAATGCAGTTTATTATGTCTCTTGCTGCTGTTGTTTGTTTGATCATGAGCGAGTAATCCACTTGTTAGGTTAATGGTTTTCGATGGGATTTGATTCATGAGCTAAGCATAAATAGATTTTTAAATAATCATTCGATAGTCTCCACCTATTGTCGATCATATTGCCTAGGTTAGATTGATCACCTAGCCTTTGATCTTAGGTTGAATTTACTTATCAAAAGTTTGTAAATTGCTAGAATTGACTTAGGTGGGCGATTTGATCCTTAGCCAACGAAAGTTGAAGTTAGGGCATCTCGTGAATATATCAACCCTAATCGCTTAATGCTTGATAATCCTTGTAACCACAACGACAGTTAGGGTGTTAGATTGATTGTTAAAGTTGTAGATGCCACGAAAGTGGATCTCCTTATATTTATGGTTGAGTTCGAGACTTGGTCGTAATCGCATACCTGAATAATTGCTTGGTTCCTGATATTCGAATCCCTGAGAATTATCCCTGACCTAACGCTTTTCCATTATTGTTTACAACAGATTTTACATTTTGTTTAGCTTTAATTATCGTGACATTTAAACCCCAACTTGAATCGCTTAGCTGAGATTTGTAATCCATAGAATTAGAGCGTATTGCTGGTCCCTTAATGAACCTCACTATTCTACATCGAAGTAGTGATTCTAGGTTTCATCTTATAAAACTGGTGAAAAGCATTTACATCACTGGACAATTATCGACCACAAACAAAACTCTTCTTCTATGCATTCTCGTATCAAACCAACGGATATATTCTTCAAAAATCACACTTGTCATCCAAGCTCTTTTGTTGGCACGATAGTGACAATTCAAGCTACTCATGTTGACATTCTTGAAACAACGTGGCTTTGCATACTTTCCAATAATCTATAGAGGAATTTTTTCAGATCCATCTTCATTACAGCAAATAACAACGGTTAGTCTTTCTTTGTCTTGCTTTTTTCCTTCAAGTTGTTTCGTAGCAAGAGAATAATCAGCTTGTAGCCTGTAAAATAAACCCGTTTTTAATAAGATCGTATTAAAAACATCTTTCATAGGAAATTTATTTATTTTTTTCCGTATAGCTTCGAGTTTTGTCTCCATGTCTTGTACATCAACCGAACCACTCTCTCCAAAACGACGGTATGATTTGATGTCATGTCGTAACTTGAATTTTTCAAGCCATCCTAGAGAAAGTTGGTGCTCCGAATCTTGTTGAGGGTACACAATTTTTATTTTTTCTTTTGCCTTTATTAAAATTAGCTCTCCACTCATATTCATACGATCTTGATATTGGAGAAACCACTCATAAACAACCTTCTCCATGTCTGGAAATTTTGCTGGTTTGTGTCTCTTGATATCTCCTCTTGTTTCCAGATTGGTAGAAAGATAATCAGCTGATCGTTTGAGTGTGTTTGAGATTGTAGCTTGACTAATTTTGAGATGAAACTTTTCTTCAAGCCATGTTTGCAAATCTTTCTGGGTGCATGACGTATGATCTCTTTTATACTCACATAACTCTTTGCGTATTTGATCTGTTATTGTTGATTTTGAAACACCTTTTAGATGGGAAGCCATTGTTAAATTTGGTGTTAGAAATAATGATAAAGAAGAATGACTAGACAAAAATCTAAAAAGAAGATTGAAACAAATACATAAAGTGGTCGTACATATAAAAGAAAAATATAAGGAAAGGTGAAAGAAATGGAAAATTGATAAGATATGAAATACGTAAAAAGAAAATCATTTTAGCAAAATATAAACTTTAAAGAAAATTTATAGTTTTAAATAAAAGAATTTTTAGTAGATTAGAGATTAAACAAAATATCTCTATAAATTAATAATTATTAATTTATCAATTAGTTAATATCTCTCTAAATTAATAAATTTTTTAAGTCCCAACATTATTAATTTATAGAGGTGTTACTGTATATTTGTTAACTACTCCATATAATAGGATATATTCTTTCTTTTTTAGAACCAATATAATAAGATATATTCTTCCTTCCAATTAGATGTGATATTATGGAAAGAAATACAGTTTCTTCAAGAAACTTTCTTGTTAACACGGACACACACATGGTAGTGGAGTCAGGAGTGGATTATTTTCTTCTTATTATACGGTCATGTTTGGATTATTTTCTTCTTATTACCGTCGAATCATAATGTTGATGTATAGGGCCTTGGGGCTGTATCTCGTAACCTTCATGAGCTTCAGAACAATCATGGAAGCTACTTATCGATTTATGATCAGCCTATTCTTCCTCTTCACGATCCTGTAGTGGACTCAATTAGAGCCGGTCGACAAACTTCTTAAACTTCATGGCGCTTATAATGCAAGAAGAGTTACCAAGTCCACAAGACGAGGAAGCGGATGAAGAAGACGGGAGATATCACTTCATGTCTCTCTTGTTGAATTTGGTCAACACATTTCTATATATGGTTAATACTTATATCATTGTCCCTACAGCAGATGACTATTCCATGAGCCTCGGTGCAGCAGCGACGGTCTGCGGTGTTGTGATTGGTGCTATGGCTGTGGCTCAACTCTTCTCTTCGGTTTACTTCAGCGCTTGGTCCAATAAATCTTACTTCAAACCGCTCATATTTAGTAGCATTGTCCTCTTCATTGGGAACTTGTTATATGCTTTAGCTTTTGACTTCAATTCGATAGCGGTTCTCTTGATTGGCCGGCTTTTCTGCGGGTAAAGTCCATATAGACTCGTCGATACAACCAAGATCGATTACTTTGATTCTTAACCATATTGTACTTTTTCAGTTTGGGGTCGGCTAGAGCAGTGAACCGGAGATATATTAGCGACTGTGTACTGTTAAAGATCAGAATGCAGGCTTCAGCTGGTTTTGTTAGTGCAAGTGCTCTAGGAATGGCGTGTGGTCCTGCTCTTGCCGGTCTACTACAAACAAGATTCGAGATCTATAACCTTACATTTAACCAAGATACATTGCCTGGTTGGGTTATGGCAGTTGCTTGGCTTTTCTACTTAGTCTGGTTAGCTATTTCCTTTCGGGAGCCTGCGCGTGAGCCTGAGCAGATTCATAATACTTCAGAGGAGTCTCATAATAACTCCGGTATGTCTAGTTCCAAAATCTCTTTCTTTGGTAGATGAATAGAAGTTATCGGTATCTGATTGTAGCGGTTTTTGCCTGGTGTGTGAGTGATTAGAAGCTGTTGAAGATGGGAATCTGGAGAAAGGTTTGCAACAAAGATTGCTGATTACATCAGAAGAAATCGAAGAACAAGTTGAAGATGACTGCGATGGAAGCGAAGAAGCTTCTCAAGATTCACGTACACCTGCAAATTCCATTGTAGCTGCGTATACACTACTCACACCTTCAGTTAAGGTAAAAAACGAAAACCAAAATTTAACTTCAGAGAAGCTGAAAATGTAAATTGTGCAAATTTCGAATAATCGATTTGATTGGTTTTCAGGTTCAACTATTGATATACTTCATGCTTAAGTATGCAATGGAGATTCTTCTTTCTGAATCTAGTGTCATTACCACTTACTATTTCGGTTGGTCCACGAGCTCGGTTGCGATCTTCTTGGCTTGTCTCGGCCTCACGGTTCTTCCTGTAAACCTCGTTGTCGGAAGCTATATAAGCAACATGTTCGAAGACCGGTAATTTTCTCTCAAAAGGCAAATTTTGTTTGCTTGTTTCTCCTCCTCAAAGTTTTCCTTAAAGTCATAAACTTTTGTTTGTCTTAGGCAAATTCTGTTGGTGTCGGAGATTATGGTATGTGTAGGAATACTTCTCAGTTTCCATGTGGTTGTTCCATACACTGTACCACAATACGTTTGCTCAGGACTCATCATGTTTGTATCGGCAGAAGTTCTTGAAGGTAAAAAGGACTGATAATACCCCAAAAAAAACTTCTCTTTTAGCTCATTTAAGCTTTTGTTTTTTTACTTATTTTGGGGTTTTTCAGGTGTTAACTTATCGTTGCTCTCGAGGGTTATGTCGTCGAGGCTCTCAAGAGGGACTTATAACGGAGGATTGCTTTCGACGGAAGCAGGCACGATCGCACGTGTGATTGCGGACGTGACAATTACTGTCGCCGGTTACTTTGGAAGGAATATGCTTCTGAATGTCACTCTGCTTCCTTCTCTGGTCATTTGTGTTCTCTCCATCGTAGCTACTTGTTTTACTTATAACTCTCTGTATTAGTAGTACTCTTTACATATTTTACCCGTAGAAACCAAATCTTTGCATTTAGGTACCTCCAAATCAAATTTTGGGAGATTTATTAAAATAGTCTTAATAAATGGTTTTTTGACAATTTTGATGTTAATTACTTAAATAATCTTGAAAAAAATTTAAAATTTGTTTTGTCTTTATTTCCTTTGATAACAGAAAACGTATTTACGAAACTGTCATTAATGAGTTTCCCGCCAAAAGTGATTAAGTTTACCGGTCACATGATGGTAGATTCATTTAGTGGTTGGTAGATTTATTTAGTGGTCGGTAGATTTGTTTTTGAATAGTAGACTTATCGTTGAGTGCTAGATTTATCTCGGTAGACTTATTTTTAGGCAGTGGTAGAAATGTTTTGGAGTGATAGAGTTATTGCCATCAATGGTAGATTTGTTTTTGAATGGTAGACTTATTTGTTGAATGGTAAATTTATCTCGGTAGACTTATTGTTGAGTGGTAGATTTATTTCTATGTGATGGTAGATTAATTACTAGTGGTAGATTTAAATGCCTTCATGGTAGATTTAAATTCGGGTTTGGTAGACTTAATTTTGTGATCGGTAGACTTATTGATTGTCGCGATGGTAGACTTATTTATAGTGGCGGTAGATTTATATTATGTAGTAGACTTATTACTTTCCTTAATAGATTTATTTTGTTAATCGGTAGACTTATTGATTATTAGCGATGATAGACTTATTTATAATGGCGGTAGATTTATATTATGTAGTAGACTTATTACCTTCCTTGGTAGATTTATATTTGTTTATCGGTAGACTTATTGATTGTTAGCGATGGTAGACTTATTTATAGTAGTGGTAGATTTATAATATGTGGTAAACTTATTTATAGCCGTGGTAGTGGTAGATTTACAATATGTGGTAGACTTATTTATAATAGTGGTAGATTTATACTATGTGGTAGGCTTATTCAAAAATGATAAAATCGTAATTTACCCTTCATCTTCTCCACCAACCCAAAAGCTGTCAAACCCTAACAATGGCGGCCAGTCACTTTTTAGCTCGTTTTTACTGTATTTAACTTGTTTTCAACAGGATTTAGCCTAAAACTAGTAGATAAAACATCATATATCTTTTTTCTAACCAAAATCAAAAGATTTCAAGTTTTTTTTTTAACTTTTGATTTTTAATCCGATTTTAGCTAAATCGGGCGACACACCTCCGTCCGAGCGTATCTCTGGTGCTTCCGCAGCCTCTTTCAAACAAATTTTTGAATTTTTTTTTAATTAAAATGGCATTTTCGTAATAAAAACTTTTTACTAAGGCTTATATGTCTTTATGACATTTGTTAGGTTTTGATATTTTGTGAAGATTATTCTAGTAATTATCCCATTTATTAAAACTATTCTAGTAATTATCCCTAAAATTTTATTTCGTTTGGTATGACATTTCATTTCCTTCATAGATGGTTTTTTGAAAAACAATATACAACTAAATGGTTGGCCCGCACCGTGTGCGGATATAAAAATTTTTAGATAATAAATAAATTTTAGTATTTAATAATGCGAATTTATTAATTTGTTAAAAATATATATATACATGATTGCAAGTTTAAACTTATATGCATGTAAGAATATAATATGTGTTTGGATAATTCCTTATATATTAATTGAATAGTTATTTTTCAAAAAAAACTTAGGTGTCTTCACCAAAATCATTCTCACAATTTTAATGTAACATAGCATCCCTTAAAATATGACATGATATTCTCTATAATTTAGCCAATTAATCCCTAATTGAAATTAGCGCAAACTCAATAATTAAAATTAACTCAAGTTCAAAAGGAGGATGAGAATTATGGCTCCATTGATAAAATTAAGAAGTAATTATCCAAAAATAATCTCACAGAATAGAAGATTATTTTTACATGATTTCTTTCGATTATTTGATTAAGAATTTTAGTTATTGTTACTTTTAAAAATAATTTCTTTTTGGATTTTAATGGATCTTACTTTATTTCCAAAAATTCTATTCAACCAAAAAGATCAATTAATTAAATTGATTACATTTCCTTTCAATCCAAATCTAAATTTATGTATTATCATCAACTCCAAAGTTAAAAGTATGATAATCTTTAGTAAAATCTACACAAAATTAATATGACGTTTACAAGATTATTGAAATCGTTATCTCCACAAATTTGCCTATCCGAAATTTAAGAATATCTCAGAAATCAAATGTATGAGCAACTATAAATTTAAAAGTCTAGAATTTGGTTGCTCTGAAATTTATGAATCATCAATTCTAATTTTCAAATATGAAATTCTTTGGTAATTGGAAATATTGAAAGCTTTAAAAAAAATTAACATTGTTTATATTTAATTAATAATGGACTTATTATGGTTTGGAATTTATGTATCATCAACTCCAAATTTAAAAATATGAAAATCTTTAGTAAAATCTACACAAGAACAATCTTGTGGAAATATTTCAATTAAATAAAAATTACCATATTCTGATTAATTTATTGACGTTAACAACATCTGAAATTTTAGTACCATTATTTATAATTGGAAAACTAGGAAAATCGTTAAGAATATCTTCTCAAAATCGTTAAGGTAGTAAAGTTTCAGAAATATTTCTATGGAAATCTATTAAAATACATCGTATATTTTGTGGAGATAATCTTAACGATTTCAATTAATTATCCCTACATACGTGATTTATGAGAAGATGCTTATGTGTCATCTTTACAATCACTCTCAGCAAAAAAATTATGACATGGCTAACAAAATTGTGACATGACAATTTTGAATTAATAACAAAATCTTCTACAACTAAATTTATATTTGTTACCATAAATAAATCAAAAGAGTTTTTAATCAATATATTATCAGATTTTTCGTTTTTATTCTAAAGTTATATACAAATTTGGTTTCTCATTTAAAAATAGTTTAGAAATTGATTATTGTAAAAATAAAATTAGAAAATATTTTTATAGAATATATATTCTTTTAAAAATAATAATAAAGACTTACCAAATTTTTAAAAGGGACTTTGATATGTTTGTTAAAATTACTTCCTAAGTTTATAAAAAAATGTAGTTATTCTTTTGAAATTTTTTTTACCCAAGAAAATTTGAAAGTAATAAAATATTTGTTTATTCGAAACCAACAATTTTTTTATCTGAATTTTATTTATAAAACTCATGATTATATATTTTAATGTTTTAAATATTAAATAATTTATTTGTATTCTAAATACTAATTAAGATATTCGCACAAGCCAAATTTAACATTTTTTTTAACTCTAATGTATTACATTTTGATTTGACACATTTACATATATAAAATAATTAAATAGTAAAACTAAATTTTTGAAATTCATATTATTAATAAAAACGATATTATTGACAAAAAAATGAACAACAAAAGAATCAACAACAATATCTATAATAAAACCAAACAACTCCATATTTCACATTTTTAAAAATTAAAATTATAAACAAAATTACATAAATAATTTATCCCGTGTACGTGGGAGAATCATCTAATATTTTTAATGTTTTGAGTATTATCTTAATATTATGCGTTTTCTATTTTGTCTAATATTTAAATACTAAAATTAACTTATTGTCTAAGTTTACATATTGTTATTCATCGTTTATGTTTTATTTTATAGTTATTCATGCGTTTTCTAACAATATGTAAAATTTCGCAATTAGTAAAGAAATGGTTTTAAATATTGGAAATTAGATATGGCGAGAAAGATGGCCAAACACAACTGCAAAACTTTAAGAAAAAAAATGCAAAACCAAACCAATAATTCTTTATTTTATGCACATGCATGCATACGTAATTATCTATGTTTTGCTATCATTCATTATTTTTGTTTTGTTTTGTTTTGACATCTATAAATACTTGATTAATAAATAGTAATGCTCTAAATAGTAATATGAAAGGAAAGAATAAAGGAGTTCAAAAAAAGTTGCTAGAAATCAATCCAAGGGCATTCTTTACACTATGCGGTTGTCACAGTCTTAATATGGTGTTATGCGATATAGCATCTTCTTCCCCGAAAGCTATGTCTTTCTTTGGAATTGTTCAACGAATATATTGCTTATTTTCTTCTTCAACAAACAGGTGGGACATATTGACAAAAATGGTTACAGGACTAACCCTTAAGTCTTTGTCTCAAACACGTTGGGAAAGTCATGTTGAAAGTGTCAAAGCAATACGGTTTCAAGCTTCAGAAAACAGAGAAGCATTACTTTGTTTGGCTGAAAGTACTGACGACCCAGCAACGCGAAGTAGTGCTGAGTCCCTTGCTTTAAGTGAAACACATGGAATTGGAGGTTTCGAGTTCTTGTTTGGTATGGTTGTTTGGTATGACCTTCTTTTTGTTGTCAACACAGTAAGCAAGAGTCTACAATCAGAAAACATTGATATCGATGCTGCAATTCAACATCTGAAAGGGTTTGTGTCTTTTTTTTTTAAATATCGGGAGACTGGTTTTGAGGAAGCAAAGGCTAAGGCTAGGCAAATTGCAGCTGATATGGAGATTGAAGCTGAATTTCCTGTGAAACAAAAGCGTATCATTAGAAGGAAAAAACACTATGATGAAGACCCAGAGATTGATGAAAATGTGCTATTATCACCAGAGGAGAGCTTCAGGATTGATTACTTTAATACACTCATGGATCAAGCTTTAGTTTCCCTTGAGTCCAGATTTGAACAATTCCAAAAGTATGAAAAAACTTTTGGATTTTTGTTTGATTTAAAAAAGCTAACAGATGCAAGTGAGGATACATTGAGAGCATCATGTTTGAATCTGGAAGCTTCTTTATGGAATGGTACTCATTCAGACATAGTTGGTGACGATTTGTTTATAGAGCTAAAAATTCTTCGAGAATCAATACCCGAAGAAGTTCAAAAGCCTATTGAAGTGCTTGACTTTTTGAAAAGAATGGAGGATTGTTATCAAAACACATAAATTGCTTATCGCATATTGTTGACCATTATGGTGTCAGTTGCCACAGCTGAAAGAAGTTTTTCGAAGTTGAAGCTGATAAAGAATTATCTGCGGTCTACCATGTCATAAGAAAGGTTAAATGGGTTGGCTATGTTATCAATTGAGACAGCTATGGTTGAAAGACTTGACTATAGGAGTCTAATGGATGATTTTGCAGGAAAAAATGCAAGAAGATCTATATTTCAAAAATAAGTGTTCTTAATATCGTTGTTGTTTTTAGTATACTATGAAATTTGATTTTTTTAATGAAAATTTAAGTTATTTTTTATACTGTTTTGTGATCTTGATAAATTATGTACACGGACATAATTTTAAATTTTGATTGGGGTACTATAAAAGGTTAGTCCGGCACTGCTGGAATCTCATAATAATACTAAGCATTAATATCACGGCTCTATTGGCTAATCATAGTGTAACAAAGCCAAAGAATGTGAATCTCTCGTTTTCTCTAGAATTTCGCTTCTTGAAAAACCTCAATTTCCTCAAAACTTTAAGGATTTGTTCCACATTTTCTGATAATTTTAATAATTTTGATTGTCCTGCAAAAATCACCACATTATCATGTTTTCTAAGAATCTAAATTAAATTACCAAAAAGTAATCGCTGAAGTAATTAACACAAAAACTATCAGGTAGAATTTTTCATTTATCTCAACCTCACACGATATCAACTTCACAAAGTTAAACATCAGTTATGGCTTCCCGAATCAATAAAAAAAAATCAATAATTACCAAAAAAAAAAAATAGATCGATCTCTAGTTTTATTAGGTTAAAGAAGTTGCTGAAAATGATAAAAATTACTAAACACATGAATTGATAACGCCAAAAGAACTTGAGATGCATAAAAATTTCTCAACTTTTATAAGTGGGTTTTTAAACTGCCTATTCAGTTGATCATTCTTGTCGCATTTCTGCAAAAACCGCATAGAAGCTTTCAATACTTCAATCACTTACTAAGATTTAAATGAAACAAAATTTAAACGAAACAAAGTAGAGAGAGAAAGAAATGATGAATACCATTTGCTTAGGAATAGATCATGTTTTTTTAGCCCTCTTTTGTTTGATGGTTTCCAACAACCTAGAAAAAAATTCATTAGCAAACGTATTTTGATATGCTTGTGAGATTTGGACACCAATTAACAGTGTTTCAAATGAAGCCAATCTAAAAACCAAATAAAGAAGGGACAATTACAAAAATACCACTATTTGTGTTCACATTTGCAATAATGTCACTTATGGGTGTTCATTTACAAAAATGCTACTAATTATAGATTTATAAAACTTATATCTTAATTTTAAACCCTAAAAAATGGTTTGACCCCTAAACCTCCCTAAACCCTCAAAACTAAACCCTAATAGAATATAATTAACCCAAACATAAATAATATAAAGAAAAAATAATTTTTAAAATGTGGTATTTTTGCAAAGATTTCAAAAGTGTGGTATTTTTGTAAAGTGGCATTTGAAAAGTGGTATTTTTTGAAATTTCTCAATAAAGAACACAATAAACTTTATATACATTAAAACAAATATACAAAAAGAAACACTTATAAATTGGTAAATAAAGAGGAAACTATAAAAAGAGTAGAAAATGCACATATTATTTCCAAAAGATGTTCTCTATATATATATAGGGAACACATGGAGTAGGGATAGTTTCCCTTAACGTTAAAAATTATTTTTAAGTACCTCTTGGCATATTTTCATATTTATTACGATATGATAAAAAAATTAGGTAAAGAAATATATTATAGGATATTCGTTTATTCTCTCATTAATAATTATTTTCTCATAATTCCAAATCTAATAAAGAAAAACTTATCAATATTTGTTATTAAAACATAAAATCTTTTAATTTAAAAGATAATATCAGCATATTTTACTTATGATACCAAATTAAATATTTTATATCTAGCATTAAAAATGTATTTTTTATGAGTTAGATTTGTTTTTGTCTTTTAATAGTAAGAAGATATGTGTAGAAAAAACTAGATGTTGCGCGAACATAAAAAACAACTATACTTCAAAGAAAAAATTATGAAACCAAATAAATGACCATTTCTTCTACTTTCTAGGTGATGCATATGCACATGCGCATGCATCAATTGTGATTTGTATAAGCTGTCAATGATAATAATTATCTATGTTTTGTTATCATTCGTTAATATTTTATTATTTGGTTTTAACTTTTGTATAAATTCATTTTACTGATTTATGTTTGTTTTGTCAGTTATTCTCATGCATTTTTTTTAATCTTTGTTTTATTTTCTTATTTTTCCGAGTTTTTCGCTCACTTTTAATTTTCTTCTCCTTTTCATTGTTTTCGTTTTTTTTTTCTTATATGAGTTTTTATTTTTCTTCTTTTCCGACAATTTTTTGAAAAAAGAAAAATCTAAAACTACTAATATTTGTTTACAAATTTAAACGTTAAATTTGTGTTATTTGAGATTATATCATCAAATGTTATCTGACTTATATTATTTGTAATGTTGTTACTGTAGATCGACTGTTATAAATTTTCTATAAATGTTACATTTTATTTGATCTCCATCCTTATAACTGTGTAACAAAGTCCCAATACTGAGAAATGATTTGTATATCTTCAACCAATTTTTTTAATAATCTTGTTTTTACATTTTCGTTTAGTGAACTTTTATTTTTCAATAAAAATTTAAAACATATCCAAAAAATATTTTAACACTTTTTGATATAAGATTCGGTGGTGAAGCTTATGATCTAGGAACCATAGATGGAATCACAAGCTGGCGTTCGCTCTTCTTTGTGATGGTCTTAATGGTCGAAGATGGGATCCAACACGATGGTGATAACTCTTTCGTGTGAGATCAGAAAATGGAAAGTGTAGATGGATCGATAGCACGACACAGAGGGATAATGATTCTCTGATATGGTACTGACGTTTGTTCCTATGTGAATCACACACAAGTTCAAACAAGGCTGAGAATTCGCTCAAGAATGGTGAAAAAAAATCCGGTTCTTTATTGATAGGTAAAAAGTTGTGTGACTACAAAGTTGCAGTGGGACTTTATAAACAGTCCATCAGCTTGAACCTTCTAGGGTTCGACTCAAAACAACAAGAAAATATTCAAAACAACAGGACTTTTAAAAGAAAATAGCAAAACATTCAAAAACTACTCTAAACAGAGTGAAGAGTTTCATTAAAACCAGAAAAGGAAACAATGGCCAGAACTTAAAATAAAAGGTGATGTCGTTTTGCACTTGTTCTTAGTGTTTTTGGATGCTTGAATCACCTGCAAAGATAGTATATAAATTGAACAACTTACCTTGACATCCGATTGCATCTGAGCAGCTTGAACCTGATTCTTGGAGTAGAAGTTCTCTTTTAAGTCTTCAAGTTCCTCTTCTTCTTCTGATTCCATCTCTTGATCAAATTTTTCTTCGTCTTCGTTTGGTGTCGTGATTATTACTTCAGAAGTCTCTTGGCGTCTCTTGGTAGAGCCAATGTCGTGATGGAGATATTTAGGTGCTAATGATGCAATGAAGATTTGAACAGCAAGGTTGATCCTTTTGGTTAATTGCTTGGATTTGGATCTTGTCATTGAACCGGATTGAACTATAGATATTGGAATTGGAGTTGGTTCGTGGTCTGAACCAATGTCCTCATCACTTTTATAGTTAATTATCGATCAGACATGTAAAAAATACACATTAACAAAAAGTACACATAATTGATTTTTTCGTCGATTGATAATTCATAAGAAATAACCATAAAACTAAAATTTACAAAAAGTAGCACAACAAAAAATTTGAGAAAAAGAAAGAACATAAAGAAATTCTTAAACAAAAAACATAAATTATATATTGTATATACCTTCTCAAACTATAACTCTTCCCCCATCAATTCGAAAGTAAATTTATTAGTATTGTATGTCACAAACTGTATATTGTATATGAAAGAAAATATAATTTTAGATGTATTCCAATTCTGTGACTGAAGAAAATCCAATTGTTGTTGGTGCTGTGTTTTTCGTTGTAGAACTTAAACATTTGGAGCCGATTAATAAGGCCTCTAACTATATATTTTTGCTATAGGCTTTTGGCCGTAGAGAAACTGATTATAAAAATTGTGGCTGTTATTTTTAAATATTAACAAAAGTTTAATTTGTAATAAAAAAATAGAAGCTATTTTTAATATTATAAATTTGTTTTAAAATATAAATTATGCGAAATTTGTATTTGGTGATGAAATTCACACAAATAATTATTTTATTTACTGTGGCCAACATTAATTTATTAAATTAAAAAGAAAAATAATCCAAAAAAGAAATATGGCTGAAAATACCAAACTTAAAAGGAAATTAAAAATAGTTGAAAATACAATACTGGATTTTTCAATAATTCTATACACTATAATTATTATATAAAATAAGATCAACAACAAAAATAATATAAAATATAATAAACAAAAAAGTATAGCTATATAATATATTGAAACGGATTCCACTAATTAAATAAACTAATCATTGCTAATTACAAGTATAGACTTGTTTTAATTTCATTAGTTTAGATAAAAACAAATTTTGATATGGCAAATATAAATTATAACATGTCTTTGAAAAAAAGATGACATGGTATCAATCTTTATTTAATTTCCTTAAATTTGTGAAAACAAAAAATAGAAGAAGATGTATGTAGTTGCCTAAGAAATGAGGATACAAATATTGTAATTTTTTTAAAAAAAACATAAGTATACAAATATTATATTGGGATATCTTTTCTCACAGCATAAATTTGTTATGTTAGAAGCTATCAAATATCTTCTGCACAAATATAAAAGGTATCGAACTTTTTAAAAGATTGTGTATGTTATTTTCAAAGTTATGAGATCAGAAACAAATTAACACATTTGGTATTAATATAACACAAAATTTGAAACGACCCAACCCGTAAAAATTTAAAATTTTCCAAACTCATATTATTATTATCACAAATAATAATCTTCAACGGTCACAAACTCAAACATGCGGAACTCAACAATCAATTAACCAACAATACCATTCAATAAATCTCATACTTTATTGAAACCACTAAACCAATTCAAATCCATAACCCATAATCCAATTAATAATTCAACAACAATTCCAGAATTTACTAACACCCTAGCAATTTTAACAAGTCATACTCAAGCAATCGAGACACCAGCCATGATCCCACAATCACACTTTGTCTCTACCTGCATCACATGGTTAAAAGAGATGCGTGAATATTATCACAAATACTCAGTGAGACGGTCATCCCATCTACTTGGCTATATACACACAGGCATAAGCAAAAGATACAATACCAGGATGAGCAGTCAACAATACAAGCACAAACAATCAACCGCAAGTTCGCCCAAACAGGCCATGCGTCGATCGACACAACCACCATGTGTCGATCGACACAGCTCTGTGTCGATCTACACACCGACGCAGAACCCATAATCAAACCTATCCTCTCATGGTTCGATCCCAGAACGCATCTCATCGATCTCCTGCACAAAACCTCACCAAACAACACGAAATCCAACCAATAACCACAAACAATCGCATCCTATCAATTTATTTACCCATATAAGCCATGGTCACACACTCACCTTATATTTGGAAAGAAAAAGGATGAAAAGCACGAAGAACGCGAAGAACACGAATCTCCAATCCGAATTTCTCACCCAACTCACGATCAACACACACCAAAAACGATCTCCAAAGCCTCACAAACTCACACACGAGCTTTTAGGATCAAGAACAAGAAAAAATCAACAATGATTCTCCTTTTCTCTTAAATCGTCTCTCAAAACTCCCTGTAAACTCTCTGGAACTTTATGAAAATCTCTGAAACTGAAAATCTCCTCCCAAAAGTGGCCACAGCTCTTTATATAAGGAAGCCCTAGGTTTCCCCCTTAACCAGTCTGCAAACCGACAACTCAAATCAAACCAACCGGTTCGATTTAACCTTTCATCGATCGATACACTCCCCTTGTGTCGATCGACGCATGAACCAAAATCTTCAATTCTGGTTTGCGGTCGTTACAAAATTTATTATATATTAAAAATAAATATGAAAAAGAAAATAAAGATGATAAAATACAAATAAAAAGAAGAGGAATAATAAAAATTGGAAAAGAAAAAAAATAGACGAAGATTAAGAAAAAACCGAAAAATAATGAAAACAATGTCGAAGTAAAAAGAAAAAAATCTAGCCAATTTGGACGCAAGTAACAATCTTAGAAAAGCCAGGAGAATAAGTAGAAGAACAAAAAAAATAAAAACCGAAAAGAAGCACCACTGGAAAAGAAGAAGACGTAATATAAAACAAAAAAAGACAAAGATGATGAAAATAAGAGGAAACATTGAAAGAAGAAGAAAAAAAAACAAAGACTCAGAAGAATAAATAAAGCATATGTAGATAATTTATTAACATTAACAAACTTTATACAAATGTCAAACCAAAAAATAAATATCAACGAATGATAACACTACCATTAAACAAGTTTACAAATTCTCAAAGCATACGCAAGACGCGGTTTACAAATCACCTAGAAATAAGAATAAAAAAAATTGTTTGGTTTTGTGTTTTTTCCTTGAAGATTGTAGTATTGTGTCTCCTAAATTTATCACCATGTCTAAATTTTCCAAAATGTCAAAACATTATTTCACCAATTATAAAATTTTATATATTGGAATCTATCGTTTTAGCTTTATTTAAACACAAATACAAAAGTTACAAAACGGAAAAATACTAATTTTAAAATAACACTCAAAATATTTAAAATATTATTTCACACATATTATTTTCTATACCACATACATAAGAGAATTCAATTATTTTATAAATGAAAACATCGGATTGTTAAATAATAAAATTAACCTCCGCACAAGGTGTGGATCAATCACCTAGTTGTTTCTATAAAAATCGAATTTTAGAATTTAATAATTGTATTTTATTTTTCAAACAACAAAATCCAATTTAAATTCATCACCAAGATTTTATCTTTATCGTGTTTTTTAATCAACAAAAAAAATTATTTTCCTTGTAATGAAGAGAAAGAAATCTTGATTAAAAAAATGTAACAAATAAAAAAATATCTCACATCCATCAAAATAATAATTATTCAATTAAAGAATTATCAATTTAATAAGTTTAAGCAATGTCCTCATTTTTCCGAAGATATGTCATCATTCTGTCAAGACATGTCATAATTTTAAGTCAATTGAACTAAAACATATAAAGAGATTAAATATTAGCATTTTCCTTTTAATAGTAAGGGATATGCGGATTTGAATTCGGATAGTAACACACTAATTACATAAGTACAATTGATCAATTTTTTTTCTTTATCATGATATAATATTGTGCAGAGATCTTTTGGAAGAAAACTAGCTGAATTTTTTTTCTCTACAAGTAATTTCTATTTTTTAGTATTTGTTTGTCGGAATAAACTAAGAAAGGAAAATTTGGCGAGTTCACCAAATAGATGTCGTTATACATTAAGCTATAATATTCAGGCAATAAAAAGAAATAATATGCCATATAACACTTATTCTAACAACCATATGTGTTTATAATGCTTTCTCAAATTCATTTGAGCATATGACACTTTCAAGCAACAAATGACCGAAATACCTTTACGCGCGCTGTATACAATGATTTTGATGCGGGTGGACGAGGCATATTGACAAGAGTGTACATCCTTTAATATAATTATATATTGGTTCTAAATGGTAACTCCAAATTTTTGGAATGTTGAGGAAAAGTTGTAGAATTTTTGTTTATGTTACCAGTTGCAAAACTTGAAGAATTCTGTAGAAATAAAGAATTGAGAAATAAAAAAAATAAAAAAATAAATGAAATGAAAATAAACATGTGTCAAAATATAAACTAGCTGACATAATTAAGAAGAAGTAAATTATATTGAAATTATTAATATTTTATTTTAATAACATTGAAAGTATGAAATTATATAATAAAATTAAACTTTAATACAACATAGTTAATCTAAGCATAAATGATATAATGAGTAAATAATTTTGAAAAAATGGTATTTTTGTAAGGTGACACTTCAAAAATGGTATTTCTCAAAATTTCTCAATAAAATTGGATGACCGTATTCAAAAACCATTTATAAACATAAAATATAAAATAAAAATATTGATAAAATAAGTTAGTTTTACAAAACAATTTAATAAAAAATGTTATTTTGTAAAATTTAATACAATTGTAAACATAAATATTTAAATTTCGTCAAACATAATTTTTATCAATACTTTCACAAGTTTAATTAATTTATTTATTTTCAAAAATTCTGCAAGATTCCCTTGTTACCATTTAAATTCAAACTTATTCTGTAAGATTCCGCAAAAAGTCACTAAAAATTCTGCAAGATTCTGTAATTCCGCAAAATTCCTCTGGTATCATTTACACCTATTAAATTATATTTTGCTTTATTTTTCCCACTCTTTTTTTGTTTTCTATTTTATTTATTTTCTATAATCAAAAAAATATCGAATTTATTAATTTATATACGTATTTTTTAGTCTTCATCTTATAACATCCATATTACCATATATATTAGACATGCTAATTATGTTAAAACTCGTAATTACTTATCTTTTAAAAATGTACGTGTACATATACATACCAAAATGTCGTACATATATATATATATGTACATGTACTACATATGTACATGTACATGTATGTTTATGTATACATTATGTACGTATGTACACATACAATATGAATAATATAGATAATTAATGTGATGTACACATTCATGTGTATGTGTGTACACATTCATGTGTATGTGATGTGTGTACGCATATATATAACATGTACATGTATGTATATGTGTGTACATATATTTTGTATTTGTATACGCATATATATAACATATACATGTATGTGCATGTGTGTATACATATATTATATATATGTGTATGCATATATATAACATGTACATATATGTGTATGTGTGTACATATATTCTATACGTGTGTATGTGTATATATAATATATACACGTATGTGTATGTGTGTATATATGTTTATTTTGTACATTTCATTTACTCACCAAAACTCATCCACACGCGCAAGGACAAAACGGTCTAAAATTTTTTGAAAGTATCAAATTGGCAATGAATTTTGGAAAAATGTTATAATCACATTATACTTCTTAAAAATGTCATTTTGGCTTACTCTCCCCGATAAGAATTACAAAGATGTCAATTATAAAATAAATAGCTACTTTGACTTAAAACTTTAGAGACACCCATCAAACACCATCATGTAATTAGCCTGCGCCTTAGGCAAACTCTTATACAAATCGGTCACGTGACAAAACATTATTGAATTAGCTCCTACTTTCCTTCCCCTCTTTCAATCGGTCATAATTAAATTTTATTTTGTCTTTGATATTTCATAATTCATACCATCAACTATTTTAATAGTTCGACGTTTGTTTTCTACAAGAAATTTCATTCCAAGATGTTAAAAAAACCGGTTATTCAGATTTTTTTTTTCTACTATTTATATCTTGTTGTTTTCTGTTTATTTTGTTGTGATCATGTTGGATGCCATACGGATTATAGTAACGCCAAAAATATATTAATCATTATAAACTGTTAAACTTGTGATATGGTTCGTTTAAAAGGAAAGTCGCCACTAGCAATTGTTCCTTGATTTCTTTTTCACTTTTTGTTGTAATATTTTTCTAAAGATATAATACTTCATAATCTCCACATAATTTTGTCTCACGAATCACATAATTCGCAGTCTCCATACATATATGTATACATAATAACAAGAAGGATATAAACGTTACAAAACTACAATTCAATCTATAATGTTGTTCCTATACACGTTTAATTCAATCTATCCAAATATTTCTAGCTATTCCCATGTTACATCGACATATAATACACTTTATTTCTCTATATAGAGATGATATAATGATTTTGATTATATGATATGTATAGGGTTAAGGAATTGGGTGGAATAGCCCAAAAAAAAATTATAACTAAAAACATAACCAATTAAACCTAAATCTAGTGTATATAATTATGCCACATAAACTTATTTTAGTTAGTTATCTAATTATTAATTATTTTTTTGTCATTGAGCAAATTAGCCTTAGGATTAATTAGTGAAATAAGAGCATGTAAATTAATAAAATAACATGTTTTCCATATATATATATATATATATATATATATATATATATATATATAAATTAATATTATATCTTATACTTTTGGGTTAAAAAGAAAAAAAAAGAATTGTACACCACTACACAAAAAATTCAAAAATGACCACTCTCTTCTATTTATGAAAATATGAAATCAAAATTTTCGACTAGAAACCCCTTTACTTTAATGGTTTGACAAAAGGTTCATTAATATTTCTACACCATC
This sequence comes from Arabis hirsuta, assembly GCA_964056655.1. Classification (NCBI taxonomy): domain Eukaryota; kingdom Viridiplantae; phylum Streptophyta; class Magnoliopsida; order Brassicales; family Brassicaceae; genus Arabis; species Arabis hirsuta. The sequence continues at coordinate 5,768,532 of OZ053303.1, read as the reverse complement.
GGGTATGGAGTTTGAGTCCCGGAGAATGCAATTTAATGGAAGCAAAATTTACATGAGATTTTCAACGTGGTGCAAAGAGAGTCGTTCGGAGTAGTCTGCATGTCAAGGCTAAAATTATCCATTGTATAATCGTCCGTGTAATTGTTCTCATAATTTGTAATCATTCATAAATCTAGATGATTAATAAAAATTTCCGAATTTCGTTATCCGAACAAGTTTTTTTTTTCTTTTTTTCCGAATAAATTTTCGAATAAGTTTTCGTTATCCGAATAAGTTAGTTTAGTTGACAAACGTTAATTTGTAAAAGCCAATAATAAATTGAGAATTTCATAAAGTTGATATGTGCCCTTTATTATACGATCATTTTTTGATACAATAAAATCTCTATAAATTAATAATCACCATAAATTAATAAATTTCTCCGGTCCCAAGTCAGGTCAATGCAAAAATTTACGAAATTTAATAAGATGATAAGATAATAATTTTTTTGAAACTCCTATGTAAAAATATGGTCCCAATAATATCATAAATTAATAATTATAAATCTTATGCATTATTTAAGATAACTTAGTAAAATATGACTCCAATGTTGTTTGCTTTTTCTTAAAGATAGGATCACGTTGAAGTTCATCTCTAATTTTCCTTATTGCATCAACAACTCCTAGTGTTGTCCTCTCGACCTGCATCCAAAAATTGTGAAGAGTTCTAGAAGCGATAATTGCTTCCTTACGCGTAACAAATTCCAATGGTAGTGCAATCTCCTCTTCAACTTCATCATCAACATTAAAGATAGTAGCTGCAATTTCTTCTAAAGCCTGAACTTCTGGGCAAGCATTGTTTTCACCCGGATAGTCAAGTAAGCTATTGATATCCATTTTATTCCGATAACTGAGATTATTAATCACAACTTCAAGTTCTTGAGTAGCGTTTGATTCATCTTCTAAATTCCTTGATACATCATCCCCTGAACGAATTTTGCAGTGTCGGAAACAATTAGCTATTGTCTCTTGATGAACATTAATTGTCCAAACTGAGACTGCAAAATTGATAGCATACAAAACGTTGATCTTACTTGGATCAGATTGTCCGAACTCATAGTCTTCTAAAATCTCACGGTAAAATCTCCTACGATAATGTATCTTAAAAGCTCTTATTATTTCAGCATCACTAGGTTGAATTGTTGATGTCATGTTAGGTGGCAAGAAGTACAACTCAACATTTTGTAGTCCTTCAATATTTTTTGGATGAGCTGGATGATATAATGCGTTTTTGGCGCATTCTAACCCTTGTTTTGTAGGCTTTTATCGAGTCTTTCACTCTCTATCGAGTCATTCTAGGTACAAAAGTGGCTGGAAGCAATGACTGGAGCTTGCAATCGGATTTGGCTAGAAAGTAATGAAGTTGGACCCTTTTTGAACATTCTGGAGAAAGGGAGCACCTAGTACAAAAGAGGGAGCACCTGCTCCCAGCAGAGTCATTAATGGGCCTTTTGCAAAACCCTAATTTTGCAACCCTAATTTTGGGCCAGCCGCCGTGGGCCTTTAAATATGTTTTTCTCTCGATCTTTTGAGGAGAATCACGCCATCACGCAGCCACAAAAACTCAGAGCAGAGATACAACAGAACGAGAGAGAGAGAGAGAGAGAGAGAGAGATATACACTTGTTTTGAGAGAGTTTGTAAGCTTGGAGATTTGTCTTCCACATACTTATCGAAGTTTTCTTAAACCCTACTCTTTTATATATCGATTTCAATGCAGTTTATTATGTCTCTTGCTGCTGTTGTTTGTTTGATCATGAGCGAGTAATCCACTTGTTAGGTTAAGGGTTTTCGATGGGATTTGATTCATGAGCTAAGCATAAATAGGTTTTTAAATAATCATTCGATAGTCTCCACCTATTGTCAATCATATTGCCTAGGTTAGATTGATCACCTAGCCTTTGATCTTAGGTTGAATTTACTTATCAAAAGTTTGTAAATTGCTAGAATTGACTTAGGTGGGCGATTTGATCCTTAGCCAACAAAAGTTGAAGTTAGGGCATCTCGTGAACATATCAACCCTAATCGCTTAATGATTGATAATCCTTGTAACCTGAACGACAGGTAGGGTGTTAGATTGATTGTTAAAGTTGTAGATGCCACGAAAGTGGATCTCCTTATATTTATGGTTGAGTTCGAGACTTGGTCGTAATCACATACCTGAATAATTGCTTGGTTCCTGATATTCAAATCCCTGAGAATTATCTCTGACCTAACGCTTTTCCATTATTGTTTACAACAGATTTTACATTTTGTTTAGCTTTAATTATCGTGACATTTAAACCCCAACTTGAATCGTTTAGCTGAGATTTGTAATCCATAGAATTAGAGCGTATTGTTGGTCCCTTAACGAACCTCACTATTCTACATCGAAGTAGTAATTCTAGGTTTCATCTTATAAAACCGGTGAAAAGCATTTACATCAAATTGGCGCCGTTGCGACGGGTACCAACTCGATACCTCTAATTTTCGTTTACGATTTCAGACTAAGTACTAAACTCGTTCTTTTGTTTATTTTGCGTGTGTTTCAGGTATATGAACTCGAGGACAACAAGGAGAAATTGCAAAAATCCTCTTGTGATTTTGAGGAACCTAGAACTCGCAAGACTAGAACGAGAAAACCGACGCACAAGGCCTAATCTCGTCGACATGGGCGAACAAGGCAATGATGGTATGGCGGCTGAGCTGCTATGGTTGCAAGAGCAGATGGCTCAAATGCAGCAACAATATGCACGGGAACAACAGCAGCAGCGCATGCGTGAGCAGCAGCGCATGCGTGACCAGCAGCGTGCTATTGGGGATATGGACAATCCCCATGATTTCTACCGGAACCGAGCTGCTATTGTTCCACCTGCTGCTGGAAGGCAAGATTATGAGATAAAGCCTCAAATGATATTGTTGGTCAAGCAGCATTTGTTCCATGGATTGCCTGCGGAAATTCTGATGGACCATATAGAAAAATTCGAGGAGATTTGCTCCACGACAAGTTCTAATGGGATGAACCCAGATTTCTTAAAGTGCAAACTATTCCCCTTCTCACTCGCGGATAAGGCTTCGCGTTGGCTTAAGTCTCTACCTGCTGGATCCATTACGACGTGGGCGCAATGTAGAGCTGTATTTGTGGACCATTTCTACACCAAATCCAAAATCGCGAGCATGAGGAACAAGATCTCTTCTTTCCAGCAACATTCAAAAGAGTCCTTTTGTGAGGCATGGGAACGGTTCAAAGTGTACAAGAGAGAGTGTCCACACCATGGGTTTACCGATGAGAACTTGTTGGGTATCTTCTATGATGGTGTTGATTGGGATTACAGGAATGCTTTGAATACTGCGAGTGATGGTAATTTTATGACTAAGACCAGAGAGGGTGCGTATAAGCTCATCGAGAACTTGGCTGTGAGTTCTAGCAACAAGTCGCAGGAGTATGATAGGACCACGAAATCTAGTGCCATGGATTCCCAAAAAATTGATGACCTTACTGCTAAGGTCAACTTGTTGCTCAAAGGGAACCAAAGGACGATTTACTTTGTAGATGAGAATAAGGAACCATTATCTAAGGAGATGGGTGAAGAATGAGTCACCTAGAACTATATGAGCCACCCAAACCAAGGTCAGAATCGGTTTCAAGGGGGAGTTCAACAGAAACCACAATGTACCAACTTTCAAGCTCATGCGAGCTCTGAAAGTACTTCTCAGGATGAACTCAAGGGTATGATGCAGCAACTAATGGCTAATCAACAGAAGTTTGCCACTGAAATCAAAACGCAGGTTGACGCCATGTACTCGGATCTCAATAGTAGACTTGAAGCTGTTTGGAACCACGTGAGGAAGCTTGACACTCAGGTAGCTCAGATCTCGGCATCAGCTACTCCAGAGAAAGCAGAAGAAGCTGTCGAATCACCACCATACATCCCTAGGATCCCATACCCTCAAAGACTGAAATATGAGATTGGTGAAAAGAAGTTGGCTGAGTAAAATCAGATGGCTCTCTTTGCAGAAGCAAGGAATACATCATCTCCAATGAAGCAGTTGCCAAAGCTAGAAGACCCTGGGATGTTTGTTGTTCCATGCTCCATTGCAGGAGTTGAATTTAAAGAATCTCTCTGCGATTCTTGGTCTTCCATCAATCTCATGTCTAAGGCTATTGCAGAGAAGCTTGGGATTACTACGATGAGAGCTGCTAATATATCTCTCAAGTTTGCAGACTCTTCCACCAAGGTTCCACATGGTACTATTCCTGATTTACATGTTCAAGTTGAAAATTGCCTTGTTCCTACTGACTTTCAGGTGGTGGAGATGAACGAAGATCTTGGCATACCTTTGATTCTTGGAAGACCGTTTCTAGCGACAGTAGTTGCAGTTGTAGATTTATCTAATGGAAGAGTCTCATTCTCTAATATTGACAAACAGGTCTTCTACAAAGCTATACCCACTAATGGAGCAGCCAAACTTGCATCCTGTGTTACCGTTATCAATGGAGATAAGCTGCAAATGGTGACAAAGAGAGATTTCAATGATAAGAGTGAGGTCAAGGAAGTCCTAGATGGAGACCCTCTTATCATAACAAAGCAGACCAGGCAAAAGAGCAAGGTAAAGGAGAAGGAGATGAGCTAAAGAATCAAGGGTGATTCTCATATAGTTTTAGAACCTCAGAGACGTGTTGGTGACACGATTGAGTACAAGGTAAAGTCCAAAGGGATTTCGAAACCTTTCTCCAAAGTTAGAGCTATTCTCACATCTGAGCTGAAAGAGAAATGTGAAGAAGCTGTGAAACCTATGTTGAGCAAGGTTCTGAAGCTTAAGATTACTGATTGGAGAGCTTGTTTTGGAGAAAGTTCTCATGCCCCTCATCCTGACTGATTTATGAGATCCAAGTCAAGCTAAAGACTTTAACCAAGCTCTTGGTGGGAGGCAACCCACCGGTACGTTTTCTAACCTTTTCAATTTGATTTCTTTTGTTACTAACTTTGAATTTTAGTTTTGAGTTTTTAGGTTTTGAAAAAAAAAACAAAAAAAAAACAAAAAAATTTGTTGTGGAATATGCAAGGAGGATCGATCGATCCCCTCGTCTAGATCGATCGATCTGGAATGAGGAATTCAACACGAAGACCATAGGTCAATCTCAGGATCGATCTGCACATCGATCCGCTGCCAAGTTCAAAAACCTAGAAGGAGCACTTGCTCCCCATGAGAGCACCCAAGCCAGATCGCTCGATCCTTTTAGTTGGATCGGTCGATCCATGATGATGAGATCACAAGCCATTCCAGCGGTCAACCTCAGGATCGATCTGCACATCGATCCAATTCCCCGGAAGAGCAGCTACTCCCCGATTCAGAGCACCTGCTCTCCGATACAGAGCACCTGCTCTCCAGGGTAAAAATTCGAAATTCGGATTTAGCCCCACCAAGAGGTAAGCATTCCCATGAACAATTTTATTTTATGCTTTTCCTTATGCTTTTATTTCTTTTCACTCTCTCTTTTCTTATTTTCACACCGAGACGGTGTGAAGTAAGTCTGGGGGGAGTTGCTACAAATATCTTTTATTTTGGTTGTTTTCTATTTTCTTATGTCTTATTGAGTCTAGTTTTCGTTGGTTTTATTGAGTCAAAACTTTGTAGGGAATTAGGACCTTATCTTATGATGATCTTTGAACTATCTATGTTTAACTTTCTCTCTAGTGACCATTTCTACAGAGCATGGGTACAAGGAACAGCTGGAACACTTCAATACACTATTTTCCAGGTTTCATATTGACCGAAAATTCCTCTCGCTATTGGCACTAGATTAGGGAAATGAATCATATTCAGGACTCCTTACTCTTTTTATCACTCTTGTTGTTCCTGAATAGCTAGCTCATTTTTAGTTAGTACCCTCCTTAACCCTAACCTCTTTTCAAGCCTTTTGCATTCTTGTTACTTCATTGTCATATGTGCAGCATATGCGCAAAAGGGTTGGAGAGAATTGGGTCGACATTGCCTTTAAATCACTCTTTCTGAAGAACGAGAGCACTGATTCCCAGAAGGAGCACCTGCTCCTATTTTCAGAATATGGTTTTATAACAAGGTGGAACAAAAATACACGAAGGAGGGACGATATTGATGAGCTCCACTTGGGTATGTACAACAACTCTGATATTTTCGTGTTTGAGAGACATACACTTGTAATCAAAACCCTCTTCATCATCATCATTCTATTCTCAAAAAAAAAAAAAAACAGTAAGCCGATGATGAAGGGTGGTAAAAATTTGTAAATTAGAATATGTCTCTCTGCACAGCGAGTGTACCCAAGGTGGACGATGGCAACATGAATTGGTTGGAGAAATTTAGAGAAGAAATAGTGGTTTAGAGAATATGGATATCAACGTACCCGTTCTCTCTTGCAATTTTGTGCAATATCCTGCATCCACTACGAAACATCGGGTAACCCTTAAACACTTTAAACACTTCTAGCTCCACCTCTAAATGGCCTTAACCTTTAGCGTCGTCTACCCTAAATGTTGCCTTTAGCGAGACCCTCACGCAACTTTGAATGCGTTGAGTTTGTGTTTGGGAAATGGAACTTGGTTGAGAAATGTGTTGAGGAGTTTTGCTAAAGCTTTGTTATTCGTAATCTGGATTATGTGGTCTGCAGATTGAATGTTTTAAACCTGGTTCACCGAGGATAAAAGAGTTCCTGCGTTTTCAAGCCTTTCTCCTTCACTTGGTCTTGAATTTGTTTGAGGACAAACAAAGATCTAAGTTTGGGGGAATTGATATAATGCGTTTTTGGCGCATTCTAACCCTTGTTTTATAGGCTTTTATCGAGTTTTTCACCCTCTATCGAGTCATTCTAGGTACAAAAGTGGCTGGAAGCAATGACTGGAGCTTGCAATCGGATTTGGCTAGAAAGTAATGAAGTTGGACCCTTTTTGAACATTCTGGAGAAAGGGAGCACCTAGTACAAAAGAGGGAGCACCTGCTCCCAGCAGAGTCATTAATGGGCCTTTTGCAAAACTCTAATTTTGCAACCCTAATTTTGGGCCAGCCGCCGTGGGCCTTTAAATATGTTTTTCTCTCGATCTTTTGAGGAGAATCACGCCATTACGCAGCCACAAAAACTCAGAGCAGAGATACAACAAAACGAGAGAGAGAGAGAGAGATATATACACTTGTTTTGAGAGAGTTTGTAAGCTTGGAGATTTGTCTTCCACATACTTATCGAAGTTTTCTTAAACCCTACTCTTTTATATATCGATTTCAATGCAGTTTATTATGTCTCTTGCTGCTGTTGTTTGTTTGATCATGAGCGAGTAATCCACTTGTTAGGTTAATGGTTTTCGATGGGATTTGATTCATGAGCTAAGCATAAATAGATTTTTAAATAATCATTCGATAGTCTCCACCTATTGTCGATCATATTGCCTAGGTTAGATTGATCACCTAGCCTTTGATCTTAGGTTGAATTTACTTATCAAAAGTTTGTAAATTGCTAGAATTGACTTAGGTGGGCGATTTGATCCTTAGCCAACGAAAGTTGAAGTTAGGGCATCTCGTGAATATATCAACCCTAATCGCTTAATGCTTGATAATCCTTGTAACCACAACGACAGTTAGGGTGTTAGATTGATTGTTAAAGTTGTAGATGCCACGAAAGTGGATCTCCTTATATTTATGGTTGAGTTCGAGACTTGGTCGTAATCGCATACCTGAATAATTGCTTGGTTCCTGATATTCGAATCCCTGAGAATTATCCCTGACCTAACGCTTTTCCATTATTGTTTACAACAGATTTTACATTTTGTTTAGCTTTAATTATCGTGACATTTAAACCCCAACTTGAATCGCTTAGCTGAGATTTGTAATCCATAGAATTAGAGCGTATTGCTGGTCCCTTAATGAACCTCACTATTCTACATCGAAGTAGTGATTCTAGGTTTCATCTTATAAAACTGGTGAAAAGCATTTACATCACTGGACAATTATCGACCACAAACAAAACTCTTCTTCTATGCATTCTCGTATCAAACCAACGGATATATTCTTCAAAAATCACACTTGTCATCCAAGCTCTTTTGTTGGCACGATAGTGACAATTCAAGCTACTCATGTTGACATTCTTGAAACAACGTGGCTTTGCATACTTTCCAATAATCTATAGAGGAATTTTTTCAGATCCATCTTCATTACAGCAAATAACAACGGTTAGTCTTTCTTTGTCTTGCTTTTTTCCTTCAAGTTGTTTCGTAGCAAGAGAATAATCAGCTTGTAGCCTGTAAAATAAACCCGTTTTTAATAAGATCGTATTAAAAACATCTTTCATAGGAAATTTATTTATTTTTTTCCGTATAGCTTCGAGTTTTGTCTCCATGTCTTGTACATCAACCGAACCACTCTCTCCAAAACGACGGTATGATTTGATGTCATGTCGTAACTTGAATTTTTCAAGCCATCCTAGAGAAAGTTGGTGCTCCGAATCTTGTTGAGGGTACACAATTTTTATTTTTTCTTTTGCCTTTATTAAAATTAGCTCTCCACTCATATTCATACGATCTTGATATTGGAGAAACCACTCATAAACAACCTTCTCCATGTCTGGAAATTTTGCTGGTTTGTGTCTCTTGATATCTCCTCTTGTTTCCAGATTGGTAGAAAGATAATCAGCTGATCGTTTGAGTGTGTTTGAGATTGTAGCTTGACTAATTTTGAGATGAAACTTTTCTTCAAGCCATGTTTGCAAATCTTTCTGGGTGCATGACGTATGATCTCTTTTATACTCACATAACTCTTTGCGTATTTGATCTGTTATTGTTGATTTTGAAACACCTTTTAGATGGGAAGCCATTGTTAAATTTGGTGTTAGAAATAATGATAAAGAAGAATGACTAGACAAAAATCTAAAAAGAAGATTGAAACAAATACATAAAGTGGTCGTACATATAAAAGAAAAATATAAGGAAAGGTGAAAGAAATGGAAAATTGATAAGATATGAAATACGTAAAAAGAAAATCATTTTAGCAAAATATAAACTTTAAAGAAAATTTATAGTTTTAAATAAAAGAATTTTTAGTAGATTAGAGATTAAACAAAATATCTCTATAAATTAATAATTATTAATTTATCAATTAGTTAATATCTCTCTAAATTAATAAATTTTTTAAATCCCAACATTATTAATTTATAGAGGTGTTACTGTATATTTGTTAACTACTCCATATAATAGGATATATTCTTTCTTTTTTAGAACCAATATAATAAGATATATTCTTCCTTCCAATTAGATGTGATATTATGGAAAGAAATACAGTTTCTTCAAGAAACTTTCTTGTTAACACGGACACACACATGGTAGTGGAGTCAGGAGTGGATTATTTTCTTCTTATTATACGGTCATGTTTGGATTATTTTCTTCTTATTACCGTCGAATCATAATGTTGATGTATAGGGCCTTGGGGCTGTATCTCGTAACCTTCATGAGCTTCAGAACAATCATGGAAGCTACTTATCGATTTATGATCAGCCTATTCTTCCTCTTCACGATCCTGTAGTGGACTCAATTAGAGCCGGTCGACAAACTTCTTAAACTTCATGGCGCTTATAATGCAAGAAGAGTTACCAAGTCCACAAGACGAGGAAGCGGATGAAGAAGACGGGAGATATCACTTCATGTCTCTCTTGTTGAATTTGGTCAACACATTTCTATATATGGTTAATACTTATATCATTGTCCCTACAGCAGATGACTATTCCATGAGCCTCGGTGCAGCAGCGACGGTCTGCGGTGTTGTGATTGGTGCTATGGCTGTGGCTCAACTCTTCTCTTCGGTTTACTTCAGCGCTTGGTCCAATAAATCTTACTTCAAACCGCTCATATTTAGTAGCATTGTCCTCTTCATTGGGAACTTGTTATATGCTTTAGCTTTTGACTTCAATTCGATAGCGGTTCTCTTGATTGGCCGGCTTTTCTGCGGGTAAAGTCCATATAGACTCGTCGATACAACCAAGATCGATTACTTTGATTCTTAACCATATTGTACTTTTTCAGTTTGGGGTCGGCTAGAGCAGTGAACCGGAGATATATTAGCGACTGTGTACTGTTAAAGATCAGAATGCAGGCTTCAGCTGGTTTTGTTAGTGCAAGTGCTCTAGGAATGGCGTGTGGTCCTGCTCTTGCCGGTCTACTACAAACAAGATTCGAGATCTATAACCTTACATTTAACCAAGATACATTGCCTGGTTGGGTTATGGCAGTTGCTTGGCTTTTCTACTTAGTCTGGTTAGCTATTTCCTTTCGGGAGCCTGCGCGTGAGCCTGAGCAGATTCATAATACTTCAGAGGAGTCTCATAATAACTCCGGTATGTCTAGTTCCAAAATCTCTTTCTTTGGTAGATGAATAGAAGTTATCGGTATCTGATTGTAGCGGTTTTTGCCTGGTGTGTGAGTGATTAGAAGCTGTTGAAGATGGGAATCTGGAGAAAGGTTTGCAACAAAGATTGCTGATTACATCAGAAGAAATCGAAGAACAAGTTGAAGATGACTGCGATGGAAGCGAAGAAGCTTCTCAAGATTCACGTACACCTGCAAATTCCATTGTAGCTGCGTATACACTACTCACACCTTCAGTTAAGGTAAAAAACGAAAACCAAAATTTAACTTCAGAGAAGCTGAAAATGTAAATTGTGCAAATTTCGAATAATCGATTTGATTGGTTTTCAGGTTCAACTATTGATATACTTCATGCTTAAGTATGCAATGGAGATTCTTCTTTCTGAATCTAGTGTCATTACCACTTACTATTTCGGTTGGTCCACGAGCTCGGTTGCGATCTTCTTGGCTTGTCTCGGCCTCACGGTTCTTCCTGTAAACCTCGTTGTCGGAAGCTATATAAGCAACATGTTCGAAGACCGGTAATTTTCTCTCAAAAGGCAAATTTTGTTTGCTTGTTTCTCCTCCTCAAAGTTTTCCTTAAAGTCATAAACTTTTGTTTGTCTTAGGCAAATTCTGTTGGTGTCGGAGATTATGGTATGTGTAGGAATACTTCTCAGTTTCCATGTGGTTGTTCCATACACTGTACCACAATACGTTTGCTCAGGACTCATCATGTTTGTATCGGCAGAAGTTCTTGAAGGTAAAAAGGACTGATAATACCCCAAAAAAAACTTCTCTTTTAGCTCATTTAAGCTTTTGTTTTTTTACTTATTTTGGGGTTTTTCAGGTGTTAACTTATCGTTGCTCTCGAGGGTTATGTCGTCGAGGCTCTCAAGAGGGACTTATAACGGAGGATTGCTTTCGACGGAAGCAGGCACGATCGCACGTGTGATTGCGGACGTGACAATTACTGTCGCCGGTTACTTTGGAAGGAATATGCTTCTGAATGTCACTCTGCTTCCTTCTCTGGTCATTTGTGTTCTCTCCATCGTAGCTACTTGTTTTACTTATAACTCTCTGTATTAGTAGTACTCTTTACATATTTTACCCGTAGAAACCAAATCTTTGCATTTAGGTACCTCCAAATCAAATTTTGGGAGATTTATTAAAATAGTCTTAATAAATGGTTTTTTGACAATTTCGTTTGGTATGACCTTTCATTTCCTTCGTAAATGGTTTAAAACAAAATAATACACAATATGCGAATTTGAATTCGAATAGTGTAACACACTAACTATAGAAACACAAATGATCAAATATTTTTTTCTATATCACGATATAATATTGTGCAAATATCTTTTATGCACCGAGGTACATAAAAACCATATATATACACATATTTTAGAAGAAAACTATTTGAATTATATGTTGTACATGTAAATCCTAATTTTTTAGTATTTTGTTTACCGGGGAAAATTGATAAAGGAAAAATTGGTGAGTTTATCAAGTAGATGTCGTTATACATTAAGCTATAATATTCAGGCAATAAGCATTACAAAGAAGAATAGAACCAAAAAGTAGATGTCATCATGTCAATTATAAAATAAATAGCTACTTTGACTTAAAAAACTTTAGCGACATACATCAAGTACCATTAGCCTGCGCTTTAGGCAAACTCGTATACAAATCTCCTACTTTCCTCCCTCTCTTTCAATCGGTCATAATTAATTTATATTTTGTCTTTGATAATTCATAACATCAACTACTTTAATAATTTGACGTTTGTTTTTTCTGTTACAAGAAATTTCATTCCGAAACGTAAAAAATCCTGTTATTCAGAAAATTCTTTGTTTTTCTACTATGATATTTTTGTTGTTTTCTGTTTAGTTTGTTGCGAGTATGGTGGATTCCACACGGATTATAGTAACGCCAAAAATATATAAATCATTAATTATAAACTTGTGCTAGGGTTCGTTGAAAAGGAAAGTCGCCACTAGCAATTGTTCCTTGATTTCTTTTTTCACTTTTTGTTATTATATTTTTCTAAAGATATAGTACTTTATAATCTCCTCATAATTTTGTCTCATGAATCATAATTCGCAGTCTCCATACAGATACATATATGTATAACAAGAAGGATATAGTTTGAGCAAAAAAGAAAAAAGGATATACTTGTTTAACAAGAATAATAGGGTATAGGTTTTCACAAAACTATAATAATATTTCTTTTTGGTCGAAACTATAAATCAATCTATAGTAATGTTGTTTTTACACACGTTTACTTCAGTCTATCCAAAGATTTCTAGCTATTCCCATGTTATTGACATATAATTCACTTTTATTTCTATGAAGATGGTATAATGATTTTGATTATATGATAGTTATAGGCATATTATATCACTACACTCTCGGGTTAAAAGAAACTATACACCACTAACACTACACAAAAATAAACACTCTCTTCTACTTATAAAAATTATGAAATCAAAAGTTTCAAGTTTTGCTACCCGAATAAGTCACTACAAGAAAACACAATTAAAACCGACGGAATTACCGATATAACTATATCCGTTAGATATTACCGACGTTAATCGATTCATAACCGACAAAATATGAGTCTGTCGGTTTTTCGTTGGTTATTAATCGACAAAAGGTAGTTTGCCGGTTTTTTGTCGGTAAATAACCGACGAATTCCACTCTGTCGGTTTTACCGACATAATAACCGACGAATTTTATTCCGTCGGTTTTACCGACATAACCGACAGATAACCGATGGATTACCGACGCATTACCGACGGATACCGTCTCTAATTTCCCTGCAGATATGTATTCACTCTCATTCTCTATAAATATGTATTCCCTCTCATTCCCTATAATTTTCCTATCTTCATCATTTTTTCTTCATAGAAAAAACATACAGCAAAATCAATGTCTTATTTTTGGTCGTGGATGGACCAGCCGATGCATGATCCGGAGTCAAATGCAATAAACAACGATTACGCACGAGGTGTTGGAGAGTTTATGGATGCAGCTTGTCGGCAACTATCCGCACAAAAAACTGGTATGTTGAAATGTTCATGTTGTGTTTGCCGGAATTCTCGTAATGTTAGGATTGATTTCGTCTGGAGTCACTTATATACCAATGGATTTATGGATAGTTACAAGATTTGGTTGCTCCATGGTGAAAGACCGGAATATGGTAGTACTAGCGAATCATCATATGTTGCGAATAGGATAGCGGAACATAGAACGGATAGTGTAAATTTTGGTGTTGGTACGGTTCAGATGGTGAATGATGCATATCGAGAACATATAGGGACGGTGGACGAACCTAATTTGCATACGGCTGAAGAACCAAATTTAGAGGCCCGAAGGTTTTTTGATATGTTAGACGCATCTAAACAGCCATTATATAGAAGATGTAAAGATGGTCATACTCCTTTATCATCTGCAAGTAGATTGATGTCGATAAAAACATACTACAATTTGGCAAAAGATTGCGTGGATGCCATAGCAGATTTCGTGAAAGACATCTTGCATGAAGATAATCTTTCTCCGGCTTCATATTACGAGGTTCAAAAATTAGTATTTGGTCTTGGATTGCCATATCAGATGATTGATGTCTGCATCAACAATTGTATGATATACTGGAGAGAAGATGAAAATCTTAGGAGATGTAAATGGCGTGGTCAACCCCGATTCAAGGAAACAAGTGGGAGATATCCTATCCCACATAAGAGGATTTGGTATCCCTTACAGATAGGTTGAAGATGTTATATCAATCTAAGCGTACAGCAGAGGCGATGAGATGGCACGGAGAGCATAGAACAGAAGAAGGGGAAATTACGCATCCTTCTGATGCGGAAGCTTGGAGATATTTTCAGGCTGTATATTTGGATTTTGCTTACGAGCGAAGGAATGTATACCTTGATTATGTACAGATGGTTTCAATCCGTTTGGCAAGCGTGGAAGACAATATTCTTTGTGGCCAGTAATTGTAACACCTTACAATTTACCTCCATCGTTGTGCATGCGTCGAGAGTTTTTGTATCTTTCGATTCTCGTTCCCGGTCCTAAACATCCAAAGAGATCACTTGACGTTTTTCTACAGCCATTGATTTATGAGTTGCAAATGTTATGGGAACACGGCGTTGAAGCATATGATATATCCTGCCAACAAAACTTTCAAACGCGAGCGGTACTTATGTGGACGATAAGCGACTTTCTTGCTTATGGTATGTTATCCGGGTGGACGACTCATGGAAAGTTATCTTGTCTTTATTGTTAAGATAACACAGAGGCATTCCAATTGAAGCACGGATGAAAGACATGCTGGTTTGATTGTCATAGAAGGTTTCTACCTCCGCGTCATCCTTATCGTCGTAGCAAGACTTTGTTTACGAAGAACAAGCGAGTGAATGATGTCCCACCTCCTGAAGTAGATGGTCATGATATTTTGATTCAGTTACGGGATTTTGGAGCATCGAGGACTCCTGATGATGGTGGGAATGGGCATAAAAATTTATTCGCTGCTGGTGTGAATTACAATTGGCACAAAAAGAGCATCTTTTGGGATTTGCCTAATTGGAAATACCATTTGTTGAGGCACAATCTAAACGTCATGCACATTGAGAAGAATTTCTTCGACAACATCGTGAACACCATCCTAAACATACAAGGGAAGACAAAGGACAATTTAAAGTCTAGATTAGACTTGGCAAATATATGCTCTCGATCCCAACTCGAAGTACTGGCAGATGGGAAGTGTCCAATACCGGCATATCGTTTAGAAGTGCCAAAAAAGCAAGTGTTCTTCGACTAGATTATTCGTAGTATCAAGTTTCCTGATGGTTACGCATCCAATTTGCGTAATTGCGTTGACCTTGCAGAAGGAAAGTTTAGTGGAATAAAAAGTCATGACTGTCATGTTGTGATGCAACGCCTACTTCCATTTACTTTTGCACATCTTCTTCCACATAACGTTAATGAAGCTATTGCAGATAAATTATTTTTACCAATTAATTAGGTAAATTATTCATACCAATATATTTTATAATTAATAAAAAATTTTAATTATGCAGCTGTTGGTGGTTTTTTTCGAGATATATGCACAAGATCGCTTACAGTTGACGGTATCCGCAATTTAGAGGCAAATATTCCGTTCATCTTATGCAATCTCGAGAAGATATTTCCACCGTCATTTTTTGATGTTATGGAACATTTACCAATTCACCTCCCTCGAGAAGTAACATTAGGAGGCCCTATTCAATATCGATGGATGTATCTTTTTGAGCGTTATATATTCCATCTAAAAAATAAGGTTAAAATCTTAAGCAAAGTCGAGGGTTCCATTGTCTCGCAGAGCATAAACGAATAAGTTTCACACTTTGCTGAATATTACTTTCCATCTGAGGTTCATACAAAGAGTCGTAAGCCTTCTCGCCACGATGATGGAGGCGAGCGACCAAGTTATCATGTCTACGTACCTAACTTGTTTACACAAATTGGTCGCTTAAGTGGGAAAGGAAAGAAACGAAAACTTTCAGAGCAGGAGTATACGCATTTCCATAGGTATATTCTCAACAATTGTGAGGATATTCTGCAATATGAGAGGTAATTAATATTTATAAATATTTTAAATATTATATTTTTCCTAAAATACTAATAAGTTTGATGTAGGATTTGCATGGCTTTAATACGCACCTACTACACGGGTTACACTGAAGAACAACTTGAAAAAGTAAAAGAGGGAGATTTTTCTGTTTGGCTTGCATTTTATGTAAGTGTTATATAAATATTTATTAATTATTATTTTTAAAAAATTACATGTCCCAAATTATAATTAAATTGTAATTAACTTGTCACAAGTATCAGAGGAGGTAGAGAAAGGTCAATCATTTCCGTCATGGTTATTAGAATTCATAAACGGGCCTAACTACATTGTAACTTCATATCCGAGATACTGCACAAGGGGATACACATTTAGGATTCACGAAGAGGGATCAAAATACTGCACGAGTGGATACACATTTAGGATTCATGAAGAGGGATCAAAGAGAACAACAGTGGATTACGGTATCTCATCGACATATGACGATATTGTGTATTATGGTATCCTTAGAGAGATACTAGAAGTTCGGTATCCTGGCATGATAAACTTAAGGTGCATTGTATTCCTCTGCGATTGGTACGATCCGTCAGATAGTGGTGTTCGGATTGACAAGTTCGGAGTTACATCGGTCCACTCACGATGAAGACTAATGAAATATGACCCTTTCATCCTTGCATCACAAGCAGATCAGGTACAAACATGTGGTTCATTATTCACATAAATTAAATTTTTATGAAATTTAATTAGTTTTGCGAAATAACATTCTCTTGTAAACTTAGGTATGCTACATTCGCTACCCACAGGTCACAAATCGGATAGATCCTTGGTTGACCGTAACACCTATAAATCCAAGAGAAAGACTTTATGGAGTTGCCGATCATGAGCCTTTGCAACCTAGCGAAAGTGGTTTAATGACCCCGGTTGAGCATTCTCTTGAAGTCGACCTTGTCGTTGACTTCAGTAACTTCACAGATGATAGAGTTCAAGAAGACTCTGAGCAATCAGTAGGAGAGTTTGAAGATGATGAAGATTCAATTCTTTCTGATTACTCTACTGATTCGGAGCAGTTAATTATAATGTATTGAATCATTTTAATTTTCTTTTTATCATTATATAATATTTTTGAATAATTTGAAATTTTTTAAATGCAACGCATGCGAGTTTCTCCTCAAAACCATGGAAAATGCATTAATGCATGCATTCAACAAGTCTTAGAAATCAGCTTAATTACCAAGTGATAATCTCAATTACTGAATAATAAACATAATTTAGTTTTCATGAAGCGTAAGAAGAAGAGGATTAAACCCTACTTCCCTATACCCTAAACCTTATCTTTACCCTAAACCCTGATTTCGTTGGTTTTGCGTCGGTTAATTACCGACGAATTACTGACGGCATTCCCAGAAGTAGTCGGTTTTCCGTCGGTTATTGAACAAAAACCAACAGAAAACCGACGAGCCGCCCTTTTCGATAGGTACTATGATTTAATTTCTTCCAAAACCGACGCATAATTGACGAACTTATATTTAGGGACATAAATATAAAATCGTGTTATCAAAAAAAGTAGTTTCTCAACTTCTATTGATGTTTCCAACTACAATAGAAGTCATACCAACATTAAAGTGATATAAAATGGTGGTTTTTGTAAATTCTAATGAAATGACTAACTAATGGTATAAAGTGTTATGTATACTTATGTACATATATTTGTGATTTGCATTTTACATTGTTAAAATGTTAAAAGAGTGATATAAAAAGATTGTGAAACCTCTAAATTGTAAAACCTCATCAAATAAACTTAATTTTAATATTAAACCATTACCTCTATCCACACCCTAAACCGTCGGTTTTGCGTCGGTTAACTCATACAATAACCGACGAATTACCGACAGAAATCCAAGAAGTTGTCGATTTTTTGTCGGTTAGCAGTCAACCGGCCAATTAAGTGACATGCAAAAATTCGTCGGGTTTGTCGGTTTTTTGTCGGTTCCCCAAATTATTTCCCCGCGTTTATTTTCCCCAAATTATTTCACACCGCGCCAATTAATATTTAATTATATTTTTTCGGTTTTTTTTTCCAACCGTCGGTTTTCCGTTGGTTATATGAATTAAATAACATATGCAAACAATTTAATGATATTTTTTTCCCTATACCGACGGTAATACAAATAAATTAAACATGCACTCTTTCTTCTTCCCCATTATCGGATTCTCTCTACACCTCCAAACTCGATTTTCTCTCAAATCGGTGGCGGCTTTTTCTATCGAAACCGACCGGGTTATCGGCTCAAATCGAAACCGACCTTCTCCTCCTTCTCCTCTTTCGATTGAATATCGTCGGTTCTCTATCGGTCCACCCAAAATCCCAATTCTTCTCCTTGATGTAAGATTTCTTCCTTTATGTGTAAATCCTAGAGATTTGGTTAAGATTAGGTTTGTAAATTTATTTTTTAGATAGTTTAGGTGGTTAGTTAGCATTTCAACCAGCGAATTTCATAGTTTTCCATTTTTATGTGTTAGATCAGTGTATTTTAGGGTTTATAAATTTATAAAATTAGTAGGATTTAAATAAAAACGAATTAGTGGTAAATTTTTTGTGTATTTTAGGGTTTTATAAATTTATAAAATTAGTAAGATTTAAATAAAAACGAATTATTGGAATTTTTTTTTTAAAAGGATTTTATAGTCACCACTAATTTTTTATTGGAACTCTACTAAATTTATAAAATTATATGTGTTAGATTAGTAATAATATTGTATAGTCATGATTTTTGATGTATTTTAGGGTTTTATAAATTTATAAAATTAGTAGGATTTAATTAAAAACGAATTATTGGTGAATTTGTTTTACTTTGTTGAATTATATATTTTGTTACTAATTTAAGAATTATTAAAAACGATTTGATTTTAGAAATTTTTTTATTTTTAAAGGATTTTTACTTGATTTCTATGAATTTATTTATTTATTGTATGATTTGTATATTGGGATTTTATTGAACTTAATGGTTTTTTTCATACTATGTTTGCAATTAGAATTAATTTTATTATTGATTTTTTTGTTTAATTTGTTAAATTTTCAATAATGTTTATTTAACATTTCTTTAATTTTCTGAAAGGATTATGGCGGAAGTTATATGACAAGTCAATTGGGCCCCTCGACCCAAGATCCGGCGGATAGAGCGAGTGGATCGCAATCCGCTACTCAGAGCGATACACCGATTCAACATTCTGTTCCACCAATGGAGATGACTATCGAAGATTTTGTGTCGCAGCCGGGACGACACCGAATGACAGTTCTCGATCCTGATCTACAAGTACACAAATCTACATGGTAAGCCAATTTTAAGTTTTTCAATATTTGTTTTTAAATTAATGAAATTTGATAACTTCTAACATTTTTGTTTAATGTTTTTAGGTTTGGATATTCGCACAACGGCATTTCAAAATGTTATTTGTGAATGATGCAAGGACTCTTGAAGACTCTATATCCACAATTCAGTCTCTTGCCGCAAACGGAGAAAGATCTTTGGTTTAGACAATTTGCTCTAAGTAAATTTTTATTTATGATTTACGAATTTTATTTAATTTTAAATAATAACAATTCTTTTGTTTTATTTTTTTTAGCAAGAATTTACATGGGATAGAAACATAACACATGAGGTTCGTGTGGCGTTTGAGGAGGACATTAAGACACACTATAGGAAGACTATCAGCAAGTGGAAGAAAAGGTGGCGAAAAGGGAAAGTACCAAGGGGGTGAAAGATGCAGTGTTCAAAGGGTTGCAGATTCACTGGGAGAAGCCAGAAACAGATGCAGCATCAAAGAAAAACTCTCAGAATCGGTTAATCGACCGAAGTGGAAAAGGATTTGCTACACACAATTCTGGACAAGTGAGCTTCAAGACCCGTGAACAACAAGCTGTAAGTGTTTCAACTTCTTTTTATTTTATCTTTTATTTTTAATAATTTTCCAACTAATCTTGTTTTTTAAATTAATAATAGTTTGAGGAAACTGGTGTGCATCCTTCACATTTATATATGATGGAGCATATGTACACCAACAAAAAAACTAAACAAATACACCCATTGCAAGAGAAGTTGTTGAGTCTTCGAGGAAGAGGATTGAAGAGTTTGCGGCAACCCAAGGATCGACTCCAGAAGACGTACCCACATAGGTTATCAAAAATATAGTTCGTGAGGTAATTTAAAAAATTTTAAGTTAAATTTGATTTTTTTATGTTTATTATTAAAATTTACTAATTGTTTTCCATAACTTGTAGGAAGCACCATGATATATCATGGTTTTTACCTGTTTTTGACCATGATATAAGTCCTTTTCATAGAGTTTTTTTGGTATTTTTCGAGTCTTTTTGAGTCTTTGTAGATTATTGGACGATTGGAGCTTAATGGAAGCATTTGGAGCATTTTGGAGCATCGAGTAAAGAAGGACCGAAGTGATCAAGTCGGATTCGAGATTTCAAGTCTGTGTCGATCGATACAGTCCTTTGTGTCGATCGACATGCCCGTCTGACACGTGAAGACTTCAAGTTTTGACGAAATTCCAGTTTTGCCCAAGAAGCCCATAAGCTTACAAGAAACCCAATCCGAATTTTTAGACTTTATATATAGTTTTTCCTTAGGTTTTTAGAAAGATCTTATTTTTAATTAAGACTTGGAGATTCAGAGCTTATAGGATATTTCAGACTTCTGGATTCCATCGCTTTCGAAACTCTGTATCTCTTACTCTAACTTTTTTATGCAATTTATTTCATTCATTATGATTTCATCATCTATGTCTGAGTAGTTTGCTTGTTAGGTTTAGGGTTATTCAAAGGTTTGATGAGAAATTGGTAGGATTGAAACCCTGTTAGGATTTATCTTTATGTTCTTCATCTAGATTGATTTAACTCTGATTTTAGGACTGATAAACTGAAATTGGATATCCTAGGTTGCTTTAATAGATGCGAAAGTATTATTAACAACCGGACATAATCTTAGATGAGCAAAATTATCTATTCGCAAAGAAATTTGGCTTAGTAATTTTGTGAACAATTGAACATGAACTTAATGCTTGTCTTTATTCACTGAATTTGCAAAGAAATTTGGAATTTAGGGATTTAGTCATAGATAATCTCTGCAACGAAAGTTGATTGGTTTTATATTCGTGTTTGAGTTCTAGAATCATTCTTAACAAATCCTAACTGTTTTTATCCTCATGTCGATCGACACGGACATCCATGTCGATCGACACAGCCGTATTTCAAGTCATTCCTACGAATTACCCAATGCCTAACCTTTTGTCTAATTGATTTCAAGAACTTTATCATCATTCACTGTTTACTTTGCTGTCTATTTTACATTATTACATTGTTGCTTAGCCTAATTTGAATTCAAAATCTTTTGTGTGAATTGATTCCCTGTGGATTCGATCCCTAAGTACTACTACGATCTCTTAATTTGAGGGAGTAGCTCTGGGTAAATTTGAGCATATCAAATTTTGGCGCCGTTGCCGGGGATTCAAAATCACCATTTGATTTTTGATTTTAGAGTTTTGTCTAAGTTTTTATTTTATTCTGTTTTGATACTTGCTATTTTCTCTTTGTCTTGTGTGTTTCAGGTTTATGCCTAATCGCATTACCAGGAGCAACCAGAACGAAGAGCTTGTTGATCTCAACCTTGAGATTGGAAAGTTAGAACGAACCAACCGAGCAGCAAGAAAGGCAGCCAACATGAATCCGCTAATTCTTATCAGAGGTGAAGACGGGTTCTTTCAGGATTCTGAGGGTCGCACACGTAATGCCCAGGGTCAGAGGATTGATGAGAATGGGGTTGTGATTTTAGAGGAGCCAGCTAGGCGTGGGCGTACTCTGGGAGAGTACAACAGGCCCGACGAGTTCTATGCCAACAGGGCAGCAATTCGTCCTCCTGCTTTCCCGAGGAACAATTTTGAGTTGAAGCCGGCCTACTTCTCACTAGTGGCTCAGCACCCGTTCCATGGCCTATCTTGTGAGCACCCCCATGGACCACATCGAGCGGTTTGAGGGCTTAGTATCTAGCATCAAGGCTGATGGAGTGTCCAGCGACTACCTCTACTGCAAACTTTTCCCCCCCACTCTCTTAGTGGAGAAGCTGCTTACTGGCTGAAACAGTTAGAGCCTGGATCGCTGACTACTTGGGAGGACACCAAGAATGCTTTACTCAACAACTTCTTTGATGAGGTGAGATCCGAGGATCTGAGGACTAAAATCTCTACTTTCAAGCAAGGAACAACTGAAGCATTCAGGGCTTCCTGGGTGCAATTCAAGGCTTATCAGAGAGATTGTCCTCATCATGGTTTCAGCGATGTTCAGCTATTGGGTATCTTCTTTAGAGGGATTGATTGGAGGTACCAGATGGCTCTGGATGCTGCGAGCAATGGGAACTTCAACACTAGATATCCTGAGGATGCACTTGTGCTTATCGAGAATTTGGCTGCTAGTAACAGTACCAAGAATGCAGACTTTGAGAGGAAGAGACTTGGTGAGAACATGGATGGAAGTCAGATTGCTGAGATGAAAGCCAAGATAGACTCTGTGTATAACTTTCTAGTGGGGAAGAAGTCAGTCCAGGTTGCTGCAGAAGTAGAGGCTTTTGAGCCTGAAGAAAAGGATGTTAACTACGTCAATGGAGCTGGTTTTTAGGGTCAAAAGTTTAGTAATCAGCAAGGGTATCAGAAGAATGACTTTCAGAAGCCGTTCCAGAATAACTACTAGAGGAACTATGGTTCTTCTTCTTACCTGACGCCTCCTGCTCAGTCATCAGAGAGCAGCGAGATGAAATCTATGCTGGAGCAGCTCCTAGAGGGTCAACAGAAGATGATAGTAAGCTTCAATGGAAAGATGGATGCAATGTACTCTGATCTGAATGGGAAAATTGAGGCCCTCAATCTCCATGTGAAGAAGCTAGACACCCAAGTTGCTCAAACCGCAGAGAATGTAAGAAGGCAAGAAGGTTTCCTCCTAGCCAAGACGGAAACAAACCCGAGGCTACACGTCAATGCCATCATTTTGGAGAGTGAAGAGGAGGTTGAAGAAGATTTGATTGGCGTTCCAGACACCGTGTCGATCGACACGGAAGGATTGTGTCGATCGACACAGGTCAAAAATTGCAATACTCGAGTTTACGCAATCGGTGATTCTTCTCTCAGGATCGACACGAGGTCGACAGAGGCATGTCGATCGACACAACACCTCTGTGTCGATCGACACGGGTCCCAGACGAGTCCAAACACTTATAAACCTTTGGTTCAAGCAAGGAAAGGGTCTACAAACACAAGATTCCATTCCCACGGGCTATTTGCGTCGAAACACCAGAGGGGAAAGGGGGACATGCTCAACCACAGCTGAGGAAGTTGCAAAAGATAACAAATCCAGGGATGTTCATCGTTCCTTGCTCAATCAAAGGTATGGAATTCAAGAATTCTCTTTGTGACACTGGAGCTAATGTGAATGTCATGTCACAGTCTGTTGCAAGGAAGCTAGGGATTAAAGATCTGCAACCTTCGAAGATGTCTCTCGATCTGGCTGACTTTTCTTCAACAGTCTCGAAAGGATTCATTCCTGATTTGATACTTCAAGTAGGAGATTGTCTGGTTCCGGTGGATTTTCACATTATGGAGACGAAGAATGACAGTGAGATACCATTGATTCTTGGGTCATCATTCCTTGCTACTGTAGGTGCAATTGTGGATTTTCCCAATCAGATAATCTCCCTCTCTAAGATCAACAAGGATGTCTTCTACCCCGCAGTTCGTATCAAGAAGAATTCTTGTATGACCGTTACAAATGGAGGAAAGCGGAGTTCAGACCTTGGAGATGACACGAAGAAAATCCTATGTGCCCCACCAAAGACTCCACCCTCTTTGAAATCTGATGGAGACTTGACTGCCTGCAATGTGAAGCGCAAAATACTTCCAAACCTTTCTCCAAGTTCAGAATCATCATCCCTTTAGAGTTAAGGGAGAAAGGAGAGGTAGTTGTTCAAGAGATGCTGCAAACCACCATGAAGCTTTTCCCTGGTATTGTTCCTTGGAAGTCTGGAGGTAAAGAGCGATCAAATGCAAGGCTATCAATGGATGAGGGAGACAGAAGGCCCCTCAAAGATCCACTAAAAGCCTGAGTCCTGACACAGTCAGACTAATAACTGAAAACAAGCGCTTAGTGGAAGGCAACCCACTGGTAAGTCTACTTATTTTTCATTTTATTTTCCCTTTTGTTCACTAACTTTTTGTTTTGTTTTTAAGTATTCTGTAAAAAAAAAAAAAAAAAAAACCGACGACGAGAGGAGAAAGTGTGTCGATCGAAACACATCACTTGTGTCGATCGACACACCCTTCACAGGTAAGTTCCTTTTCGTTTTTCTTTGGTGTTTTGTTTTATTTTCTTTTCTTTCCAAACTCATGCTTCAATCACACTGGGGACAGTGTTGGTTAAGTCTGGGAGAGGGAAACGACTAACGTGTTTTTCTTTGTTTTGGTTTATTTTGAGTCAAAATTTCGTTTTTATTGAGTCAAACAGTTGGAAACTATGACTTTTCTCTTGGTCTATTGAGTTGTTCTTTCAGTTGTGTGACCATTTTTTCAGGATCGATTTCAGAGTCAGACTAATGAAAAATCCTAAGGCTGACCAGTTAACTAGAGACGTCTGTTACTTCCGGCATAATCTGCCCAGGGTTCGAGCTAATTATGCGGCCTCCTCAGTGATTGGTGTTTATAGAGCTTGACTCTTCATTCATACCTGACAAGTTTAATCTCTGTTGAAAATAATGGTACTCCTCTCCTTCGATTATAAAAAAAATGGTAAAAAAAAAAAGAATGATTTGGGGTGATATGATAGTTCTTAGTATAAGATGAGGAAATGAAATTTCAGTGAGTCAGTACTCAAGAGATGATCACCTGGAGCTCAAAAAGTAGCAGTCTGAGTCTCTTAGAACGGATGTAGAGGACGATCGATCTCATGATCCTGTCTCCTCACAAGAAACAATAGTAGTGAAATCACTGTTTTTGAGTTTCTGAATCGAATAAGTCTGGGGGAGAGAAAGAGTACCAAAGGTTGTATGGTTCACTACTCATGGTATAGTATGGGAATGAGTCTAGAAGGTTCTTGGCATCGAGATCTGGGACGAGACCCAGCAATGAGGACTAGCGGGTTATGTTGAGAAGTCGTCGATGAATTTGGGAGACTGCGAATGTCTATGGAGAAGTACATGGCGGTCTGACTTTGAGTTGGTTGTGCATTATGTGGCTTGCTAGTTGAAAGAGGTCTGTCCGGTACTCCAAAGGAAGGTAAGTTTCTGCGTTTTCAAACCTCTTTCACATTCTTAGTGTATGTATTGCTTGAGGGCAAGCAAATGCTAAGTCTGGGAGAGTTGATATATCATGGTTTTTACCCGTTTTTGACCATGATATAAGTCATTTTCATAGAGTCTGTTTGGTATTTTTCGAGTCTTTTTGAGTCTTTGTAGATTATTGGACGATTGGAGCTTAATGGAAGCATTTGGAGCATTTTGGAGCATCGAGTAAAGAAGGACCGAAGTGATCAAGTCGGATTCGAGATTTCAAGTCTGTGTCGATCGATACAGTCCTTTGTGTCGATCGACATGCCCGTCTGACACGTGAAGACTTCAAGTTTTGACGAAATTCCAGTTTTGCCCAAGAAGCCCATAAGCTTACAAGAAGCCCAATCCGAATTTTTAGACTTTATATATAGTTTTTCCTTAGGTGTTTAGAAAGATCTTGTTTTTAATTAAGACTTGGAGATTCAGAGCTTTTAGGAGATTTCAGACTTCCGAATTCCATCGCTTTCGAAACTCTGTATCTCTTACTCTAACTTTTTTATGCAATTTATTTCATTCATTATGATTTCATCATCTATGTCTGAGTAGTTTGCTTGGTAGGTTTAGGGTTATTCAAAGGTTTGATGAGAAATTGGTAGGATTGAAACTCTGTTAGGATTTATCTTTATGTTCTTCATCTAGATTGATTTAACTCTGATTTTAGGACTGATAAACTGAAATTGGATACCATAGGTTGCTTTAATAGATGCGAAAGTATTATTAACAACCGGACATAATCTTAGATGAGCAAAATTATCTATTTGCAAAGAAATTTGGCTTAGTAATTTTGTGAACAATTGAACTTGAACTTAATGCTTGTCTTTATTCACTGAATTTGCAAAGAAATTTGGAATTTAGGGATTTAGTCATAGATAATCTCTGCAACGAAACTTGATTGATTTTATATTCGTGTTTGAGTTCTAGAATCGTTCTTAACAAATCCTAACTGTTTTTATCCTCATGTCGATCGACACGGACATCCATGTCGATCGACACAGCCGTATTTCAAGTCATTCCTGCGAATTACCCAATGTCTAACCTTTTGTCTAATTGATTTCAAGAATTTTATCATCATTCACCGTTTACTTTGCTGTCTATTTTACATTATTACATTGTTGCTTAGCCTAATTTGAATTCAAAATCTTTTGTGTGAATTGATTCCATGTGGATTCGATCCCTAAGTACTACTACGATCTCTTAATTTGAGGGAGTAGCTCAAGGTAAATTTGAGCATATCACACCAAAAAGAAAGGATCGCATCTTTGGATTAGGAAATCTATGTCAAAGTCAACGATCGTCTGCTCGGTCTTGTGGCATCGACCATGCCGCCCTCGAGGAATCTCTGAAAGAAAGGGATGAGCGGATTACAGCTTTGGAGAAGCAAATGGAAGAAGATCGAGAGACGACCAGACGCAGTATGGAAGTTTTCAGACAAGAGATGCTTGGTCTAAGGATGAACCAGTCTCAAAACCCAAACCCGTAGATTTTTTTTCATATTTTGTATAATTTCAGAATTTAATATTTAAAATATTATTAAAATTAATTAAAAATTTAATTATATTATTTTATTTTAAAGATTTAATAGATTTAATTATTTTATAAAAAAATATATTATTAAATCAAAAAAATTAATAAACTGTCGGTTACTCGTCGGTTTCTATAAGCAAACTCGTCGGTTTTCCGTCAGTTTGATATCCAATTATTCGTCGATTTTTCGTCGGTTATTACAGACGGATTACCGACGACTCAAAACCGACGACTTACCGATGCCACCTCTGTCAGTTATTACCGACGCCGTACTGACGAGTATACCGACACAATTGTCATTGCTATGTGGTCGGTACTCCGTCAATAATTAACCGACAGAGGTGGTATCGGTAAGTCGTCGGTTTTGAGTCGTCGGTAATCCGTCCGTAATAACCGACGAAAAATCGACAAAATTCAATTACCGACCAAATAGAACCGACGAACTTTTGTCGTCGGTTTTCCGTTAGTTAGACCTGTTACCGACGAATTACTGACGAAATGGCTTGTCGATAACAGCCTATTTGTGGTAGATTTGTTAACTATATCGTAAGATATATTCCTCCTACCGATATATAGTTAATCAAACGCTATGTAATACAAAATCTATGAAAAGCAATAATATATGCAGTTTCTTGTTCCACCCAACGTGGACACACACATGGTAATGGAGTCAGTAGTGGAGTGGATGATGTGTATATGAACACGTAATATATGCATAAACGAACACACATGCATTACATGTTTGATTGTGATAAGTGTAAAGATATTAATGATTAAAGTGTAATGTAAACACGAGAGATTGACCAAGTCCAAACCGCGTCGTCCTCAAGGTTCTACTTTCTACATGCATGAAAATGCCATCCACTCTCTCGTCCTGACTAATTACAAACAAAAAAGGAACGAAAGTTGGAGCATTGATTTGATGTAGAAATTATATTAGTAAATAAAAACTTCACATGTTTTGAATACTCCATTTTTTTTGTCGTCTATGTGGACCACAACGGACCGGCCCACTAGTCTAATCTTCACAACTAGAGGAGGAAGGGTCAAACCCCAGACCTGGGTGCCAAGAGAGTGGTGTATAAACCACTGCACCATGAGTGCTTTGGCGAATACTACATTTTTGAAAACATACATTCTGTCGGTTTGAACCGGATACTAATAAAATAATATCATTAGCTAATACAATTTCTTGTACCACTCAAACTTAAATGACTAATATATCTAAAAATATGTTGACAAAAAAGAAAAAAAGAAAAAAAGGAAAAAAAATATATATCTAATCATATAGTTGTAATGAATATAAGTAAATATAATATTATAAGCTATCTATTCCTATACATTTAGATATATTACTTTATGGCTTTAATTGACTACTTATTTTGAAAAAATAATATTGTTCAACCGCTTATTTATTACCAATTGAACGAAAAATCTAAAACAAACAATTGAATTAACAGTTAAATTAGATGGTTAGAAAAAAGTTTAGATATTCAACGTTTTCTAACCAACAATTTTAACCGTTCATTTCAATTGTTGAAATTTTTCGTTCGATTGGTAACAAACAAGCGGTTGAACAATATTATCTTTTCAAAATAAGTGAAAAAGTTTTATCTGTCACTTATTATTTAAATTAACCAATCAAAACATTCCAATTAATTTTATATGTTATGTTGAAAATCTCTACATATTTACATTAGTTTTTTTTAATATTAACTCACAAATACATATGTTACTAAATTCAATTTAAATAAAATATAACATTTTAATATTTAAACGTTATATAACATAATGTTTTAACGATAAATCATTTATCGATGTTAAGTACTTTATAAAACTTGTATTTATGTACATTTGGATACTATATGTGATTGGTCATATAATTATTTTATTTTATATTTTTTAATTGTATTCATATTACTCTAATTAAAGTTGCATTTTTGTAATAAACATACAACTTAACTAATAAGATATTAATGGTTGAATTTCGATAATCATCATTTTTATTTTTTATTATTTATTATTTTTTTATTTAGTAATATTTACATACTAACACGATATTTTTTGGTTTGGTAAGCTCAAATAAATTTGAGAAACACATTTAATCTAACTGTCATGCATATTAAATTTGTAAGAAAAATATATTTATCTATATGAGAAATATACCATTTAATATTTTTGTTTTAATTTCTCTCGTATAATATTAAAATTGTGTTTTTTATTTTTAAATATCCTAATTTTGCGTTTGACTCGGAACAAAAATCTAGTGGTATTTTAAAGCGGAAGAAGAACAAAGCAGTGTAAATTTCTTTATTACAGCTTTAGTTATATCTTACATCTCATTTACGTTTTTTCAATTATTCAATACTTGTGTTTTCAAAAAATATATAAAAAAAATTATTCAATACTATTTTGATCCTTTTTTCTACAGAAAAAAAACTTTTTATGTCACTAATCGAACCATAAAGGACTTTTAAAATAAATTAAGGTAAGAAAATTATATCACTTTCAGCGGACCCATTTCCCGAGATATAATTTTAGACTTTCAGTGGCATTGGTCATTGGTCAATAAACATCTGGCTATCTTTTAATTCATAAACTAATAAATCTCTTGGTGGTTTGTTTCTGTTTTTTTTAAAGACAATTGTTTGTTTTAGTTGTTCTTTTTGGATTATACCAACATATTTTACAATTACCATTACCAGTATTAATCAAATCGAAGTAATATATAAGCAAAAAAAGCCATAAAGATTAGAGAAGTCAACTCTGTTCAACCTTAAACGTGTGCCTAATATATAAGCTAAACCGTCTATAATTCGCTTTCTATATATAATCGTTTTCTTATAATTGACTACCTAATTAATTTTGTTTGGTTTGGTGTAAATTGACTACTATTTAACAACAAAATTAAAGTCTAAAATTAGCTCATTGATTAAAGAGTAGCAAAATTTGGGTATGACTTCCCTTTCCTTCTCCAAAGAACATCAACATTTCTTTTTATTTGACCATTACATTTAGATAATTATTAGATTACGACATTTTATTTTATTTTAAAGACCCAAATTTTCACCTTTTTTGTTTTTGCTTTTTAAATCTCATTGACTTGAACCTTCTCACAACAAGTCGTATCCCTCTTTTTCTTCAGACAAAAAAAGCAGATGAACAGAAGTGAGAGAGAAAAAGAGATGAATTCACAGTTCATGCAAGAAGCTTCAGAAGCTTGCTTCAATGGCTGTTGTTCATCACCATTCTCATCTCACTCTGATTCACAGAAACAAGAAGAGTTCGAGTTCTCGTTAATCACATCAGGAGCTTCGTTTCTAACCAGAGACATCAAATTCACAAGCCAAGATTCTCTTCCTCCTCTTCGTACATCTTTCTACGATCTAATCACAGCTTTTCCAGATTACTTGCAAACAACTCAAGCCGATCATCTCCGATCTACAGAGTATCAAAACCTATCTTCTTCCTCTCGACATGTGTTTGGTCAACAACAACCTTTGTTCTCTTACTCACAATTCCAACAACAACAACCTTCTCTCTTTACCTTGTCTTGCAAGACAGTGAGCTCAGGTAAAGAACTGTTATCATTTTCAAGTCAAGAAACTCGATTTCAGTCAATGATGAGGAAAAGAATCATGGGTTTTATGAATCTTGATGAATCAGAATATCACATGATTCTAACTCAAGACCGTTGCTCTGCTTTCAAGATTGTAGCAGAACTCTACTCTTTCAAAACAAATCCGAATCTTCTCACTGTATACAACTACGAAGACGAAGCAGTCCAAGAACTGATTAGAATCACAGAGAAAAAGGGTATAAAACCCGAATCAGCCGAGTTTTCGTGGCCGAGCACAGAGATTCTCTCGGAGAAACTGAGGCGAAAAATCGTAAAGACTAAGAGAAGAAGGAAAGAAGATAAAAGAGGACTCTTTGTGTTTCCACTTCAATCTAAAGTCACAGGAGCTTCGTATTCTTATTCATGGATGAGTTTAGCTCACGAATACAAATGGCATGTGTTGCTAGACACATCTGCTTTAGGTTCTAAAGACATGGAGACTTTAGGTCTTTCTCTGTTCCGACCAGATTTCGTAATCTCTTCTTTTACAGAGGTTTTAGGTCAAGAAGATGATCATCCTTTTGGTTTCGGTTGCTTGTTCGTAAAGAAATCTAGCTCTCAGGCTTTAACACAAGAACCAAAACTCATCACCAATCCGGCGAATCTCACCGTCGTAAAAGCCGAACCAAACCCCGTAATAGAAAATGACGAAATTGCCCTTGAAAGAGGTTTCAAGGAGGAGGACCACAAGGCGTCTACTTCTGCCACTGAGATAGTTGAACAAGAAGAAGAAGATAAAGCAATGATTGAGTTTCGTGGTTTAGACCACGCAGATTCTCTTGGTCTGATCTTGTTAAGTAGAAGATCAAAGTCGTTGATTTTGTGGCTTGTAAGAGCATTGATGAGTCTACAACATCCGGGCTCTCACCAAACAGAGATGCCTCTGATCAGAATCTACGGTCCCAAGACGACGAAACAGAGTCGAGGACCGTCGGTTTCGTTCAACATTTTCGATTGGCAAGGCGAAAAAGTGGATCCTTTAATGGTGGAGAAGCTCGCGGAGAGGGAGGAGATCGGTTTGCGATGCGTGTATTTGCAGAAGATTAGGATCGGGAACAAGAGAAGAAGCGATGATGAAGTAAGAGGGCAGAGACAGAACCTGAGCTTGAGAGTGTCGGTGGTGAGTGTTGGATTAGGGTTTATGACGAGTTTTGATGATGTTTTTAGGGTTTGGGGGTTTGTGTCGAGGTTTTTGGATGCGGATTTTGTGGAAAAGGAGAAGTGGAGAAAGAAAGCTCTTGAGAAAAAAACCAAATGACGGCGTAAAATGATGAACAATGTAAATCCGATTGGTTCAATTTTAGTTTAGGGTTGAACATTTCGGATTTGGATTCGGTTTGGTTAGTTAGGTGAAATTGTGGTTCGGTTAGGCAAATAGCTAAACTTTCTTTGGGTTGGTTTAGATTGCTTTAGAGGTTGATTGATTCTTCCGCTATTATCCGCAAACGTTGTATTTGCGGGTGATAGCGATTGTTAGTATTTGACAACAATTATGGAGAACTTTTTATTGCGATGTATCGCTTTTAACCTCTCATAATCAAAAGTTGCTTCCCTTGAACGTTTGCGGTTAGATAATTTATACAATTTTTTTTTTAAAAAGATCATTTAAAATAGAATATTGATATTTTGAGAATAAATTAAAAACTAAAATTTATATATTATAAATATGAAATTAATAAACAATTTAAAACTTTCTAATTAATATTCAATAACCTATCATAATTTTATATTTATAAAATCTTCAAACCATAGTTCTTTCAATATATTTTTCTTGATCACTAATTAATAAATCTAACAAACTAAAATATTCAAAATATGACACTAACCTCAAAATAAACAATTTCTCCATCAAAATCATAACTTTCACCCAAAGTAAAAAAAAAATTAAACATAAAAATATACTCATGCTATTATATTACTAATTATACTGAATTAATGAGTTTTATATGTTATTATATAATATGATTTTTTATATTTTTTATAACTGTATAATGTGTTTATATTGTTAATTTATTGTCTAACTGCTACCGCATCCACTACTCAACATCATAAATATCCCGTAAACGCATCCATTTTCAACCGCTGTACCAATCGTATGAATCGCTTCGTAACGCTTAAAAGTGCAATCGTCCGCTTCCGCAAACTCATGCATCCACAACTGCAACCGCTGCGTTGAAACTAGTCAAACCTTTAATTTTGTAGATATTCAATCTTGGTTTCGTTTTGGTTTGGTAAAAACCCGGAACTAAACGCACATATATGTTATTTCTACGATAATAAAACGACAAAATGTGACCATTTTAATTCCAATTATTTATTTAGTTCCAATTATTTTGAAAAGACATGTAACCTAGTTTTTTTTTGTTTTTGGCGTCCAACAAACATATATTAAAAGAAGCCTAACGAGCCATTACAAAAATATGCCGAGGCCCAAATACAACCCATTTAGAAAGCATCATGAACCACACATCTATCTAGGGTTAAGCAACAGTGACAGAGACAAAGCGGCAACATCCGCGCCGCAGCCATACGCCACCGTGAATTCAGACCCAGAGACCAACGAACATATCTTCATATAACTCCTCCACAGAATTGATCCACGCTACACGAACAGAAACCACAGTCTTCCGTAAAAGTTCACCACCGATCATCACAAGCCATGACCACACCACCGCTGCCATATCTGAAGGCATCAAATCCGGGAGTTTGGGGAGGAACACTCCCAGCCAGGATGGACAATACCATAGATACAGAAGAAAGGGCTTGAATCGCAACATAAGAACAGGGAGACTGTAGAAGAGAAAACCAAAGATCCGGATGATAGAAATCCAGAATTTATAATCCGAACTAGTCGGAAACCGAATCCGATAAACGGAACCTAGATCTAGTACGCGAGAAAGAAAAAACAAATATTTACAATCCGAACCGGCGAAACCACCGGCCGGAAAACAAGATCAGATCTGAATCTGTAAAGTTCAGAGGTTTTTCCTAGTGAGAAAGTAGAGAGAGGTTGACATGTAACCTAGTTTACATTCAAAATATATATAACAAATATAAAAAAAAACAATGTAAAAAACGATAAAGAAGTAGGATGATACAGATTAACACAGTAGAATCGAAGACGCCGGATGGAAATAATTTTGAGAATGGAGTAAGAACTAAGAAGGGGGAGGGGGGTCATGTGACCCCATAAAATTAGTATATTAATTACTTTTGGTGTAAAATTTGATTAGATTTAGTGAAATATTTAGTTAA
This sequence comes from Arabis hirsuta, assembly GCA_964056655.1. Lineage (NCBI taxonomy): Eukaryota > Viridiplantae > Streptophyta > Magnoliopsida > Brassicales > Brassicaceae > Arabis > Arabis hirsuta. The sequence continues at coordinate 5,734,766 of OZ053303.1, read as the reverse complement.
AATTTGTTTTTAACACCTATAAACTAGTGTTTAAACTTCCAAATGCATCCATCAATTCATATAATTTTATCAGTTTTTATCATAGTATTGTAAAAAAAAAATTATATATGTTAAATTATAAATTATAACCTAGGTAAAATTTATTTCTAGATCTATCATTGTAAACATGTGTGATTGTTGGAATATCATTCTAATTTTGTACATAAATCCATAAGGAATTTGACTATTTGGTACAAAACGGACTATATCATACCATCCAATGTAATTTACATGGTTCCTCAAAAACAAAATTTAATCATTGGCAATTTAGTATTTAGTAAGCAGGTTACCTGGTTACAAAAAAGAGGGCTTTTGTTTAGGCTAACTAATATGGCGGGCTTTTACGAGCCCAAAAACAATGGGAAATTAGAATGGATTTAGCCGTTTAGGGTTCTATAAACTTCTCTAATTGTAAAACCAACGTTTTAAAAAATCAACAACACACGAAAACGTTTAGAATTCTGATTTATCCATTTTTCATTTCAATCAAATTGTTCGTGGCTTTAATTTCTCTCTGCGATTCTGCAAATGCAAACTATAGTCTAAAAGTCTAAAGTGTGAATCGACGAATGAAATTAGGAGAGAGAGAGAGAGAGAGCATAATAATGGAGACCTAGAAAATGGGCATCCTCGATTAGCGGGAATTGCAAAAAAATTTCGAAAGAAAAAAAAGAATGGCGTCCACTGAGGAGATTCGTCTTCTCTCTCTAATCGAATCTTCCGACGCCGGTGATATCTTCGCCTCCGTCTCCGATTACCTTCGACCTTTCTCTGCTCTATCAACAACTTCTCGGAAACAGGACCCAACACTTACCGTTCGATCCCTCGGCAAGCGATTCCTTCCTTTCCTCAACAAATCGATCTCGCTCTTACCGAAACGCCTCTCCGTCGCGAACCCCGACAAGGAATCTCGTGAATCTGCCGGAGATTTGTTCCGTGCTTATGAACTCTGCTTGGATTGCTTAGAATTGGTCTCCGCTCAGTTAGCTTGCAAGCCTCATACCATTCAACTTCAGAGATTACGAATGATTTACTGTCTCGATGCTTGGGGTTTTCACGAGATTGTGTATACCCAATCGTTTAAGGTTCTGGAGAAGCTAAGAGGCTCCGATATCAGCTCTCGGAAGTGCTTGTTGTTGTTGCCGAAGGTTCAGGACGGAGAAGCGGAGCTGGCGATGGTTCTGGTAGAGGCTGTGGTGGCTAGCTTCAAGGCTGTGGCAATGGTTCAGCAAACAGACGATAAGCAGTACAGGAAATCTCTTGTCTTGCTCGAGGAGGTCAGAGCTTGGTTCAGGTCAGTGTGGGGATTAACTTTTCTTCTTTGATTATAGATCAATGCTGCTTCCTAATTTCCTTTCAAGAAATCACAGAGCCTGAATATTTGTTACTTTACAGGGTCATAGACGCCAAGGCCTATGAGAAGTTGCACAGAGTGCTCGTCACAAATCTGGGTAAATGTGCTATTTCTCTGGTTAGAGAAGCTGAGCGTTTTGATGGGGATTTTATGCTTTCTTTCTGTGACTCAACGGTGAAGGAACACTATAAATCTGCATTGTCAAAAGATCGGATTTATAAGGTGACCCTTGTTCTTAAATGCCTTACCTTCTTGATGCTCCTTTTCTTGCACTTGCTGTCATCTAATAGGTGATTAAATCCAATGCCCATTTTCAGTTTGCTCGCGAGGTGCTTTCTGTTCTGTTTGGATTTAAGGATAGAAGAATGTCAGTGACCATTAACATTTCAATGTCTGTGTTGCGCAGCTTAACTTGCCAATTGATGGTAAGCCTTGCATCGTAATTATCTATCGTATTGTGTATATTGAGTAACTATTTCAACGATAAAAATTTCCATTTATTCTGGTGTTACCTGTTATGTTGCTGGATTGGGTGTCTTTAGGTTTCTGCTAGCTTCTCAGCTGAAACTCTACCGCAAACTTGCAATGTCTTATAACAAGTGCCTCTTTGTCAGGTTGAAACTAATGAGGATTTCATGGAGTTTGTTGACCTAGTTGCTTATTGCGCTCACAAATTCCGAGCATCAGGAGACGTATACTGTGTAAAAGTTTCCAAAAAGTTAAATGAGATAGCAGCTATTTTGTCCGAGGTATTTTTACTCTCCTCTGCATGTAGACCCGCCTCAAATTATCCAGGAAGTATCCTAGTGTATGAGATAATTTATATATTGACTGCTTGGCAGGCAGTACCACAACTTAATCTGATTCTTAGACTTTATTCGGCCGGGCTGTCCATCACAGTTTGCGATTCCAAGTTTGGAGAAAGTAAGGTTAAAGATTCAACAGATGATTGGAAGATTCAAGCTATGCTTGATGATGTGGCTAGATGGCAAAGCTTAGTTTCTTTACTCGGTTTGGTTGATAGTTACTTAGGTGATGTGGGCAATCAGACTGATGTATCATTGATTGGTGGACATAGGAACTATGATAGTAAAACAACAGACAAGAACAAGAAGACTTGTTGGCCACAATGCTTAGATGCCTTGAGATTCTTGTGCCAACCACTTGCGGACTTGATAAATTCAGTGAAAAGAAAGATTGTGCTGGAGACAGAAATTTCCTGCTCTTCTGCTCATCTTTCTACTATTCAAGATGCCTTTCTCCAATTTTGTGATGGTTGTCTCTTACTTCAGAGGTAAGGTGATCACTATCTGTCTCTTATGCTATATTCCGTAGCTTTTAGTCAGAATTGTGTTCTTCATCAGAAGATTGTTTTGCTAGTCATATGGTGAAAATAACTTAAATATATTTGGGTGGATTTTAGAATAGATAGTTCCTTAAGTTGTTGATTTCATGCTACTGTATATGCATCATATGGCTACCAGTTTTTTCATTCATTTTTTTTTACAATGGTAATATGCAAATGAGTGGCAAGTGAGATGACGTTGAAATCTTCAATGCACTTGGAAATTTGAAACTATAGTAATTATTTTGTGTGATATTCTTCTGTGAGTTGAATGCATTTTTCACTTTTCTTTTTCCCACTTCTTAGGTGCACGTCTGACAACGGAGGTAGAGAAACTGACAATAACAAAGCTCTGTTAAACGGGGCTATGGGTGCTTTCATTGTCTCATTGAGAACCCAGATAAAATTGGAGGTTTGATATTTATGTGCAGTGCATACAAATCAATGGATAAACATATTGTCAAGTTCCTGAAATTGTCATCATAAATCTAACTTGGTGATCCAACATTTTCCTTTCCAGATCAGTGCGCATCTAGTTGAGGATGTAATTTCCAGTCCCTGGATCCAATCTCAAGAACTCAAGTATCTATTTGCGTCGCTTTACAATATTGGTATTGTTTTGTACAAAAATAAGGAGCCTAAAAAGGTGGAGTACATGTGTGTTATAAATACCTTGTTTCTTTTGGCGTTTTATAAAGTTTCCATGCAAACAAGTATGAAAACTGGATAAAAATCTGATCCTGCTTTATATATGTGGACCCATGCATCTATATAGAATATTCTTCTTCATAGTACATTATAGAGTAAGTGTTCTACTTTGCAGGCTTGTGAAGCGCTCAAGCTGTGCTCCAAGGCATCATGGAGATGTGTTGAACTACACTGTCAGATGTTTGTAAATCACTCTAGTTCATCTGATAATGAGCTGTCAGAAGATGCCATTATGGATTTTGTGGGCGAAGCATGTAATGGGTGTGCATTATACCTAGATATACTCCAGCAATGTGGCAGATGTAACATTAGACAAACAACTGTGCATATTCTAGAAAATTGGTTGTCAGCTGAACATCTGATTAGGAGGTTACCAGGCCCTACGGCAATTGTAAAACAGTGGGTTAAGGTAAATTTGATATGGTGTACTTTTTTTTTACATATTTTAAACTTCAAGTATCTGAGTGTGTGCTATCAACAGATAGAACGGGGATGTCACACGAATCTGGATGCAGCTGGTTCTTGTACAACTTTGTACTCATTGCTATCATCGTCTAAGAAAAATTCAAAGCGAGCAATTGGAAAAATCCTAGAGCAGGTTGGGATCCTAACAACCTTTCATTTATAGTTTAAATAAAGTTTGTGAAGGTCCTAACTTGAAGCGGCATGCTACTATAAATTCCTTTTTGTTTTTGTTTTTATCGGTGGATGTACTCTTATTTATTTGTAAAATTGGTGAAAATGATACTGATTTGTAACATTTTTTTTTTAATTTGCTTTTTCTCTTTCCTATAATGCTTGCAGGAGGTTCTTGCCTATGAGGAAGTCTTCCCTTTAAGCTCAAATCTTGGTCAACAAACGCGAATCAAAATAGCAGATATCCTTTTGAAGGATGTTTATGTCACAAAGAATATGCATGTAGAGAGATCAAGAATCTTAATATGGAAAGCAAGAATGGCAAGGACATGTGGAACTGAACATCTATCTGACTGCATTTGTTTTTTGTCAGAAGCAATCTCTATATTGGTATATCTCTTACTACCTTCAGAACTAAAACACATTAATTGCTAGAAATATTTTGGTGACCAAGTTCTTCTATGTATGAAAGGAGGGTGAGGCACATAATGGGCCAAAAAAAGAGGGTACTCCATCTTCTCACCAGTTACCTATTGCGTATTGCTTGAGAGCTTTCTGTATCCATGAAGCTGAACCAAACTCGAAGGTGCAAATGCATAATACATATCTTCTAATTGTTGACAGTTTATCATTCAGTTTGTGGTATGTGGTTCAATATTTAATTTATCCTTCTTGAGACATTTTGCCTCATCACTTTTGTGCAGAAAGTCTTTGAAGATATTAGCACTTCGCTAAATCTTTGGTTGAGGATTCCTAGCATAGATGAAATTGAGGACAATTTACCAACAGAAAACATAATCCCTTTACTATATTATATGATCGATTTGATGTCAGTGAAGGTATCCTTTTTCATACTACCTAGCTGGATTATGTCTTTTTAGTGGCATACTTTACAGTGCGTGCTTCATTTCTATCTGACCCTTGTTACTTTTTCCCATGTCCAGGGATGTACAAAGCTCCATCATGCTATATACCAGGTGATTTTCAGATTATTTAAATGGAAGAATGTCAAATTGGAAGTCTGCCTTGCAGTGCTGTGGGAATGTAGAAAGCTAAGTCATGCCTTATGCCCTTCCCCCATAAGTGATGCCTTTATCCTGAACTTATCAGAGAGTTTTGGTGACAAATCTACGTGCATTGATTTCTGGATAGATTGCCTGAAAGATTCAAAAGCAAAGTTAATTGGGTTCCAGCAGATCTTTCATGATTTACATAACAAATTATTGTGCACGTCCAGTAAAGATGAAGGTCCCTTTCAATCAGACATTACAATAGATGATATCAAAGATGCAGCTTCAGAACTCATTTCAAGTGTAAGAAATCTATCTGTTGACTTTTTTCTTGCAAAACAATATCTATAGTGAAATCAAATTTTGCTAATGATGTCATTTCAGGCTTCTGTCTCTGGTCATTCATCTTTTGAAGCTGCATATCTCTATTATGATCTTTGTGAAAGGCTCATATCATTTGGAAAACTTTCAGAGGTAAAATTGTTAATACATATTTTACATCTATTTCCACAATTTTTTTGTTGTGAGTTATTGCCGTTTTTATTGTTACAATCTCTTGATGGTAAGCTATTTTCTTTTACAGGCTCTTTCCTTTGCAAAAGAAGCCTATAGGATACGAACTCTTATATTTAAAGATAAATTTAAGTATACTGCTGAGAAGCAGTTCGAAGAACACAATGATGCAGGGAAAATATCGGAGATACGGACTTTTAGCATAAAAAATTTCCAGCTGTTAAAATCGCCAGCAACTGATTTTTGGCCTTGTGGGAATTTTCTCTGGGACATCAATCTCTGCTACTTGAGCCCTTGGAATGTACTCCAGTGTTATTTGGAAAGCACCCTTCAGGTTCTATCTCTTCGCAGACCTTTTAGTCTAGCCAGGCTCCATCACTTCTCTGTTTCTTGATTTGGTGCCAAATATGCAGGTTGGAATTGTTAATGAGCTAATAGGGAATGGACTGAAGGCAGAAACCCTTCTATCATGGGGAAAAGCCATTTCATGTTCGCAAAGTCTGTTCCCTTTTGTAGTTGCATTTTCTTCTGCCTTAGGTATGGAACTAATTTTTTTTTTTTTTTTAATCAACAGTCTTGTCTTTTACTGTAGGCTTCCTTATTGCTTTTGTTAATAAGCCACTTGATTTTGTTTTCTTCTTCTTTAATTCCGCAAGGAAATCTTTACCACAAAAAGCAGATTCTGGATTTGGGAGAAAAGGAACTCCAAAATGCAAAAGACATAATAATTGCTAATCAGAGAGAATTTTCTTGTGTAAAGTGCAAACTGAAGTTCGAGGTTACACTGGATAAGCAACTTGGAGACATATCTCGAAAACGAATTGATGATGCTAGAGTTTCCCAGACAGATGGATTCTTGCATGCTGAAAGTCTATTTAGTGCTGCTCTGGGAAAAATTTGTTGCTCAGCATGGAAAAGCTGCGTAAGATCTCATGGGGAAGAAATATCTGAGGGAATAGCCATTGATAGAAATGGGGGGGAAGTTTTAGGACATAAATCAAGCAAAATAAAAGTCAAGATAAATAAGGAGCCAACCGGAAGCAAAGGCTCCAGGAGGGGTCGAAAACCTAAAGGTTCCCAAACTTGTGTGTCAAAGGACCATGATTTGATACCTGAGCCAACTTCAAGGTTGACTCGCTCAATGCGTCAGTCACTTACAGAGCAATGCCAAAACCATTCTAATGTGCATGAAGTTGTTTCAAAGAAGCCTAGTTTCTGTGATGTATCTGATGGTTCTGGGGGTGAAAAGGTGTTGTTGGACACAAAAAACGCAGGCCAAGGCTTTTGCATTTGCTACAAAGGAAAATGTCAGCAATGCCTCTCTGTAGAAGTAACTGAATCTGGGTCTCTCAACAGATTAGTAAGTTTGAAATGGGAACTTTGCCATAGGAGGCTTGCGTCCTCAATACTTGTTAAGCTCGGTATGCTCTAATACCTTATGCATCTGCTCATGCATGCATGCATATGAAGTTGGCCTTTTGACATTTTCCTGTTTAAAACAATCTAATAGCTTAATAGGGTAGAGGAGAACTGATATCCAGTAATTAATAAATCTATCCATTGTTGATGAAAAGTAAATGGTATGGAAAACCTTTAGTGAGTTTCGAGGCCAAATTAGTTTGATCTTTTATTTTCTGGCCATTCTCATGTATATACATGAAAAATGTGGATGCTACTCTTTTGTTTATTCTCTGATAAAATATACATGGTATATACACATCTCAGTCACTAAGCATTGTTAGAAGATGTGTATATCTGCTTATAATTTAGTTTTCGAATTCAGGAAAATGTTTGGTGGACTCTGGTAGAGTTCATCTAGCTCATGAGGCACTACTGCATAGTATCACTGTTCTATTTAAAAGCAACTGGTCCAGCCACAATCAACCCTCTGTCAGTCAGTTGCTGGAGTTTGTTGGGAAAGAAGTTACAATGGATGTATTTGCTATTGATCGTGCAATAATACTATACAACTTGTGCTGGTTAAGTTTGCGGAATTACCACTGCAGGGAGAGCAGGTATGTGTGACATCTATTGGTTGTACTCTTGTCAGTTTTACCATGGTTAAGCTTTTGTCCTCCCTGATGCAAAATTTATGCCATGAGAAAAATCATTTAAATTGAACAAATTTGCCCTTTAGAATTGTGTACCTATTATCTTTCTTAGCCTCTTGGTTGTTACCTTTAACAGGTCTATTTGCTGTGATCTGTCTCATATTCCTTTCACAAAACTGGTGTCATGGTTAATGTTAGCATTTGTACTCAGCCGAGAGGTTCCAATACTATTTCAAAAGGTAAATGCTCCACTTATTCTATGGTAACCTGTCCTTGCCTGTCCTGTTTTGATCTTTGATTATTGTATGCATAAAACTGTTTTTTGGTCCCCATAGGTTTCAAGATTGCTTGCTTCTTTATATCTACTTTCTACCTCAAGTGCTGAATTCTCATTCGAATGTGATGGAAATGAGCTGTCTGCAAGTCATTGGGTCTCATATTTCCATCAAGCTTCGCTTGGTACCCATATTAGTTACCATTTCATTTCAAATTTGAGCCGAAGACACAAATCGCCATGCCTCTCAGATAAAGAGGTAACAGGAATAGGTTGTATATGTTTTTTTCAGCTTGTCAATTTGTGGTTAACTCCTGTATCCTCAGTGTTATCGATCCTATTTTACGTATTTATTAGTTTCCTATTTGGAAGTACATGTTGTATCTCGTATCTTACAGGTTTTATTTTCAGTGTACAGAGGCTACCTGCTCGAGTTGCATGATTCCGGAGGAGTTGGACTTACCCAGGTATGAGATAAAGTTAACTTAAGCAAGCAGACGTGCTATATGATTTTCTGTTGGCTTACCCTATTTTTTCTTACTCACCACTGTAGGCTTGCTCCTGAGCGTACTCAGGATCTTGTACAATTTCCTAAAGAATTCTTCAACAATCTTCCAAGCTCAGCAATCATCTGTATTAGTTTGCTTGGAGGCGCTTTAAATCAATTGTTACAGGAGCTAATGCAAATTCATTCACCTGTTTGTGCCTGGGTGCTCGTATCACGCCTAAACTTAAATAGTCAACCGATTGCTACACTTCTACCTGTAGATTCAATTCTAGAAGGTAAATATGAAATGTCTACTGTTTGATCAATGGTGTTTCCTCTTTGTACTCATGATCTCATTGATTCACCAGACATGTCAGATGACGGTGCAAATTTTAGCTGTACGGAGGTGCCTCAAGTCAATAATTTGGAGAGGCGCTGGCTCTGTCCATGGGGTTCCACCGTGGTTGATGATATAGCTCCAGCGTTTAAATCAATAATGGAGGAAAACTTCACATCTGCTGCTGACTTTCCTGCAGAAGACACAAAAGAGAGTAGATGGTTGTGGTGGGAAAAGAGAAAGAAACTTGATCACCATCTTGGAAAATTCTTAAGGTACCGTATGATGGCTCTCTTTCTATAACACGTATGATGGCTCTGTCTGTTTTACGGTTCAGTTAGATCAATCACTTCTTGTCATATTTCTTGACATTTTGCAGAATATTTTCATGGCCACCAAAAGCTTTTACATATTAATATCTCTTCTTGTTAAGATTTTTTAATACAGAACTGTGTTTTGATCCATCTTCTGAATCCACTATTAGGCACTAGTCTGCATGTCTGTTAACAACATTGGGTAATCTCTCTTTTGTTCTAGGAATCTAGAAGCTTCCTGGCTGGGTCCCTGGAGATGTTTGCTTCTTGGAGACTTGTCAAACTACAAATTGCCCGACTCTGTGCAGAAAAAAATAGTAAATGATCTCAAATCCAAGTGCAAAATGGAAGTAAATGAAATGCTTTTGAGGGTTATTCTTGGAGGCGGGATTGAAATCTTTAAAGGAGAAGCATGCGTTGCTCAGCTTTCTTTAAGAAATGGTTGCTATGTAGGTAGAGGGGGATATCTTTATGAAGAGGATAGCTGTAAAACTCCTACTACTGCATCTAATATTTCTGGAAGTAGGCATGGGTTGGCCTTAAAACTGATAAATGAAGCAGCAGCCAAACTAGAGCAACAGGACGGACATGAAAATAGAGAACCTATCATTCTTGTGTTAGATCCTGAGGTTCAGGTTCGTCAAATATATCCTTATGTCACTTTCTGGCACATGTATTACAACGTTTGATTTGTCATTGACAAGATCTGCTTGGTTTATCTGTTAAATCTTCTTGTATGAGACCAATCCTTGGGATTGATGAACATGAAATTGTGCCAGGATTAGTTCAAGTGTATTGGTTAACTAACTTGCGATTTTGATTAGATGCTTCCTTGGGAGAGTATTCCAATACTACGGAAACAGGAGGTCTACCGCATGCCTTCTGTTGGTAGCATATTGTCTGTGCTGAAGAAGCGCTCTCTCCAAGGAGAGCCAGCAATATCTCATGTTGCTGCTTTCCCTCTTATTGATCCGCTAGATTCATTTTACTTGTTGAATCCCGGTGGTGATCTCACCAATACACAACTCGAGTTTGAGAGTTGGTTCAGAGATCAAAACTTTGAGGTAACATATAATATAGAGCATACTTGTAGTAACTTCTTTTTTTCTCATGGTTGGTTTTCAAAATTCCATAATTTCAGGGGAAAGCTGGGTCAGTACCAAGTGCTGAAGAGTTGACAGAAGCATTGAAAAATCATGATCTCTTTCTATACTTCGGTCATGGAAGTGGTATGTTTCCTCTAGATTAAATTGTCCTTAAAACCGTTTAATCGATAATTTTCGTTTACTTTTGAGATTGGTTTCTAAAAGGTCTTGTACTGCAGGAGCACAGTATCTGTCTAGGCAAGAAATAGAGAATCTAGATAAGTGTTCTGCAACTTTCCTAATGGGGTGCAGTAGTGGTTCGCTATGGCTCAAAGGCTGCTACATCCCACAAGGCATACCACTCTCTTATCTCTTAGCTGGATCTCCAGCCATTGTGGCGAATCTATGGGACGTAACAGACCGAGACATTGATCGGTTTGGGAAGGCGTTGCTGGAAGCTTGGTTGAGAGAGAGAACAGATTCTTCTTCTTCTTCAGAGGGTGGTGGTTGTAGCCAGTGTGAGTCATTAGCTAATGAACTTGCAGCCATGAATCTAAAAGGCAACAACAACAACACCAAGAGGTCAAGGAAACCTTCTTCGCGTAACAAACCAGCCCAATCAAATGTCGATGGATCAGGGAAGATTGGGTGCAATCACAAGCATAGACGACGTAAGATCGGTTCGTTCATAGCTGCTGCTCGAGAAGCGTGCACCTTGCCACACTTGATTGGTGCTGCGCCGGTCTGTTATGGTGTACCAACTGGTATCACAAGGAAAAAAGGAATTGATGCTATTCGTCCTTCTTCTTCATATTGTTAGTGTTGGTCTTTTAGCAGTTTTGAGGGAAATGTAGTCATAGGAGTTAGGACTAATAAATCAGAGATATTAAGACAACACAAGAGGAAAAAAGGATTCCATCTTTTTATATATATATTATATATATCACATTGTAAAAAGATTCACTGATAATCACATAGTTTGCTTGGTTGATTGTGTTTCTGAGCTAGATACATTTCAGCAATATGATCCGATGTTGCTTCCTCTGGCATCTTGTCTTTCCGTACACGGACTAGACGAGGAAAACGTAGAGAAATTCCCTTTTAAACCAAAACAAAAATTCAAAATAAGGTCAATTGCTTATAAGAATCAAAATAAGTGAGAGATAATGTTGAACCTTATCAGGGTCCACGATTCCGAAAGCTGCACGATGCACAGGGCTAAGATTTGTCAAGTCAGCTGCTTTCACTTCCCACATTATTTAGCTTTTTGCATCAAACACACTTCGGACCCCATAAGATAAGATATTATTGGTACAAGGCAAACATAATCCTACCTCGGTCGGCTCGAACCAAACATTTGGATTGAGACTGTCATCAACTCTGTAGTATTGCTGGATTGTTTGAATCATTACCAATTAACAACTCAGGCAACACAACATATAAATGTTGCAGGGAATAAAGAGAAGAAAGAAATAGTGTTATCTTACTTTATATGTTATCTTACATATAAAGAGCAAAGACTGGAAGACAGCTCTTGAAGCTCCGCTTCAGAAAAATCCAGTACCTAGTAGCGTACTCCGTAAAACCAATGAATGTATGAGAAACTTGACATACAACAAAAAATAATGAAATGTCAAGGTGCATAAGACTGACCAATGTTACAAATGCTCTGGAATTCTTCCTTATCAACATCGTAGCACGCTATTAAAAATGCACCAAAGTAACCTGTGCGTTTCCCACGTCCGTGGAAAGCCACAATTGGTACAAGATCTACAGAATCCCCAATGCTACTCTATATATAACAACCTAGAGTCATTTAGTATCTAAACTTTTTTAAACACAAATTTGTTTAAAAGTGTATATTGCCTGTCCATATAGTCCTTTTTCAGTTTAAGCCAATTATTTGTTCGCTTTGCAGGCTCATAGGTTGCATCCGAGTACAAGGTTTTAATCATTAAATCTTCACAGCTGCAAAATACAAGTGCAGTTCAAGTATATAGAGGCTACTATATAGAAGGTGGTAGGCAACAATTAGAGATAAAAAGACAAGTGTTTCAGATGTATATACCCAATGTCAATAGAAGCTTTAAGAAACTGTTCTATTTCACCGACATTGTTGGATGTTAGAGCAGTTGCAAACTGGAACATCGAATGAATCGTATAGCTTCTGATAGAAGCAGTGGTGCAAGCAAGTGATTATACTTACTTCACTGATGTCGAAGAAAAAGGAAAAACCTTTATTATGATTTACTGATATGGCTCACCTCTCGGCGAATATTCAAATTCTCCTGGATAAGTAGTTGGCCATTTAGATATAACATGTCAAAAGCAAAAATGCATACCCCAACCTTGATATCACTGACATTCACATTTTTATGGGCTCGAGTGTTCAAAATCTGTAGCGGAAGAGTTTTCGTTTTTTCTCCCTGTCGAAGGCAACAAGCTCGCAATCCAGGATAAAAGATTTCACAGAGTGTTTCTTTAACCTACATAGAGATGATTACACTAACTTGAGTATAGAAAAGATTGGCTCTCTTTCTAATGTTTTTCGACAAGTAATACCAACAAGTGTTTCTTTCAGCATGTCTACTGAATATCTCAAATGTACCATCCTCCATATAATGTACCTGTGCACGTTCACCATCATATTTGTATTCACATGAAAAAACAGTGTCCTCGAATTTATCGAGTACCAAATCTAGACTTGTAACTGCTTTTGCTAGCATTGGTAAGACCGGAACGCCCGGTGTAAGGGTACAAGTTTTAGGAAGATTCCACACACCACTAGTTAGAAAGGCAGCAATAATAATGTCACAGTCAGGAAGCACAGAGTATGCTTCTTTAACAATATTCGCCGCCTACAAAAACTCTAGAAGAATACAAGTAACATCCATTTGAGATGTAAAAATGGCGAACCTCGTCTAAAGGATTTTTGGTATTTTGTGGTGGATTAGAGTGGTCTTCGTTATATACAGCGGCTTGTCCCAAGGCAGCTTAAACAGTCTGATGCGATGTTGATATATGAGTTCGACAATACATTTTTATACAGTAGAGAGGCTCGAAAATTCCCGTTTATTGATTATATTGATTGGAAATGGATTACAACAATAATCGAACATAAGCATAAAAGGACGAATTTTGAGCTCGGGAACTTGAGAACTGACGAACCATGTGTTTTACGAGCTGAGTACCGACTGAGTAACAAGTTCGGGCGTAACGTGTTCTGAGGTCGGAACCTGTTGCTCGAAAGCTGAGGTCGGAACCTGTTGCTCGAAAGCTGAGGCCGGAACCTAGTAATGGAATTTGGACGTGTTGGAGATCAGAGAATGAAACCTTTTGTCTTTAAAGATGACGAACTGAGGATTCGATGAGCTAAAACGACTTTTCCAGCAGAGTGCCGACCAGAATTCACCTTTTGGTCTGAGTTTAGAATCCTAAAACGGTATGTTTTTGGGTCTCTTGTACTCTCTAAAAGTGAAAAAACCAGTGGGTAATAGAGGGTGAGGGGGCCCTTTTTATACTAGATTGGAAAAGAGGAGTGTGGTATAGTTTTCCTTGGAATTTGAGTTGGGCCCGAGATGGTTGGTGGGCCGAGTTTGGGAAAATGGGCTTCGAAATCTTTATTGGAGACGCCCATGCCCAACATGTGAGAACCCTAACCGCAACTTTTCTTCAACTAAACGAGTTAAGTAAAAGAGGTTCACAATCTGTTGTTGCCACAAGAACTTGATTAGATCTTTCTTCTTTTCCTTGCTACCTTTTCCAGATTCCTGCCAATAAGCAATAATAGTCCAACTAATCTGAAGAAAAGCAAAGCATTCAAAAGCGGCTTCCTTTAGCTACAAGGCCCAAGTCTCCCAGTTCCTATAAATCCACCACAGAGACAAGTGATACACTAAATAAGACTCATTTTCCTATTCAAAACCCTTTAGCCACAAGACAAGCTCATTGGTACCGTATTGAGCTTCTTAACCTCAGAAGTTACAGAGAATATTAGTGATGACAATGCGGCCAGTTTGAGTTGAAATCAGATCAAAGGCTAAGGAGAGAAATAGAAACAGAACTCTATCTCCTTTCTCCCTAACAAGACACAGATTCAGGATCGAAATCATCTGGTTTCTTCTTCAGCAATCCAATTTGCGAAACCCTAGACGATCCCAAGGGTTTTACTTCAATTAAAGAGTACAAAGTATTGGCAACGGTAATCCTCTGTCTCACAAGGAAGCTTCTCCTTCTTCTCTCTTTGATCAAAACGCAGCCGTTACAGTTTATGGGCATAAAAAAAGCCGACTTGGGCCATGGTGAGACAAAGCCCAACAACAAGTCATTGTCAACTCCTATGCAACGGTCACCTGCAAAACAACAAAAACCGAGGGAAATTGCTCAGCAAAAGCAACACACAAAAATGGTGTTTGATTGTACAATCCCCTTACAAAATCGATTTGAGTCACTTGGATTTTGTACCATGAATTAGAAAGGTGTCAAGATCCTAACTTGGGTACATTAGGGCATGAGAACCTCATATAAAAGTAGAATCAAGTTGTAAAATAAAAAAAAAAAGGAAAATCAATAAAGAGAAAAGGATTTTATCTTCAATCTCAGAGCTTTAGCTCTGATACCATATTGGCAACGGTAATCCTCTGTCTCACAAGGAAGCTTCTCCTTCTTCTCTCTTTGATCAAAACGCAGCCGTTTATGGGCATCAAAACAAAACCGACTTGGGCCATGGTGAGACAAAGCCCAACAACAAGTCATTGTCAACTCCTCTGCAACGGTCACCTGCAAAACAACAAAAACCGAGGGAAATTGCTCAGCAAAAGCAACACACAAAAATGGTGTTTGATTGTACAATCCCTTTACAAAACCGATTTGAGTCACTTGGATTTTGTACCATGAATTAGACAGGTGTCAAGATCCTAGCTTGGGTACATTAGGGCATGAGAACCTCATATAAAAGTAGAATCAAGTTGTAAAATGAAAAAAAAAGGAAAATCAATAAAGAAAAAAGGATTTTATCTTCAATCTCAGAGCTTTAGCTCTTTCTTTCAGGGTATCAGAGCCATGGATCAATCCATAGAGCCCTATTCTCTTCCTACTCTAAACATCTCAAATTGTGTGACCGTAAAACTCACTCAAAGGAACTACATCCTATGGAAGTCTCAGTTCGAAGCGTTTTTGTCTGGTCAAAGTCTTCTAGGGTTCATCACTGGCTCTCTGTCAAGACCTGTCTCTGTACTGACTGTCCCTGGAATCAATGGAAGCTCAACTCCCATCCCAAATCCTGACTATGGTGCTTGGGTCAGATCTGACAAAGTGGTTCAGGCATGGCTTCTTGGTTCTTTATCAGAGGACATTCTCAGTCTGGTGGTAAACTGCTCTACTTCTCAAGAGGTATGGACAACTCTTGCTAATCACTTCAATCGCGTCTCTTCTTCTAGACTGTTTGAGCTGTAACATAAACTTCAGACAGTTAGTAAAAGGGATAAATCAATGAGTGATTACTTAGTCGAAGTAAAAGGTATATGTGATCAACTTGCATCTATTGGAAGTCCGGTGAATGAGAAAATGAAGATTTTCTTGCCTCTTCATGGTCTTGGTCGTGAATATGAACCCATCAAAACAAGTGTTGAAGGTCTAATGGATAACTTTCCAACACCTACCTTTGAAGATGTTGCTCCAAGGCTCATTAGCTATGATGATAGACTTCAAAGCTATACTGTGGAATCCTTTGTCTCTCCACACTTGGCCTTTGCTGCTGTTCAATACAATCAAAATTCAGGGTATTACACAAACAAAGGAAGAGGTCAGTCTTACCGCCGAAATGGGGGCAATAGAGGTCGTGGATCTTTTTCCACTAGAGGTCGTGGCTTCCATCAACAGATATCTTCGCTCTCGTCAAACTCTTCAGTCTCCTCTGATGGTGATACCAGAGTTACATGCCAAATCTGTGGAAAGCGTGGTCATCTTGCTTTAGCTTGTTGGAACAGATTTGACAGATCCTATCAACTTGATGAGATGCATGCAGCTCTTGTAGCCATGCGAATCACAGATGTCACTGAATTTCAGGACAAGAATGGTATCCAGACACTGGTGCTACTGCTCATGTTACAAGCTCACCACATCATCTGCAACATTCTCAACCATATCTTGGATAAGATTCTATTATGATAGGAGATGACAACTTCTTACCAATTACTCACACTGGATCAACATCACTTCCCTCTTCTTCAGGTAACTTACCTCTAAAGGATGTGTTGGTCTGTCTTGATATTGCTAAGTCTTTGCTGTCTGTTTCTAAACTTACAAAAGACTATCCTTGCTCGTTTGAATTTGATTGTGATGGTGTGCGTGTGAATGATAAGGAAACAAAGCAGATTCTGACTCTGGGAAGAAATCGTGATGGCTTGTACTTGCTGGAGGATCCAAACTTCAAGGTGTTCTACTCAACCAGACAACACTCCACATCAAATGAAGTTTGGCACATGAGATTGGGACATCCACATCATCAAATCCTCCAGAAACTTGCTGCAACTAAAGCTATTTCAATAAGCAAGATTACCAACAAGATGTGTGAATCATGTTAGCTTGGGAAAAGTACTAAATTACCATTTTCATCTTCTTCTTTTGTTGCCTCTAAAATGCTTGAACGGATCCACTGTGATCTTTGGGGACCTTCACTTGTTATGTCAGTTCAAGGTTTCAGATATTATGTAATCTTCATTGACAATTGGTCTAGATATTGTTGGTTTTATCCCTTGAAGTTGAAATCAGATTTCTTCTCTACCTTTGTTGCGTTTCAGAATCTTGTTCAAAATTAGTTTTAACTGCAAAATTGGAACTTTTCAGTGTGATGGTGGAGGAGAATTCACAAGTAAGGAGTTCCTTACTCACTTACAAAGCCATGGGGTCAACACTATATCTCTTGTCCACATACTCCTCAGCAAAATGGTCTTGCAGAGAGGAAACACAGGCACATTACTAAGCTGGGACTCTCCATGATGTTCCACAGCAAGTTGCCTCAAAGGTTTTGGGTTGAGTCTTTCTTTACTGCCAATTTTCTTAGTAATCTACTACTACTCAAGTGATTCGGATTGGTTCTTTGGATGTTCCCACTGCAGTGAGTGATGAGAGTTTAGGGCGTACGGCTGAACATGTTTCAGTTCCTATAGGCGACAACTCTCTCATTCCCTCTTGCAGAATTGAGACATCTCCTCTATCAGACCCTGTGTCATCCTCTGAGTCCAACTATATGCTTCATGAGTCATATTCCACATCTTCCACACCACCTTCTTCCCCAGCTACAGCCTCCTCTGTTTCAAGATCTTCTGCCAATGAGCATCCTATGATTACAAGAGCAAAAGATGGAATTACTAACCCAAACCCAAGATATGTTCTCCTTGCTCATAAAGTTGCATATCCAGAACCAAAAACTGTGTCAGCTGCACTAAAAGATCCAGGATGGACCAATGCCATGACTGAAGAAATGAATAATTGCCATGAAGCTCAAACATGGACACTTGTTCCACACACTCCTGATATGCACGTTTTGGGGTCCAAATGGGGTTTTAGACCAAAACTTAATGCAGATGGTGGGCTAGATAGACTTAAGGCTCGCTTCGTTGCTCAAGGATTTAATCAGGAAGAAGGGATTGATTATCTTGAAACCTACAGTCCTGTGGTCAGATCAGCCACAGTTCGTCTTGTGCTTCATGTTGCTATGATCTTCCAGTGGGAAATCAAGCAAATGGATGTTAAAAACGCTTTTCTTTATGGCGAGTTAACTGAGACTGTTTACATAAAACAACCGGCTGGTTTCATTGACAAATCCAAACCAGACTATGTGTGTCATCTCCATAAAGCTCTCTATGGCTTGAAGCAAGCTCCAAGAGCTTGGTTTGACAAGTTCAGCACTTTTCTTTTTGAGTTTGGCTTTGTCTGCAGCAAACAAGATCCCTCTCTCTTCGTCTGCATCCGAGGAAAGAATGTCATTATGCTTCTCCTCTATGTTGACGACATGGTCATCATAGGAAACAATTCCTCTCTGTTAACTACTCTTTTTGAGGACCTAAACAAAAACTTTCGTATGAAAGATTTCGGAAAATTGAGCTATTTCTTGGGAATCCAAGTTTAGCACCACTCAGAGGGGCTGTTCCTGTCTCAACAAAAATATGCAGAGGATATATTAGCTGTTGCAGGAATGACTGACTGCTCGTCCATGCCAACACCTTTACCTCTACAATTGGATCGTGTTGCTGATCAACAAGAACTCTTCACAAACCCTACCTACTTCAGAAGTCTTGCAGGTAAGCTCCAATACCTTACTTTGACGAGACCAGATATCCAATTTGCAGTCAATTTCGTGTGCCAGAAGATGCATGCTCCCACTGTGTCTGATTTTTACCTTCTAAAACGCATACTGCGATATGTGAAAGGCACGATCACCATGGGTATAACATTCAACAAGAATACAGATTCTACGCTAAGGGCTTACTCTGATAGTGATTGGGCTGGCTGTCCAATTACTAGGAGGTCAACTGGTGGCTACTGCATCTACTTGGGACAAAACCTCATCTCATGGTCCTCTAGAAAACAAGAAACTGTTGCCAAGACTTCTACTGAAGCTGAATACCGATCATGTCTGATACAGCCTCTGAATTGACTTGGATTGGTAATGTACTTCGTGAGCTTGGAGTTCCTTTGCCTGTGACATTGGAATTGTACTGCGATAATCTCTCAGCTGTCTATCTAACAGCTAATCCTGCCTATCATGCTCGGACAAAATATTTTGGAGTTCAGTTTCATTACGTCAGAGAGAGAGTGGCTCTTGATACTCTTGTGGTTCAACACATTCCTAACTACCATCAGATTGCTGACATTTTTACAAAATCCTTACCTCACAAGGCGTTCTGCGATCTTCGATACAAACTGGGAGTTGCTGTTCCACCTACTCTAAGTTTGAGAGGGGCTATTGGCAACGGTAATTCTCTGTCTCACAAGGAAGCTTCTCCTTCTTCTCTCTTTGATCAAAACGCAGCCGTTGCAGCTTATGGGCATCAAAACAAAACCAACTTGGTCCATGGTGAGACAAAGCCCAACAACAAGTCATTGTCAACTCCTCTGCAACAGTCACCTACAAAACAACAAAAACCGAGGGAAATTGCTCAGCAAAAGCAACACACAAAAATAGTGTTTGATCGTACAATCCCTTTACAAAACCGATTTGAGTCACTTGGATTTTGTACCATGAATTAGACAGGTATCAAGATCCTAGCTTGGGTACATTAGGGCATGAGAACCTCATATAAAAGTAGAATCAAGTTGTAAAATGAAAAAAAAAGGAAAATCAATAAAGAGAAACTGATTTTATCTTCAATCTCAGAGCTTTAGCTCTTTCTTTCACAAACTAAAGAAGGATACTACAATCAAGTAAAGCATTGTACTTGTTTCGATAAGTATGCACCAAATGACTAGAGGTTCTACTTCTCCCTTTCAACACAAGGTACACAAGCTAAAGAAGGATACTACAATCAAGTAAAGCATTGTACTTGTTTCGATAAGTATGCACCAAATGACTAGAGGTTCTACTTTTCAATTCGAACAATATACATAACGAATATTTTGACAAAAAAAATATAAAGAAAAAATATACAGAAGTGGTAAAAGGACATGGATACATTAGCCATCTTTGGACTAGTTTCACTTCCTCCTGCATTGAAGAAGGCCTATGGTTGCTTCTTATTGATACCTGAAGAGATTTCACACACTTAGTACACATCTCATTGATTAATATTCATCCCTCAAGGCTCAAACCGTGTCTCTTTCACACTTGCTTGTAAAAATGCCTGTCATAACTAACATCTGGTGGTTTCATATTGACTTTGAACTTGCGATATTCATATCACGGTAATAGGGATCATTGCCGTTTCCGTCTCCCGCAAACTCACCCAAGAAGAGTAAACAAATGGTATCAGTTTCCGTTTTCACCCTTTTAAGTCAGTCACCTGCTGTGGTGTGGGTTGGTTAATGTTTAGGATGTTGATCAATTGTAGTATAAAACCACAGCTGCTATATCCTTATCGCAATCGCTTCTGAGATTTACCCTTTTGGGGTTAGTCTATTTGTTAATCTTACAAGGTACTTGTTTATTTGGTTCTTTCTTTGTTTGGTACACTTTTAGGAAAGTTGTAGATTTTGATGTTATGTGCACAAGTAAGGATCAAAATCAGCTAAAATATACCTCTGAATAAATGTCTCTTGTTGCTGCAACATCATCGCCATTTACTGAAATTTCAACATGATGATAAATATCCAGAAGCACAAAATCTTCTCTCCTCGTAAAGAACTTACCCTCTTCTGGCGTGAGCTCATTTGTATCCCTCCCTTCCAAAGAGCTTTCGCCTTTGTAAAATGGAGACCCTAAGCTTCATTTTATCCTTCTCAACATGACAAACTATCTCATCTCTCGTACAACCAGCTGCAGCATCCATGGACATTTCATTATCTTCTGAATACAAGATAATATAGCTAGCTCAGGTGTAAACTCAAAATCATCAATCCTTAAAACCAACATTAATTCCATCTGCAAGGCGTGGTCAGAGATTAATGGCATCAGAAATATTCAGTTTGTTGCTTCTTCTCAGTATATTCATCTTCTCTCTGCCATAAGAAGATCAAACAAGCTTCTTCTTTATCTTTCATCGAATCAGGCAATCAATAAGAAAACATTGACGTCCCACGAAGATATCTTGTAATCAGGCAATCAAAAATCGAAGAACAAGTTGGAGAAAACTTGTTTCAAGAGAAAAGCAAGAAAGTGAGAGCAGCGTGAGATTTATATAGACGATGATGATGGGAGAAGAAGAGGAAAAATTCTGATTTTGAATTCAATTGGGTTGACTACTAAACCAACCAAACCGAAATTTGTACTGTATGTTTTTACTTTAATCGGACTCCTTGTTGTCTAAACCGGTAAAAGCTTAAAAGCCTATTTTGGGCCCCTATTATTGATGACCAATCAAATTGAAATGGCTGCAAAAGGGCAAAAAATCAAATTCAAAGGTTTACAAGATTGTTAATATGCAGAGTTAATAAATATAATAATGAACCACAAACCATTATTCTTAATCCTAATTTTTGTTTTAACTCTTTTTTTTTTGTCAAGATTCCAAATTTTTTTTCTAAATTAATTACTTCTTCATCCACTAGTTTATAATTTGATTAATAGAAAATTAGTGAATGGTAAATTTGATTAATTTTACATTTGCTTAGTTATTCTGTAATTGATTTGTTAACAACTACTAAAAATAAGATAATCATTTTTTATTTTTTTTGTCAACAAAATAATCATATTTTATATCTAATTTATAGAAGGCACCTAATTCACACGTGTTTTGTAAATGATATGTGATTTTTGCATAATGTTCATTTGTTATCAAAGGAATACTGGAGGTGTTAAAGAACTTTAAAGTTTGATATAAAATTGTTTTAAACTTTGAAGTATTAAAAAAAACTAGTTTCTTCGATGCATGGTTAACATAAGAAATAATCAGTTTCAAAAGAAAAGCTACAATTTTTTTTTTGTTTATCACAGGAAAGCCACGAATCTATTATACACTATTAAACATCAAACATGGTGGAAACCCCCTCGGCGGGATGAGGCCGACGAGATTTTGTGTTATTCGGACTATAAATCGGAATTGTTGAAAAAACCCAACTTTTTCATGGTTTGATGCTTAAAATCGGTAGTTTATTGATGGATTTGTCGTATTTTGTTATTAAGAACAAAGAAAAGCAGAAAAAGTGCAAAAAAAAAAAAATGAAAAAATTTTATAGAACCGGCGGCTAGAGCTGCAGGGATCGACATTTCTCATGAAGAAGACGAGGGTATTCTCGCCATTTCGTCTTTCATTTAAGTAAATACGAGAAAACTAGAGGAAAAAAACGAGGCGGGATTGGATCCCACGAACAACTGGCTACATACCGTGATACAGACCACTGGGCCACGCTAACTTTTTGTTATCCTACCGAAGCATTTATATATATATACTTTATTTATTTAAAATTGTCTAAAACTAATTCCCGATTAATCTCTGAATAATTAGTTAGGCGCTAGGCCCGATATGACCACCCGATTAACGCCTAGCGAGTTTTTGAACATTGACTGTTTCAATCTTCAAGTGTGCAACCGTTCCAAATAAGGATCTGATATCTCCTTCCCATGTTTATCTTGGCAAAAAACATTTGTTTCATCACCGAGAGAGTTTAAAAGTGCGAAGATCTCTTACCACAAACATCATAGAGTTTGTGGTTGCGTCTGATCGTTTTGTGGGTTTCCTCACCATGGTGCTCGCTTATGTGATGATGATATTTGGTAAAAAATCATTATCAACGGAGGCTTTCGTGCATTATGTTGTTGTTATGGTTGTTCATGTAATCTACGTGGCTTTGCTCACCTACTGAGTGATGTAATCAAGGGAGCGGTGTCATAAAATGACTGCAAAGAAGTTTCCCAACCTGTTCACCTTAGCCAAATCAGTGGTACAAGTTGGTACCATTTTAGTGTTTACTTATGCAGACGGTTTTCAAAAGGAACATAACAACCAATTGAGTTTTTTGTTGGGTGTGTTTCTTTTCGTGTATTTCATATTCATCATGGTGTCTTTGCAATTGGGAGAAGATTTTGACATAGCCACTAGATATTTTGGTGTTTCATTTGGGCTCAATTTTCTGTTAGTGAAGTCGAAATGGTTCAAGATTATAAGCTTGGTGATAAGATCAATCAACTTCATGTAAATGAAAAATCTGTTTACAAGAGTTGTTCATATAAAACTACGACTATTTGAGCACTTACTCGTGTCAAGATTAAAAGAGGAAGGTTGAGTTATAATAGAGCAAGTAATATAGCTAATAGTTATGTCTTTCGTGGAAAGCTGCTCACGATTGCTGATGTTCATGATTTTCCTTTCTCTCTCTTTCCTTCTCTCATATATTTTTGGTTTATGTATATGGATGATATTATTAGTATAGTAACACTTAGATCGTTTGTTATTTAAAGACATTGTTTGTCTTTTTCAAATTTTAATGTTTTCGGTATTCATATAAAAGCAACCTCTCAATAAGTTTTAGTAATTTTGAAGAACAAAAATATATTAAAAAAACAAATTTTCTGATTTTAGTACTTAAAAAATAATATAAGTTTTCATTTTCTTATAAAAAAATTTTAGGAAATAAAAATCAATAAAGAAAATAAAAAAGTGAATGAGAATGCAAAATTCTAATTTATCTAGTCATAAAAACCTAGTATTACTTTTAGGATGATGAAATGTAAATATAGTAGCATCATCATCATTAACATTATCATCATCCGAAGTGAACATAGATAAAAATGACATGAAAGTGGAGACATGTTGTTCATTGGACCTCATGAGACAAGACAATTCAAAAAAATTCATCCTCAAAACTAATCTCACAACTTCAAAAAGAATGATAATTATTATCTAAAATTTTTACGTATCTTCGTAATTGCTTCATATATTGAATTGCGCGATTGCTCCAAAGAAGGATCTGCTACCTCTTTCCAATGTTTATCTTTGCGTTTGATCGTTTTATGGGTTTTTTACACCATGGTGCTCGCTTATATGATGATGATATTTGGTCAAAACTCATTTTCAAGGAAAGCTTTCATGCATGATGTTGTTGTTATGGTTGTTCATGTAATCTACGTGGTTGTGCTCACCCACTGGGTGATGTTATCAAGGGAGCAGTGTCATAAAATGACTGCAAAAATGTTCTTCAACATGTTCACCTTAGCCAAATCAGTGGTACAAGTTGGTATCATTTTAGTGTTTATTTATGTAAATGGTTTTCTAAAGGAAGATAACAATCAATGAAGTCTTTTGTTGGACGTGTAACTTTTCGTGTATTTCATATTCATCATGGTGTCTTTGCAACTGGGAGAAGATTTCAACATAGACTGCTTCATTTGGACTCAATTTTCTGTTAATGAAGGTAAAATGTTCCAGATTATAAGCATGATGATAAGATCAATCAACTTCATGTGGATAAAAAATCTGTTTGTAAGAGTTGTTCATATAAAACCACGACTATGTTAGAATTGATACGTCAAGCTACGAAAACCATCAAAGGCTAACCAAGCGATGACGCAAACCTCTTACAATGACTAGGTACTATATTTTCAGTAAAATGTTAAAATAACACAATCTTTAATGTATAAAAAAGATATATACTCCCTCCGTTTCAAAATATAAGTTGTTTTGACTAAAATTACGGAGATTAAATAATTAATTTTTCTTCAAAAAGTTTTACTTAATATATATGATAAAAATAAATCAACCAACGCACAATTTCTAATAAAGTAAAAAATATATAAAATTGTCAAAACAACTTATATTTTGAAAAAAAAACTTTTAAAACAATTTATATTTTGAAACGAAAAGAGTACTATTTTTAATTTTTAAATTTATAAACTAGTCTATGATTTGAACCACAAACCATTTTTTAATCTTTTTTATAAATGAAAAAGAAATTATTTTCTGTTAAGATTCCAAAAAAATCTATTAATTAACTTCTCCATCCACTAGTTTACCATATGAATAATAATAGTTAGCAAATGGCAAAGTTGAATGATTTTAAGTTGATTAGTTACTTTGCAATTGGTTTGTTAACCACTATTAAAAAAAAAAGGGATAATTGCAAAAATACCACTTTTGGTGTGTACATTTGAAATAATCAAACCCGTAATTTTTAAAAAAATTTCCCTTCCGGATTATTATTATCACAAATAATGATCCTCAACGGGTCAACAATACAAACTACGGAAAACAATATGATCAATATCCAATTACAACATTCAATAAATCTCATACTTTATTGAAACCACTAGCAATACCAAGTCAATCCCATAAACAACAATCCAATTCAACAACACAAGTCCATAACCAAACCAACAAGTTCCAGAGTTACTAACACCCTAGCAATTCTACAATAACGAGCAAACAATCGAGTCCCTAGACCATCTCCTCTTCTTCGCCACGATTCCACGATCACATCTTGTCTTTACCTGCATCACATGGTTATACGAGATGCGTGAATATTATCATAAATACTCAATGAGATGGTCATCCCATCTACTAGGCTATACACACAGGCATAAGAGAATGATACAATACCAGAACGAACAATCAACACGTATACACAACAATCACAACGAGACACAGTCAATACGTCAAACTGACGGCAATCAAAATTGTGTGTCGATCGACACAACTTCCTTGTGTCAATCGACACATAACCCAAAAACGCATAAACCCAGAAAAATCGAACCCAGCCACCATGGATCGATTCCTAATCACATATATCGATTTCCTGCACGAAATCCACCCAACAAACAACAAACAACAAACAACCACATCCTATCAATTTCTTTACCCAGATAAGCCATGGTCACGCACTCACCTTAGATCTGGAAGAACAAAGAAGGAAAACGGATGAAAAACGCTAAGAACAAGACCCCAACACCGAGATCTACACTCCACCCACGAGAAATCACCCCAAAAACGATCTCCCAAGCCTCTCCGACGAATCTCCTCTCACAAATCTCTCTGGTAACTCTCTAAAACTTTTCTGAAACTAAAAAACCTCAGAAAATGCGGCCAACCCCTTATTTATAGGGAAACCCTAGGGTTTCACCCTAAACCGGGTCGCAAACTGACACTTAAATCGAACTGGCCCGGTTTGATTTTTACTCGTGTCGATCGACACACACTACCTGTGTCGATCGACACGTCCCAAAATCCACGATTTTGGTTCGCGGTCGTTACAACTTTCCCCCACTAACACGGATTTGACCTCGAATCACGCGAAACCGTCACCCTACGGTCAACACATCAAATATCAGTCATCCGGCCCAACCCGGCCACCTCTACTAATATCCTCACCCCTGACCCCATCCGGCCAGCACAACCTGAGATTACACCCGATCTCAGAACTCAACTAGTTCCATACTAGTCACATTGCACCGTCACCACGGTTGCAATCCTGACCAAACCCAATCAGCACCATTTGAGATCGTCCCTCGATCTCAAATATAACACCATCCCACTAATGTTGACACTCTCGTCCGAAACCCAACCAGATTCTCCCAGAAACATCAACCATGCAACGCTCGCTGATTCGGATTAGGGCTGTCCGATTGATCGCACAACAATCAAACAAGAACATGCACGTCCAACCGTAAACCCAGAATTTGGACTAATTGATCGTGTAATTATCAAACAAGAATATGCACGCCCAAAGAGGCTACATATGTTTACCAAGGTCGTCTTAACCGAGATTCCAAACACAAGTAAAAACCCTAGACTAGACATCCACATATACATTCGTCTCCCGAGATCCACTAGTCCTATACTAGCCACATTGCACCGTCTCGCCACGGCTGCAACCCTGACCAAACCAGGTCAGCACCACCTGAGATCCACTCCCAATCCCCGAAGTTCATCCAGTCTCATACTTATAATCACACTACAGATACTATTGCTCATACTCATATCTATATACAACATCCCGCTCTCAGGATCGTCACCCTTTGAGCTCTTGATGTATATCATACCCCTCTCACCTTCAGGACCGCCGTCCATCCAGCTCTTGGTATGGTCCAGCCCCTCCCACTCTCGGGACACACAGTCCGTCAAGCTATCGGCTGCAAAGGAATCACACATCCTCTGGAGAGATCCCTGTCCCTCAAAGTATATGTAGGGGAACCACATTCCCCCAGAGAAAACCTCACTGTCCCCTCAAGTATACCCAGGAGAACCACTATCCCCTGGGGCAATCAACTCTGTAACGTGCATCATAAGTACATGTCGACCGAAATCACCTCTGGTGGTCATCCGAAACAACCCAATCACTAGGGTGTTTCCACAGAGTCCTTGGAAAAAACAGTCCTAACTCACATAAGACTTCTGTTTCCTGACTCTCCTAGGAAATAGACAGGTTCTAACTCACATAAAACCTCCATTTCCCAGCCATGATCCACACTAGGCCATCAGAAACAACCCCCACCAGGGTGTTTCCACAGAGTCCCTGGAAAAGACAGTCCTAACTCACATAAGACCTCTGTTTCCTGACTCAACCTAGGAAATAGACAGGTTTTAACTCACATAAAACCTCTATTTCCCAGCTCATCTAGGGAATAGACAAGTCATAACTCACATAGAACCTCCATCCCCAAACAATCCTCCTAGAACATAGACAAGCTCTAACTAACATAGAACTTCCATTTATAGCCTCCCTAGCCGATAGACAAGCTCTAACTCCCATGGAACTTCTATCGCTAGCCCTCCACATGACCTACCAGTCATCACTACACATAACCCACCAGCCATACCATAAGAGCACACGTCTTAGAACACATTTAATAAGAAAACTCATCTTATTAAATCTCAATAATGTATAATCATTACAACACAAACGAAAAATACATCCAAAACTCATAGCCACATGCTATCATAGACACTGAAAACCAGAAAAAGACAACTCAAGCCTCCACTTGCTTCTCGAACCACTTCGAAAACTTTGTCTTCATCTTCGCTTCTGGTTCCCAAGTCTCCTCCTCAATACCGTCACAGTCCCACATGACTCTCACCAACGGTATCCTCTTCCAGCGGAGAACCTTGATCCTCCTCTCGAGAATCCTCATAGGTCTCGCCTCCAACATCATGGGGGGCTGAAGATCCTCCGAGATCCTAACCAACACCTCATCAGACTCATGTAGACACTTCCGTAGCATCGACATATGAAAGACCTTGTGAAAAAGCCTTCATACTCTAAGGTAACTCCAACTGATAAGCTACTGTTCCAACCCATTCCACAACCTTGAACGGACCCATAAACCTCGGACTTAGCTTATTCTCTGAAATGGATCTGTTAGGACCCCTCAACATCGCTGTCTTGAGATACACCAAATCTCCCAGCTCAAACTCCAGCTCTTTCCGTCTCTTATCGGCATAACATCGCTGCCTTGGATATAGGATTCGTCCTGGGTTCCAACTCAATTGTAAACGGATCAGACCGCGGCAGCGGTAATCCCTGCTCCAAAAAGGAGAGGAAATTGTCCAGAAAATGCTCCAAAACACAATGAAACTCCTTCCTGGTGTTGTTCCTTGGAGGGGTGAAGGAGCAATGCTGACCACAAAGGATGAGGGAGACATAAGACCCCTCAAAGATCCACCAAAAGGCTGAGTCCTGACACAGTCAAGCTAACGACTGAAAACAAGCGTTTAGTGGGAGGCAACCCACTGGTAAGTTTACTTATTTTCGTTTTATTTACTAACCTTTTGGTTTTGATTTTAAGTGTTTTAGAAAAAAAAAAAAGACGAGACAAAGAAAAACCAGTGTGTCGATCGACACACACTACTCGTGTGGATCGACACACCCTGCAACAGGTAAGTTCTCGTTCTTTTCAATTGGTGTTTCTTTTTCTTTTCTGTTATTTCACCAACTTTAGGCTCAATAACACTAGGGACAGTGTTGTTTAAGTCTAAGGGAGGTAGTTGCTAACATTGTGTTTGTTTTTGAGAGTCAGTCCTAATTTGATTTATTGAGTCAAAATAGTCAGTTGGAAACAATGATCCTTCTTTTGGTTTAGTGGATTGTCTCTTTCAGTAATTTTTCCATGATCGATTTCAGAGTCAGACTAATGAAAAATCCTAAGGCTGACCAATTAACTAGAGACATCTGTTACTTCCAGCATAATCCGCCGCGTTCGAGCTAATTATGCGGTCTCCTCGGTGATTGCTGTTCATAGAGCTTGACTCCTCATTCATACCTGACGAGTGCACCTTTTAGTGAAATGATAGTTCTTGAGTATAAGATGAGGAAATAAAATTCCAGTGAGTCAGTACTCAAGAAATGATCACCCGGAGCTCAAAAGCAGCAGTCTGAGTCCCTTAGAATGGATGTAGAGGACGAGCGATCTCACGACCCTGTCTCCTCAGAAGGAACAACAGTAGTGAAAGTACTGTTTTTGGGTCTCAGCAGTCTAAAAAAAAAGGTGTAGAAAATCAAATAAATCTGGGGGAGAGAAAGAGTACCAAGAGTTGTATGGTTCACTTGACATGGTATTGTATGGAAATGAGTCTAGAAGGTTCTTGGCATTGAGATCTGGGACGAGAACCAGCAATGAGGACTAGCGGGTTATGTTGAGAAGTCGTGGATGAAATTGGGAGGCTGCGAATGTCTATGGAGAAGTACATGGGGGTCTGGTTTTGAGTTGGTTATGCATTATGTGGCTTACTAGTTGAAAGAGTTTGGTCCGGTACTTCAAGGGAAGGAAAGTTTCTGCGTATTCAAACCTCTTTCACATTCTTGGTTTATGTTTTGCTTGAGGGCAAGCAAATGCTAAGTCTGGGGGAGTTGATATATCATGGTTTTTATCCGTTTTGACCATGATATAAGTCCTTTTTATCGAGTCTTTTTGGTGTTTTTCCTATTGTTATAGAGTCTTTGTAGGTCAATGATCGATTGGAGCATATTGGAAGCTTTTGGAGCATTTTGGAGCATCAAGAAAAGAAGAGCCGAAGTGATCAAGTCGGAGTCGAGTTTTTATGGCTGTGTCGATCGACACAACACTGTGTGTCGATCGACACGACCATGTCTGACGAGAATATTGAAGAAATTCCAGTTTTGCCCAAAAAACCCAGAAGTTTACAGAAAAGTCAAATCCGAATTTTAGACATTATATATAGTTTTTCCTTAGGCTTTTATGTTTATATTTAGTTTTTAATTGAGACTTGAGAGAGAGGAGATTTGGAGAGCTTCTGGGAGATTTCAGACTTCAGACTTCATCGATTTCAAACCTTTTTGTATCTCTTACTCTATCTTTTTTATGCAATTTTATTCATTCATAATGTTTATATCATCTATGTCTCAGTAGATTACTTGTTAGGTTAAAGGTAATTCTAGGGTTTGATGAGAAATTGGTAGGATTGAAAATCTGTTAGGATTTATCTTTATGTTCTTCATCTAGATTGATTTAACTCTGATTTTAGGATTGATCAACTGAAATTGGAAATTCTAGGTTGCTTTAATAGATGCGAAAGTATTATTAACAACCTGATATAATCTTAGATGAGCAAAATTGTATATTTTCAAAGAAATTTGGCTTAGTAATTTTGTAAACAATTGAACATGAACTTAATGCTTGATTATATTCACTAAGTTTGCAAAGACATTTGGAATTTAGGGATTTAGTCATAGATAATCTCTGCAACGAAAGTTGATTGGTTTTATATTCGTGTTTGAGTTCTAGAACTGCTCTTAATAAAATCCTAACCGTTTTTATCCTTGTGTCGATCGACACATACTTGTGTGTCGATCGACACGATCATATTTCGATTCAAACCTGCGAATTACCCATAGCCTAACTCTTTTGTCCAATTGATTACTAGAACCTTGATAATCATTCACTGTTTACTTTGCTGTTTTATTTCATTCACCACTATTTACTTAGCAAAATTTGAATTCTTTAGTCGATTGTATGTTAAGATTCCCTGTGGATTCGACCCCTAAGTATTACATCGATCTCTTAATTTGAGAGAGTAGCTCAGGACAAATTTGAGTGTATCAATCAAATCTGCTGGCATCAACTCTCCCGCCACCAGGACATCCACACCACGAGCCCGCCCAAAAGTAGCCAAGGACTTGCAGCCGGCTGCTCACCGGAATCGCTCCAGATACCGCTGCTCTCCGCACACTCTGGAGTAATGAAGCTATTCGTAACTCCAGAATCAAACAAAACGTGGGACTCACATCCGCCCACTACTAAGGTCCTTGCACAAATTCCATGTGCCTAAGAACCCTAACACTCTAGCACAAACTCATAATTTCCAAACAGACAACAATTCAAACACCAACGAATTTAAAAAGTCAAGTTCTGATTTACCTGTGATCCGTCTGGCGCTAGAACCTCCCACCTCCACCGAAGTGAAAACTCGCAGTGCCGCTGCAATCTGAGTCAACGGCTGCACTGCCCTTGGCTGCACCACTGCCACCGCCATCTGCTGCAACTTATGACACCTGGGCTTGATATGCCCTGGCTCCATGCAGTGATAGCACACCTGAACTCCCCGTGCCTCGCTCTTCTTCGGGCAGCTTGCTGCCCGGTAATCCATGCTCCAACACCCAAAGCATCCTGAACCACCCTGACCGCCCTGACTAGGTCCCAAAGTGTTCTCCCACTTCCTTTTCTGTCCCTGAGGAGGCTTGCCGCCCCTGCTCAAACCCGCCTGCTGCTGCGACCTCCTCTGCTGCTGCACCGGTGGACTAACCACCACAGCCTGCTCTCTCAGGTCCTCCTCAATCGCAGCAGCTGTCTCCACCAGCTCCGCCCTCGTGGCGAACCTGCTCGCTCTACAGCGAGTCCTCAGATCTAGTCGAAGTCCCCTTAGGAACCTCTTCACCTGGGCCTGCTCGCCCTCTAGATCTCTACCAGCATGCACCAGAAGTCGCTCGAACTCCACATCATACTCCCGGATCGACCGATCACCCTGAGACAACACAAAGAATCGTAACTCCAAGCGATCCACCGCCTCCTGTGGGAAGTACTTGGCGTTGAACTCCGCCACGAAATCCTCCCAGGCCATACCCGCCTGAGCTCTCCTAGCCACCACACCTCGCCACCAGAGTTGTGCATCACCATCAAGGTAATGAACCGCTAGGTCCACCCGGTATCCCACTAGACACCTGAGCGACTGGAAGTTCTGCTCCAATCTGCTCCTCCACAAGTCCGCCTCCTCAGGCTTGGCACCACCCGAGAAGAACCCGGTGCCAATCCTCTGCATCTGCTCTATCATCCTCAGGTAGGATGGGAGCTCCTCAGCAACCGCCACAACCGGCTGTACCTAAGCCATACCCGGCTAACCACCAGCCACTACTGGCTGCACACCAGCCACTCCCGGCTGAATCCCAGACACTCCCGGCTGAACCCCAGCCACTCCCGGCTGAACTCCCGGAGCGAGTACCCCACCTGGTAGACGCTCCAGAATCAACTATAGTAAACCCGCCAAGCGATCATCTCGGTCCGGGGCAACACCCACGGTAGCACCCTTGCCTGGGCCTACTGCACCAACTACCACGTCAAGACCCTCACCGGCCCCAGCAGCCCTCACACTGGCACTCACGGCCACACCCACGGATCCCTCTTGAAAAACCTGCGAGTCATATATCTGCTACTGCGTGGTCCCCTGGGCCACACTCGCGGCATCAGACTCAACCACAAGTCCTCGCCCGCACCCACGCCCATCACGACCACCTCGGCCTCCATGGCCCCCATGACCTCTGCCTCTAGCAACTCTCGCCATCTCACTTTACACTACCCTGCAGAATACTAAGAATACTAGAAAACAGAAAGTCATCAAACACATACCGTGGAATTTCATTGAATGCTCGAAGAAGATAATCTAGGACTCCATACCCACACAACAATCAATTGACTAACTCACATAATCAATTAAATGCACCTGCCCTAGAACTATAAGGGCTCTCATACCAAAATGAAACAACCCAACCTGTAATCTTTTAAAAAATTTCCCTTCCGGATTATTATTATCACAAATAATGATACTCAACGGGTCAACAACACAAACTGCAGAAAACAATACGATCAATATCCAATAACAACATTCAATAAATCTCATACTTTATTGAAACCACTATCAATACCAAGTCAATCCCATAAACAACAATCCAATTCAACAACACAAGTCCATAACCAAACCAACAAGTTCTAGAGTTATTAACACCCTAGCAATTCTACAATAACGAGCAAACAATCGGGTCCCTAGACCATCTCCTCTTCCTCGCCACGATTCTACGATCACACCTTGTCTTTACCTGCATCACATGGTTATACGAGATGCGTGAGTATTATCATAAATACTCATTGAGACGGTCATCCCATCTACAAGGCTATACACACAGGCATAAGAGAATGATACAATACCAGGATGAACAATCAACACGTATATACAACAATCACAATGAGACACAGACAATACGTCAAACTGACGGCAATCAAAATTGTGTGTCGATCGACACACAACCCATAAACGCAGAAACCAAGAAAAAACGAACCCAACCACCATGGATCGATTCCTAATCACATATATCAATTTTCTACACGAAATCCACCCAAAAAACAACAAACAAACACATCCTATCAATTCCTTTACCCAGATAAGCTATGGTCACACACTCACCTTAGATCTGGAAGAAGAAAGAAGGAAAACGGATGAAAAACGCCAAAAACAAGACCCCAACACCGAGATCTAAACTTCACCCACGAGAAATCACTCCAAGAACGATCTCCCAAGCCTCCTTGATGAATCTCCTCTCACAAATCTCTCTGGAAACTCTCTGGAATTTTTCTGGAAACTTTCTGAAACTGAAAAACCTCAGAATATGCGGCCAACCCCCTATTTATAGGGAAACCCTAGGGTTTCACCTTAAACAGGGTCGCAAACCGACACTTAAATCGAACCGGCCCGGTTTGATTTTTACTCGTGTCGATCGACACACACTAGCTGTGTCGATCGACACGACCCAAAATCCACGATTTTGGTTCGCGGTCGTTACAACATTTATAAAATTGCCACTATAAGTTGTTCATTTGCAAAAATGTTACTAATTATGAATTTTTAGAGCCTAAATCTTAAAATTATAAATCTTAACAAATATTTTGACCCCTAAAAACCCCTAAACACCTAAGACTAAACCCTAATACAACATAGTTAACCAAAACATAAATGATATAATGAGTAAATAATTTTGAAAAAGTTACACTTTTGCAAATTTTTTGAAAATGTAGCATTTTTTTTAAGTCATTTGAAAAATAGTATTTTTTAAAACTTCTCAAAAAAAAAGTCTTATTGTGTATCTAATTTCAGTTTTGTGTGTTTTGAACTAAATAGATCATGAGTAACAGTTTGTTAAGTATGATCAGTTTGGGGTCTCCATTTATTTCTTACTAGTTTTAAAATATTTTAGGAAAATATTTATCTTTGATGGTAGCAAACTAAAAATACAAAAACGAAATTGCATTTAATAACGATAAAATAAATTATTTCTTAATCATTTAGCCTAAATCTAATGGTTGATATTTTTCATGCACATGTTATTTTCTTAATTATTAAAAAAATTGGTTATTATTGCAATTCAGCCATACAAGAAATGTTTCTTTCATTTCTAGATCAAACATCAGCTGAAAATAAGTTGGGAAAATTGAAAATAAATGACATCTTCAATAGATTTTGTCCATTTATACATTTATTTGAAATATCTTATTTATGCCTAAATTACCCTTTTTATATAAATAATTAACTTTTTCCAAAATTTTTTTGTTATATATGTGAGAAACAATTGAATAAGACTTTTTTATCAAAGGAGCAATTGTTGTTTGATAACCAAGAGGTTAAATTTTAGACTTATAAATTCGTTCTATATTGTGTAGAAGATATTTTCTGAAATTTGTATATGTTCTAAAACTCGCAGATTACGTAATATGAAGATTGTACATGTTCTAAAAAGTTTAGAGTACACTAACGTTCTAAAAACTTTGGAAGACAATTTTAGAATACGTCAACTGGACTTTGCTCTATGTTCTTCATAATTTAGAATATGTATTCTTCTATTTGCTCTATGTTCTTCAAAATTTAGAATACGTATTCTTCTATTTGCTATATGTTTTTCAAAATTTAGAATACGTATTCTTCTATACGTAGAATCCCGAAAATTAAGGAAACTAAATATTTCAAATCTTTAAATGAATCTATCGGTTTAAGAAATCAAATATATTGTGCATTCTGAAAAATTTAGAATACATATTCTTTTTTTTGGAATTCAGTAAATTGTCCATTATCCTTCTATATAATCTAACGTTTCTGATGAATTATCTTTCACTTCATGTGTTCAGAACTTGAAGATGATGCAGATCTACATAACTTTGTGGAGTATGGTGATCGATTGAGAATAAAGATTGGAGATTTATGGTTGATGAAGAAAAACGTGCGAGATTACTTATCTTGCAATCCAATACAACTCTTGAAGAACTCAAGATAATGGTTTCAGAAGACTACAGGGTTGAACAAGGTATAATTGATATGGAATTCAGTTATCTACCAATTGATCTAAGCGTTGATTCTGCTTCAGTTGTTATGACGAACCAACGACAACTTCAGAATTTTTTGGCGTATTTTAAAAAGAAAAATACGATACGGTTGTGTGTGACGTTTAAACCTAGGATTAGAGACCACAAGCGCGAATTCAATATTGATTTGAATGAGCTGCCAAGTGAATCAAGTAAAGGAGACAATGATTGTATGGTGCGTGAAAAATCACTAGTTTTGATGAATGAGGATAAACCGAATGATGAGTTCCACGAAAATGATTATGATGCTAAAGTTTGTGATGATGTTGAAGCAGGACCAGTAGATTCGTTGGTGAAAAAAGGGCAGCTCTTCACAAGCAAGGAAACTTTACAAGCAACTCTAGAAATTTGAGTGGCTTCTTTCCAAACACAAACCATAACTCATGCTTTTTCTTGTAACCAATTGCCTACACAGCATGTTGTGTATCGTCTGTTTAGACCATTCTCATGTATTGCAAATACATGAACAAATACTGGATCTCTCTTAACTTCATCATACTCTAATGACATTGCTTCTTTTCTTTTAGTTAGGAGAGTCATTGATGAAAGTCTTTTTACCGGTTTCAAAGATATAAAACCTAGAATCACTATTTCAATTGTAGAATAGTATAGGTTCGTTAAGGGACTAGCAATACACTCTAATCCTATGGATCACAAGTTCAGCTAAGCGATTAAAAGAGGGTTTAAATGTCACGATTTATCTAAGCAAACAAAAGCAAAATTCGGTGTAAACAATAAGTGGAAATGCGTTAGATCAAGGGATATATCTCAGGGATTAGATCATCAAAACCAAGCAATTATTCAGGTTATCAAGTTATGAACCAATCTAGAACTCAACCATAGATTCAAGAAGACCCACTGTCGTGGCATCAACTACTTCAACAATCAATCTAACACCCTAAACTGTCGTTTGAGGTTACAAGGAATGATGAGCATTAAACATATAGGATCGATTTGTTCGCGGGTTGCTTTAACTTCAACTATCGTTGGCTAAAGACAACTCGCCCATCTATGTCAATTCCAGCAATTTACAACACTTTTGATGAGTAAATTCAACCTAAAATCAGAGGCTAGGTGATCAATCTAACCTAGGCAATATAATCGACTATAGACGGAGATATCAAGTGATGTTTCAAAACTTATCTATGCTTAGTTATGATTCTCTAAACCCATCGAACCCTCAACCTGACAAAGGGGATTACTCGCACATACTCAAGCAAACAACAGCAGCAAAAGAGAATAGAAAATTCATTGAATTGAAATAGAAGAAAGTAGGGTTTAAGAAATCTTCAACAATAACGTGGAACGCAATCCTCAAGCTTACAACTCTCAAAACAAGTATCAAATCTCTCTCTCACTTATGTTTTCTCTTCTCTGATGTGTCGTGTTTGCATGGTCGCGTGATGTCCCAAAAGGATCGAAAAACTCTGCCCTTAAAGGCCCACGGCGGCTGGGAAAAGATTAGGGCCTCCAATTAGGTTTAATGAATATTTCCTTAAGTGGATCGTCTGGGAGCAGGTGCTCCCTCTTCTGGGGCGGGTGCTCTCTTTCTTCAGAATATTTCAAAAATATCCAGATTCTTTCTTTTTCAGCAAATCCAATTGCAAGTTCCAATCCTCCATTCCAGCTGCATTTTAGACCTAGAATGACTCAAAGTAGAGTGAAAGACTCAATAAAAACCTACAAAACAAAGGTTAGAATGCGCCAAAAACGCATTATATCAATTCCCCCAGACTTAGATCTTTGTTTGTCCTCAAACAAATTCAAGACCAAGTGAAGGAGAAAAGTTTGAAAAAGCGAGAACTCTTTTATCCTCAGTGAACCGGGTTTAAAATATTCAATATGCAGACCACATAATCCAGATTACGAATAACAAGGCTTTACCTAAACTCCTCAACACATTTCTCAACCAAGTCTCATTTCCCAAACACAAACTCAACGCATTCAAAGTTGCGTGAGGGTCTCGCTAAAGGCACCACCTAGGGTAGACGACGCTAAAGGGTTTAAGGCCATTTAGAGGTGGAGTTAAAAGTGTTTAAAGTGTTTAAGGGTTACCCGATGTTTCGTAGAGGATGCAGGATATCGCACAAAATTGCAAGAGAGAATAGGTCCGTTGATATTCCACGTTCCCTAAACCACTCTTTCTTTCTTCCAACTTCTCAAACGTCTCATCTAACCATCATCCACCTTGGGTATACTCGCTGTGCAGAGAGACACTTCCTATTTTAAAGATTCACCACTCTTCATCATCTGTTTTTGGATTTTTTTTTTTTTTTTTTTTTTAGAAATAAAGGTGATGATGAAGAGGGTTTTAATTACAAGTGTATGTCTCTCAAACACGAAAATATCAGATTTGTTGTACATACCCAAGTGGAGCTCATCATTGCCATTCCTTCCTTGTAGATTTTTGTTCCACCTCTTTATAAAACCATCTTCTGGAAATAGGAGCAGGTGCTCTAGTTCTTCAGAAAGAGTGATTTAGAGGCAGTGTCGACCCAATTCTCTTTGGCCCTTTTGCGAATATGCGGCACATATGACAATGAAGTAACAAAAATGCAAGGGGCTTGAAAAGAGATAAAGGTTAAGGAGGGTACTAACTAAAAATGAGCTAGCTATTCAGGAGCAACAAGAGTGATAAAAAGAATAAGGAGTCCTGAATATGGTTCGTTTTCCTAATCTAGTGCCAATAGTAAGAGGGGTTTTCGGTCAATATGAAACCTGGAAGATGGTGTATCGAAGCATTCCAGCTGTTTCTTGAACCCATGCTCTGTAGAAATAGTCACTAGAGAGAAAGTTAAACATAGATAGTTCAAAGATCATCATAAGATAAAGTCTTAATTCCCTACAAAGTCTTGACTCAATAAAACCAACGAAAAATAGACTCAAACAGAACATAAGAAAATAAAAAACAACCAAAATAAACGTCATTAGTAGCAACTCCCCCCAGACTTACTTCACACCGTCTCGGTGTGAGAATAAAAAAAGGGAGAGTGAGAAAGAAATAAAAATCATAAGGAAAAAGCAGAAAATTAAAAATATTCATGGAAATACATAGATAGGATAGAACAGCGATGTTTAACCGCTGGTGGTATCATCGGAGTCCTCATTGGTGATTGGCTTCTTGCGTTTGCCCGAGCGTGTTGACAGTCTGGTCGATGTGGATTGGCGAGCCGAAGGTTGCTGGACAACCGGAATAGAGGGCATTGTCTCGGTAGCGTGTGAGCTGCTGCATCCCTTCTGGAGCATGTGCAAAATACGGCGAAGCAACCCATTGTTCTTCTTGGTGGAGGCCACCATCCAACGGCGGTACTCGGCATCCTCTGGGTTGTCTGAGATGTCTCCTAGCGTCAACTCACTAGTATAAGGCCGGCGGTAGTAAGCTCTGGCCTGCTGCATCCATGTCCTCAACCTCGTCTGGGCTCAAATGAACGTCTGGAATTGGAGCGGGAGCAGGAGCAGGTCTGGTAGTGGAGGTGCTCCTCCTGGGCTTAGGGCTGCTCCGCGGAGGTGCTCCTGTGGCAGAGCATAAATACTCTGTCCCAGGCGTAAAACCGACGTTTGCCGCGACCTCCAAATTAGTCAGGGACGGCTGGGGCAAACGGCAGTACCGGGCACTCTTGTCTCGGGCGGTGAACCTGTAAATGTTAGTATCAGACAAGATGTCACAAGAGAGGAGGTAAGCAGTGTCTATAAATTCCGTCGCCGGGTTGCAAGTGTAGGACTCAATGTCGATCCCAAAATGGATGAACAGCCTAGTCAAGAGACTCTCTATCCGCTCCGTATGTGCGGCAGCTTTGCCCTTGGCGGTCTTAGTCCTCTTATTCGCAATAACCAAGGCAAACAACGCTCCCATGTTGACACTTCCATCAAACTTGCAACTCAACCCGTCTTCGCCTTCAATGGTTTCCCGTACCGCAGTGTAGAGGAAAATCAACTCATCAGCCCGGACCTTGCTCGCATCATCCCGAGAGAAGAAGATGGTGCTCATCGCTTTGGCTCCAATTCGAAGAGCGGGGTTCCGAATGGTTGATTGGGCAGCTGAGCGAGAGAAGTAGTCGCCAATGGCGATAAAATCTCAAAAACGATGAGCAACTAGAAGGCGTGCAGGGTCGGTGATAGTGACCTCAAAGGTCGGTGATAGTGACCTCATATCTCTTTCTTCCAGCAAAGAAAGAGAGCATCCCTTGTGAGGCTACCAGCTTGCGCGGGTCGGAGTAGACCAGTTTTGCCGAGGCTAAGCACTGCCTAACTAAATCCGGGTATAGAGCATCCGGATGAGTTGCTATATCAGATATCTGGGAGGCGGTAAGCACGCTGCGTACATCGTATAGTAGCCCCAAATACTTCAATGTTTGTCCACATAGAAAACAAGTTGGCTCTATAGCAATGTTTAGCCAGTTATTGTAGTAGTAAGCATCTGTTTGATCCCATGCCTCATCTGAATCGGGAGGAAGGCGAGAGTCGGGCAAGGAGAACCGTTGGCCTTCGTCATACGGCCAAGGGTTGATGATGATTTGAGAAGAAAAAGATGCTTTCTGTCCTTTGGAAGAGCGTGGTGGTTTGCCGAAGGAAGTTCGTGATCCTGTCATCCTGCAATGACAACAACACCCACGAAAAATCCTAGCATAAATCAATATATCAAATTCCACACCAACACAAATTCAATCAAAAGGAAGTCCCCTGTTTTTGCAAAATTTTAGATCATAGTGTTTGCACTTTAACAGATGGATTCTACAGTTCCAAACCCCCTAGAACAATGAATCATAAGCTTTGTTCGCATCTCAAACTTATCCCTTTCCTTCAATTTCGATTTCACACCCAAAAACTAGGTTTTTACTCCCAACAAAAATCTCAAGTCAAATTTCACAACCCTACCGACGCAAACTCATTAATAAACAAGAATAAGGTTTCCCAACTAATCGCAGTTCGAAAAAAGCAACCAAATCAACCTCGAATTTCACCTTGTGCTTAAAAACGGCAGATAAAAAAATGGTTTTTCGAACGGTTACCTTGATTTCCTTGAGAAACGAGTTGTAGATTTGGAATGGTGATGAAAAATCAAGTGGGATAGAGCCTTAAATTGCTCAGATCGGTTAAGAATTGAATGAGTTATGCTTTGGACAAAAAGCTTCAAAACCGTTTTAATGGAGAGAAAATCGAAGGAAGAAGAGTGGGGAAGAAAGAGAGAGAGAGGCGCGAGAAATATAGGGTTTCGGTGGGTCCTACCGTATCAGTTTTTATTTCCATTTGAAATTGGAAAAAACTTTTTATTAATATTCCTCGGGGCCATCTCTTTTTTTTTATTGGACTTAACTCTTGGTGGGCCCATATCCGAAATTCAAAACAGTATCCTGGGGAGCAGGTGCTCTGTTTCGACGAGCAGGTGCTCCTTCTGGGTTTTGAACTTTGCAGCGGATCGATGTGCAGATCGATCCTGAGATTGACCGATGGTTTGCATGTTGAATTCCTCATTCCGGATCGATCGAGCTAGGTGAGGGGATCGATCGATCCTCCTTGCATATTCCACAACACAAATTTTTTTTTTTTTTTCAAAAACCTGAAAACTCAAACTGAAATTCAAAGTTGTAATAAAAGAAATCAAATTGAAAAAGTTAGAAAACGTACCGGTGGGTTGCCTCCCACCAAGCGCGTGGTTAAAGTCCTTAGCTTGACTTGATTAGCCGTTTAGGCTTTTGGTGCATCGCCTAAGGAGATGAATCCTCCTTCGGCTTGGTTTGTTTCAGCGAGGTATGGCTTACACTGTTGTCCGTTGACCATGAACTCCTTGCCCTTGGCGTCCAGCAACACCACGGCTCTATAGGATCGGACCTCCTTTATGAGAAAGAGTCCGGACCACCTAGATCGCAACTTTCCAGGAAAAAGTTTAAGTCGAGAGTTAAAGAGAAGTACCAGGTCGTTTGGTTTGAAGTCTCGGGTGAGAATCCTCTTGTCGTGATACATCTTGGTTCGCTCCTTGTATATTTTTGAACTCTCATAGGCCAGGTTCCTAATTTCTTCCAATTCATTAAGTTGCATCGATCTCCTTTCCAAGACAGGCTTGATATCGTAGTTCATTAGCTTAACAGCCCAAGCGGCCTTGTACTCAAGCTCTACAAAAAGATGGCAGAACTTCCCATATACCAAGTGAAAGGGCGTTGTCCCCAATGGTGTTTTGTAACCGGTTCGGTAAGCCCACACCGCATCGTCCAACTTAGCGGCCCAGTCTTTCCTGGTGGTGCCTACGGTATTTTGTAGGATATCCTTGATTTGCATGTTGCTAACCTCAACCTGGCCACTAGTTTGCGGGTGATATGGCGTTGCAACCTTATGCTTTACACCACCATTCTTCATTAAAAGGTTCTCAAAAACCTTATTGATGAAATGAGTCCCTCCATCGCTAATCACCACACGTGGAACGCCAAACCTGGGGAATATTATGGTTTTGAACATCTTTAAAACCACAGCGGCATCATTTGTTGGGGAAGCAATGGCCTCAACCCATTTGGACACGTAATCAACGGCCACTAAGATGTACTTGTTTCCATAGGAGTATGGAAACGGTCCCATAAAGTCTATCCCCCACACGTCAAACACTGCAACTTCCCGGATGAAGTGCTGAGGCATTTCGTTCCGTCGTGAGATATTTCCTTGCCTCTGACATTTATCGCACCGTGAGATAAAAGCATGTGCATCCCGGAACATTGTTGGCCACCAATACCCAGCTTGCAGTGCCTTGGATACTGTCTTGAAAGTCGCAAAATGTCCAGCATAAGTCGAACTATGGCAGTGAAATAGGATTTCTGGAATCTCCTCGTCAGGAATACATCTCCTAAAAATACCATCCG
This sequence comes from Arabis hirsuta, assembly GCA_964056655.1. NCBI lineage: Eukaryota > Viridiplantae > Streptophyta > Magnoliopsida > Brassicales > Brassicaceae > Arabis > Arabis hirsuta. The sequence goes on along the minus strand of OZ053303.1, from coordinate 5,692,549 downwards.
AGCATTGCTTGTAAAGGTATGGCTCATCCCAAAAGTATCTCCTGATGTCTCGCAAAAACTTCCTCTTTCTGTCTCCCACAAAGTCTGCCGGTTCACGATCAGCAGCAAGGTAGTTCGCTATCTCCCCAAACCATGGAAAACTCGGGGCAACTGTCTTAGAAACAGCAGCAGAAAGCACTTCTGGAACAGGTGCTCCATCCTGGACTAGGTGCTCCAGAACATAGATTCCAATAGCATACACATGTTCATCCGGCAGTGCATCATCAAGCGGGATTGTTTCATCGACTTTCAGGCGAGATAAGTGATCAGCAATTCCGTTCTCGGTACCCTTTTTATCAACGATTTGTAGATCAAACTCTTGGAGCAACAAAATCCACCTCAAGAGCCTTGGTTTCGCATCTTTCTTTGTGAGCAAATATTTCAAAGCCGCGTGGTTGGTATGAACAATGACTTTCGAACCAACAACATACGACCTGAATTTCTCAAAGGCGAACACCACGGCTAAGAGCTCTTTCTCAGTAGTTGCGTACTTACATTGAGCCTCATCCAGCGTCCGACTACCGTAATAGATCACGTGGAGCTTTTTATCCTTCCTTTGCCCCAAAACTGCTCCCACAGCGTAATCACTAGCATCCGTCATTACTTCAAACGGTAGATCCCAATCTGGTGGTTGAACAATGGGTGCACTCACCAATGCTCCCTTTATCGTGTGAAACGCCTTTAGGCATGCTCCATCAAAATCAAACTTGGTTTTTTTACACAAGAGTTGAGTGAGTGGTCTCGCTATCTTCGGAAAATCCTTGATGAAACGTCTGTAAAACCTAGCGTGACCAAGGAAACTTCGTATCCCTCTGACTGAATCTGGCGGTTGCAAACTCATCATCACCTCAACCTTTGCTCGGTCAACTTCAATGCCCTTTTCTGATATCCGATGCCCCAGAACTATTACATCCCTAACCATGAAATGACACTTCTTCTAGTTTAATACAAGATGTTTCTCTTCACAGCGTTGTAACACCCTGCACAGATTAGACAGACACACGGAAAAAGAGCTCCCATAGACGGAGAAGTCATCCATTAAACCTCCATAATATCTTCAATGAAATCAGTAAAGATAGACATCATGCACCTTTGAAAAGTAGCAGGGGCATTGCATAGTCCGAATGGCATCCTACGGTACGCAAAGGTGCCATAGGGACATGTGAAGGTTATCTTCTCCTGATCATCCAGGTGAATGGAAATCTGAAAGAAACCTGAATAACCATCTAAAAAACAGTAGTAAGGGTGGTTAGCTAGTCTTTCGAGCATTTGATCAATGAATGGTTGATGAAAGTCCTATTCCGGTTTTATAAGATGAAACCCAGAATTACTACTTCGATGCAGAATAGTGAGGTTCGTTAAGGGACCAGCAATACGCTCTAATTCTATGGATTACAAATCTCAGCTAAGCGATTCAAGTTGGGGTTTAAATGTCACGATAATTAAAGCTAAACAAAATGTAAAATCTATTGTAAACAATAATGGAAAAGCGTTAGGTCAGGGATAATTCTTAGGGATTCGAATATCAGGAACCAAGCAATTATTCAGGTATGCGATTACGACCAAGTCTCGAAGTCAACCATAAATATAAGGAGATCCACTTTCGTGGCATCTACAACTTTAACAATCAATCTAACACCCTAACTGTCGTTGAGGTTACAAGGATTATCAAGTATTAAGCGATTAGGGTTGATACGTTCACGAGATGCCCTAACTTCAACTTTCGTTGGCTAAGGATCAAATCGCCCACCTAAGTCAATTCAATTTACCAACTTTTGATAAGTAAATTCAACCTAAAATCAAAGGCTAGGTGATCAATCTAACCTAGGCAATATGATCGACAATAGGTGGAGACTATCGATGATTATTTAAAAACCTATTTATGCTTAGCTCATGAATCAAATCCCATCGAAAACCCTTAACCTAACAAGTGGATTACTCGCTCATGATCAAACAAGCAACAGCAGTAAGAGACATGATAAACTGCATTGAAATCGATATATAAAAGAGTAGGGTTTAAGAAAACTTTGATAAGTATTTGAAAACAAATCTCCAAGCTTACAAACTCTCTCAAAACAAGTGTATATATCTCTCTCTCTCGTCGTGATGTATCTCTGCTGCTTTCCTTTGTGATGTGTGTGGCGTGATTCCCTGCAAAAGGGTCAAAAAATCCCTTTTAAATAAAGCCTTGGCGGCTGGCCTAAGATAGGGTGTCAAAATTAGGGTTTGACAAAAAGCCCATAAGTGGATCTGTTGGGAGCAGGTACTCCCTTCTTTTGTACTAGGTGCTCCCTTCGTCCAGAATATTCCAAAATGATCCAGATTTCTTCTTTTTCATCAAATCCAATCCGTAAGCTGCAATACTTGTTTACAGCCACTTTATTACCTAGAATAACTCGATAGAGAGTGAAAGACTCGATAAAAGCCTACAAAACAAGGGTTAGAATGCGCCAAAAACGCATTATATCAATGGTAAGGGAAAATGATCATTCCTAGTCGTTGCATTTAACTTTCTATAATCGATGCACATCCTATGTCCTGTGACAGTCCTAGTGGGTATCAATTCATTCCTATCATTGGCGATCACAGTGATTCCGCCCTTCTTTGGAACTACATGCACATGATTTACCCAATTACTATCAGATATTGCATAAATAACTCCAGCTTCTAGTAATTTCATTATCTCTTTCTTAACGACGTCTTTCAAATTCGGATTCAATCTCCTTTGGTGCTCTACAGAAGTTCTAGATTCATCCTCTAAATATATCCTATGCATGCATAAATCAGGTGAGATTCCAGGGATATCATCTAGCGAATAACCTAAAGTTTTCCTATACTTCCTAAGCTCGCATAAAAGTAAGGCGGATTCCACATTATTAAGATCAACATTTATTATAATAGGATATGTGGAGTTAGGGCCGAGAAACGCATACCTTAGCCCAGCTGGTAAGGTTTTGAGCTCAAGTTTTGGAGCTTTTAGCTCGCTCCAAGGATCGTCAACAGAGTTCCCAGGACCGGGAGCAGGTGCTCCGTCCTCTCCCTCTGTTTCTAGTCTCAAAAAGTCCGTCGATTTTTCCATGTGCCCAGAATCTAACATCCTTGCGAAACCAACAGTATCCTCACTCAAATACCCATGTTCGCTTTCAGCTTTTGTCAATGCAACATCCAAGGGATCTTCACCAAGGATCTCTTCAATCTCTCTCTCTGAGATTCCGAGATTATCCTCAATGGCAAAGGTCTGCCCATCAATGGTCGGTTTATTTAGCATCTGATCCATCTCAAACTCCATAATAATATCTTCTAGGTGGAGACCAATCGTTCCATTCTTTACATCAATGATCGCACCAGCTGTGTGCAAGAAAGAACGTCCCAAAATCAAGGGATCATTCGGTTCATCATCCAATTCCAACACCACAAAATCCGCTAGAATCAGTATGTTACCAATCCTGACATGTAAATCTTCCAAAATTTCCACAGGTAGCTTTATCGATCGATCAGCAAACACCAACGAAATCCGAGTTGGTTTGAATTTCGTGTACCCTAGCTTCCTCGCAACCGAATAGGGCATGAGGTTCACGCTCGAACCTAAGTCGCACAGAGAGCAAGCAAATCGCATGGGACCAATATCCAGAGATAAAACAAACTTCCCTGGGTCCTCTTACTTTTAATCACCTTATTTTGTAGCACAGCACTACAATTCTTACTTATAATCATGGCGCTCTGCTCTGAAGAAATCTTACCAGTTACCAAATTCTTAACGTACTTTTTCATGGACGGCATCATCTGAATCGCATCTGCCAATGTTAGCTTAACCGTCAAATCTTGTAGCATTTCCTTACACTTTGCCTCCTCTAAATCCTTCTGTGATTTCCTTGGAGGTACTGGGTAAGGGACAGGGGGTTTGTAGACACGAGAACGAACCTTATCAACAATCTCATTCGGCCTTAAAACCTTAGAATTTTGTCCATCAACTTCTTCATCCTTTTCTGTTTCCAGAGCAGGTGATCCCTTTGCTGGAGCAGGTGCTCCTTCTAGGCAGTTTTCAGCTTCTGTCCTTACGACTGTTGGCAGAACTCTTCCACTTCTTAGTTCTATGGCATTGACGAACTCCCTGGGGTTTGCATCAGTTTTACCAGGCAACACTCCTTGTGGTTTCTTGATTGCATCAGCTGTTTGAGCAACCTGAATGTTGAGCTTCTTTACGTGGTTGCAAACTGCCTCAAGCCGACCATTAAGGTCCGAATACATAGCATCTAACTTCGTGTTGATCTCAGTGGCGGATTTCTGTTGATTTGCCATCAGCTGCTGCATCATACCCTTCAATTCATCTTGGGAAGTACTACTAGAGCTCGCAGGAGCCTGAAAGTTAGAGAATTGCGTTTTCTGACCTTGAAAAGGGAGGAACGTTTTTCCTTGGAAATTCTGAGGGTAGGTCTTTTGAAAAGTCTGATCTCGAGGCTTATAGTTCTGGAGGCCGGTTTGCTGCGGATAAACCAGGTCCTATGGGTTCTCTACATTCGTACTTCGATAGGAGAAATTTGGGTGACTCCTATAATTTTGGTTGAGCCCGCGGTTTCGCACAAATCCTTGGCCATTCACGTAGCTGATCTCCTGCTGATCACTGTCTCCTTCCTCAACCATCTCCTCAGCGAGTGGCTCACTATCCTCATCTGCAAAGTGAACCATCCTTTGGTTCGCTTTGAGCAACAAGTTGACCTTAGCCGTAAGATCATCAATCTTCTGAGAGTCCATTCCACTGGATTTCGTAGCCCGATTATATTCCTGGGACTTGTTGCTAGAACTCGCAGCCAAGTTCTCAATGAGCTTATGCGCACCCTCTCTAGTTTTTGTCATAAAGTCGCCATCGCTAGCAGCATTAAGCGCATTCTTGTAGTCCCAGTCAACACCATCGAAGAAGATACTGAGCAGATTCTGATCGGTAAAACCATGGTGTGGGCATTCCCTTTTATACTCCTTGAACCTTTCCCAAGCCTCACAGAAAGACTCTCCTGAATGTTGTTGAAAGGAGGAGATTTTGTTCCTTAAACTCGCGGTCTTAGTCTTCGTGTAAAAGTGATTCAAAAACGCGGCTCTACATTGTGCCCAAGTCGTAATGGAGCCAGTAGGTAGAGACTTAAGCCAACGCGAAGCCTTATCCACGAGTGAGAAGGGGAATAGTTTGCACTTTAGGAAATCCGGGTTCATCCCATTAGAACTCATCGTGGAGCAGATCTCCTCGAAGTTTTCTATATGGTCCATCGGAATTTTCGCAGGCAATCCATAGAACAAATGCTGCTTAACCAGCGATATCATCTGCGGTTTGATCTCATAATCATTCCGTTCAACAGCAGGTGGAACTATAGCAGCTCGGTTCCGGTAAAAAGCATGGGGATTGTCCATATCCCCTATGGCTCGCTGCTGCTCACGCGCGCGTTGTTGCTGCTGTTCGCACGCGTGCTGCTGTTGCATCTGAGCCATCTGCTCTTGCAGTCTTTGCAGCTCAGCCACCATGTTGTTGTCGCCATGTTCACCCATATCAGCGGGATTAGGCCTTTGTTGTATGTTGGTTCGTTCTAGCCTCGCAAGTTCAGGGTTACTCAAAGTGACGAGGGGAGTTTGAAAATTTCTCCTTGTTGTCCTTAAGTTCATACACCTGAAATATACGCAAGAAAAACAAAATAACGAGTTTAGTACTTAGTCTGAAATCGTAAACGAGAATTAGAGGTATCGAGTTGGTCCCCGGCAATGGCGCCAATTAATGAAAGGGTTTTTTACCGGTTTCAAAGATATAAAACCTAGAATCACTATTTCAATTGTAGAATAGTATAGGTTCGTTAAGGGACCAGCAATACACTCTAATCCTATGGATCACAAGTTCAGCTAAGCGATTAAAAGAGGGTTTAAATGTCATGATTTATCTAAGCAAACAAAAGTAAAATTCGGTGTAAACAATAAGTGGAAAGGCGTTAGATCAATGGATATATCTTAGGGATTAGATCATCAAAACCAAGCAATTATTCAGGTTATCAAGTTATGAACCAATCTAGAACTCAACCATAGATTCAAGAGGACCCACTGTCGTGACATCAACTACTTCAACAATCAATCTAACACCCTAAACTATCGTTTGAGGTTACAAGGAATAATGAGCATTAAACGTATAGGATCAATTTGTTCGCGGGTTGCTTTAACTTCAACTGTCGTTGGCTAAAGACAACTCGCCCATCTATGTCAATTCCAGCAATTTACAACACTTTTGATGAGTAAATTCAACCTAAAATCAGAGGCTAGGTGATCAATCTAACCTAGGCAATATGATCGACTATAGACGGAGATATCAAGTGATGTTTCAAAACCTATCTACGCTTAATTATGATTCTCTAACCCCATCGAACCCTCAACCTAACAAAGGGGATTACTCGCACATACTCAAACAAACAACAGCAGCAAAAGAGAATAGAAACTTCATTGAATTGAAAGAGAAGAAAGTAGGGTTTAAGAAATCTTCAACAATAACGTGGAAGGAAATCCGCAAGCTTCCAACTCTCAAAACAAGTATCAAATCTCTCTCTCACTTGTGTTTTCTCTTCTCTGCTGTGTCGTGTCTGCGTGGTCGCGTGATGTCCCAAAAGGATCGAAAAACTCTGCCCTTAAAGGCCCACGACGGCTGGGAAAAGATTAGGGCCTCCAATTAGGTTTAATGAATATTTTCTTAAGTGGATCGTCTGGGAGCAAGTGCTCCCTCTTCTGGGGTGGGTGCTCCCTTTCTTCAGAATATTCCAAAAATATCCAGATTCCTTCCTTTTTCACCAAATCCAATTGCAAGTTCCAATCCTCCATTCCAGCTGCATTTTAGACCTAGAATGATTCAAAGTAGAGTGAAAGACTCGATAAAAACCTACAAAACAAAGGTTAGAATGCGCCAAAAACGCATTATATCAGTCATCTTGCAGTTGTTGTTGATGTGTACCACTTCTGTCTCGTTTCTTTCTTTGGAAAGGCTCTTTGGATACCCGTCTTCCATTCCTGTATAAAATCAAAGAATAACAACGCTAAATAAAGGGTTTGGCTCTAAGATAATAGTGCAAAATACAAAGTATTCAACGACAGGCGTAATATTTGGTACCTACAAAACAAAATCTCAACAAACAAAATCCTCAATTTTATCATCAATTAAACATCATGAAACATCATTAACACTTCGGAAGCACAAAACAAATTATTCCACAAATTTCCAAAATATTTTTAGGATTTTCGGATTTTCCAAAAGAATGTGCAAAATTTTCACTCAAAAATCAATTCTCGAGCTAGATTATGCAACAAATCATGTGCAATCCATAAACTCATAGTAAAACAAGATGAATGAAGTAATTTAGAGCCAAAATCAACCACAAATTCTTGAGCTTTGAATACTCATAACTTTATTTTGTGAAAAACTTAATTCATGGAGAGATTAAGCTCGAAATTCTCTATTTCCAACAAACCCAAGCCTAAACAAGTCTAAAGATATGATTGCTCTAAGAATCTAGCAAAAATTAGCCAAAATCAAAGAGAAATATGTGAAGAACACAACCTTGTAAAAACAGAGATTAGGGATTGGAGAGAGAAATATCTTGTGTGGAAGAAGATGAAGTGAAAAATCCAAGTTTCTAGACAATTTGCGGCCAAAAGAGTGTGCTCAAAAGAAAACAAACATTTGTTTTTGAAGAACAAGTTCACCAAAATCGTCGATTCTATCAGGAAGAAGTTCTTTATATGTTATTGCATTTAAATCAAAAACTTTTCCTTTTTCTCTTAAAAATTGATTTTAATGGACCAAAACCGAATTAATTGGTTAAAACCGGTTTGATTCTAATGAAATGTTGGTATGGTTTCGGTTTTAGAATATCAAACCGTAAATTTGATAGAATTTATGGGTATAATAGGATGTAAATTATTACAAAGGTGTAGATCACTAAACTCTATTAACAAAAGTATATATAGACAAATTTTTAAAAAAATATCATTTATTTTTAATTTTCCCTAATAAGTTTTGGTCATTAAAGATGTGAGCATGCAAAATTAACTTACACGTGCCTCGTAGATTATCTTCTGGTTTTTGCATAATGATCATTTATTCTGTCAAAAATATTGAAGGGCTTTAAAGTTTGATATGAACTGGTTTTTAGTATTTAACATAAAAAAAAAAAATCAATAGTAAAAGAAAAGACACAAAACTATTCCCTGCCAACTGCATGGTGTTCTATTTTGCACAAAGAAACTCTCACTTATCAATTGTTCTTCTCTCATCCAATTAATCAAAGACATATTAATATATGGGTTATGAAATCTTTTTTATTTATTTATTGTACGTTGTTTGCAAACTGCTTTCTATAGTAATTTCTTGTTTTAAGTTTTTTTTTTTTTATGTAGATCATTTATCATGTCTAAGAGTTGCACATATGAAGTTGAAGATGACCAATTTCGGTTATTCTGTTTATTAATGTCGAATATTTATAAAAAAAAATTATTGTAGAAAGAGTTAAATATGGGCAGATCTACAATAATTATTGTAAAAAAATTATTTTAGATCTGATAAGAGATGCCGAGATGCTCTCTTCTCCAATGAATTAAAAGAGTAGATATGGAATCTCCAAACAGCTCCCAAAATTAAAGCTTTCTTGTGGAAATGCATTTGTGATGCTATTTCGGTTGGTGACTGTTTGATAGCTAGGGGTTTGAATACTGATTTGAGGTGTCAAGTATGTGGTCTGGTTGGTGAATCAGTGAATCATGTACTCTTTGCGTGTACTTTAGCTTGACAGGTTTGGGCTCTATTTGATTATCCACAACGACCTGATGGTTTTCATCAAACATTGGCTTTTGTCAACTTTCAATATCTGCTACAAGGTTTAAAGAGACACGAGATCCCAGTGGAGATGAGAAGATCTTTTCCTTGGATAGTTTGGTTTTTGTGGAAAAATAGGAACAAGTTTCTTTTTGAATGCATTTTGTACTCGGCAAATGAGACAGTCAATAAGATCCATGATGAAGTGAAACAATGGTTCTTAGCAAAACAAATGGAGAGACAGGGAAAAGTAAACCAAGAAGAATATTTGTTGAATGCAACAAACAGTTGGAAAACTCCTCCACAATCTTTGGTTAAATGCAATATAGGAGTATCATGGGATAAAAACTACAAAGCTATTGGTGGAGCATGGGTTTTAAGGGATGTTAAGGCTGATGTTCTATTACATAGCCGAAGAGGTTTCTCGGGTGCAAACAGCTTGGATGATGCTAAGATGATATGCTTGATCTGGGCGAGCATCATGTGGGAGATGGAAAGCATCAAAGCCCTTTGCTTTAACAAAGTGATTTTTGAAATTGAGGATGCAACTTTGGTAGGGGCAACATCAAGGCCGAAGGCATGGCCATCTTTTAGTTTTCAGTCAAATGCTATCTTAGGAGTCTTAATGGATTTTGAGGAACGGTGGTTGGTTAATGTGTCAAGGAATGCTAATAGAGGATCTCTGTTGAATGCAACAAACAGTTGGAAAACTCCTCCACAATCTTGGGTTAAATGCAACATTGGAGTATCATGGGATAAAACCCACAAAGCTATTGGTGGAGCATGGGTTTTAAGGGATGTTAAGGCTGATGTTCTATTACATAGCCGAAGAGATTTCTCGGGTGCAAACAGCCTTGATGATGCTAAGATGATATGTTTGATCTGGGCGATGGAAAGCATCAAATCCCTTTGCTTTAACAAAGTGATTTTTGAAATTGAGGATGCAACTTTGGTAGGGGCAACATCAAGGCCGAAGGCATGGCCATTCTTTAGTTTTCAGTCAAATGCTATCTTAGGAGGTTTAATGGATTTTGAGGAATGGCGGTTGGTTAAGGTGTCAAGGAATGCTAATAGAGGAGTTTTTCTCATCGCACAAAGCGTTACAAGAAATTGAGTTACATAATCTTATGTAGTTATAGGCTTTTCTTTATGGTTATATGATGTCTTTGTTAGTGAGAAAGTTCTTTTTCTATTTAATGCTTCTAATAACTCCTTTGTGTTGAGCTAATTTTGGTTGGGATATGTTGATTGATGAACTTTGAATCGATCCTGTAATCCGAACGCTAACTGATAGGTTCAGTTTAGAACATCTCCAACCCAAAACCTCATTTTAAGGGGAGCAAAACCTCATTTTAAAGGGAGCAAAACCTCAAAATGAGGATTTGAGGATTGATTGCTCCAACCACGAATCATCAAAAAAATCCTTAAAAGTTTATTCATTTGTATCATAGTCCTTGACATTAACAAAAATTACAAACTATAAAAAAATTTTATAAACTAACTGTAAAAATAATTTATAAACTGTAAAAAATTCTTATAAAATCGTTATAAACTGTTAAAAACCCTTATAAACTGTATAAAATCCTTATAAAATCTTTATAAACTGTAAAAAACTCTTATAAACTGTATAAAATTCTTATAAAATCCTTATAAGACTTTTATAAACTGTAAAAAAACCTTATAAACTGTATAAAATTCTTATAAAATCTTTATAAACTGTAAAAAAACTCTTATAAACTGTAAAAAATTCTTATAAAATTATTATAAAATCTTTATAAAATCTTTATAAATTGTAAAAACTCTTATAAACTGTATAAAATCCTTATAAAATCTTTATAAACTATAAAAAAACTCTTATAAACTGTATAAAATCTTTATAAATTCTTATAAACTGTAAAAAATCCTTATAAAAATTCTTATAACTAACTATAAAAAATCTTTATAAATGGTAAAAAATCCTTATAAACTATAAAAATCTTTATAAACTAACTGTAAAAAATCCTTATAAATTGTAAAAATTCTTTGTGTGAGCTTTATTTAATGTATTTTTCTATTGTGTGAACTTTATTTTAATGTTATGTAATATTTATCCTATTTTATTTTATTTTGATGTACTTAAGTTATTCTAAATTAAGTTTAGTATATGTATTGAAAAGAAATAATTATAAGGACCAAAAGGAAAATAAAAAATAGTTTTGAGGTTTTGAATAGTAAAACCTCAAATTTGAGGTTTCACTATTCAAAACCTCAAAATTTGAAGATTTGAAGTTGAGTTAGAATAACAAAAATCTCAAAATTTGAATATTTGAGATTTTGGAGATGCTTTTATAATTTAGAATTTTTGTTCTTTCTTTTAATCGAAACAGATGACATAAAAAAAAAAGGGGTTAAATATGGGTTTGCTGAACCCAACAAAAATCATGATTAAAATATTTAAATTGGTGAATGGAAAATCACCCAAACCAACATTTTTAATAAGTATCATTGGTGAAAGGGATGTGGTCCTCCTGGCGTGCGACACCTGTCCCGAGATGAAAGAAATACAAAAGTTATTGAAATTGTATTTACAAGCATCATCCGATAGTGGATAACCCACTTGGTTATGCAGATTACAATAATTAGTTACAAAAATGAAAACGAGACGGATGCTTTAGTTGGAGCTGTCACGTGAAATGTACACGTGGTACTATCTGAATGGTCTGTCAACGGTTGTACGGACGAATTGTTTATCATACGATTAAAATTTTCTTCTTCTTTTTTTGAAACTAAGTTTTCTTCTTTTGGACTAAAGTTCTGTTTCATATGAAAAAAGGTTTTTTTTGTTTATAAAAAGTTTGGTTTCATCTCCATCCATATATGGGTGTGATTGGCTGATATAGATAGAAGCAATGAAATGGGTACAAAATTTTTTACTTTGAATTATACTCTTTTTCCTTCGGTCAGAAATAAAATAAGTTTCTTGAAGTAAAAAATTTTCTTCCATTTTCTTTCTTTTTTAAAGTATATTTGTCCACTAAAAAAATAAGCAGAATTTTATTTTTACCCAATTATTTTTGTAACGTCTCGACCGCCGTCGAGTTATCAGTATGCAAGGGAAATCCTCATTTCCTAATGGGCTCCACGTCCACTCTCGGCCCGTGGACCCACCCCTCTCCGACGGTCGGTGCATTAGTTCGGGAGGCTCGAAAGACTTGTTTACTAACCCTGCAAATCACCACGTGATCTTTCCTCGTGTTTTGTCCTCACTCACACAGTACTGGAAATAACTTCCCAGTAGATCACCCATCCTTAAATTGCTCCAGCCCAATCACGTTTAACTCTCGAGTTCTCTCTGGATGTGTGACGGAAAAGATAAGTGCACTTTGGTGATATAGGTAGCCAAATCAATTCTCTTAAGCCTCTCCGCATGCATCACATAGTTCCTGAAACCGGGATGTTACAATCACCCCCACTAACTGATCGCAACGTCCTCATTGCGTGCCAGGATCGTTACCCCCGACAGTGTGACTCACACACTCGTCAGGGTTCTCTCTGATACCACTTGTAACGCCTCGACCGCCGTCGAGCTATCAGTATGCAGGGGAAATCCTCATCCCCTCGAGAGAAATCCTCATCTCTCAATAACATACAGGGGAAATCCTCATCCCCTCAGGAGAAATCCTCATCTCCTAATGGGCCTCATGCCCACTCTCGGCCCGTGGGCCCACCCCTCTCCGACGGTCGGTGCGTTAGTCTGGGAGGCTCGAAATACTTGTTTACTAACCCTGCAAATCACCACGTGATCTTTCCCCGTGTTTTGTCCTCACTCACACGGTACTGGAAATGACTTCCCAGTAGGTCATCCATCCTTAAATTGCTCCACCCCAAGCACGTTTAACTCTGGAGTTCTCTCTGTATGTGTAACGCCCGTTAACCAAAAAGTGGATTTTGGTGGGTGTCGATTGACACAAGGTGTGTGTGTCGATCGACACGTGAGTTTTTGGGACTTGTGAGAAGTCGGGTTGGGCGTTGTGTCGATCGACACAGGGGTTGTGTGTCGATCAACACGAGTTAAAAATCAGACCGATGGTTTTGGTTTCTGATTGCCGGTTTGGTGGGCCGGTTTAGGGAAACCCTAGGGTTCAGATAAAAAGCAGAAACAGGGGAGGTTGGCCGCATTACAGAGAAGAATCAGAGAGAGGAAGAGGTTTGAGAGAGAGAGGCTTTGTTCTTGAGAGTATTGTGAGTGAGAACAACTTCTGTTCGGAAGTTTGAGAGGGCAAACGGCTGTGCTATTCGAGGCGGATTGGGGTGAAACTTGGTGGGTAAGTTCTCCGATCTCTGCTCTTGATATAGGCGAAAACTTTTCGTCTTTTCGTTGATTATTCATCGAGTTATGGCTGTTTGAACTCGATGGATCTGTGCAGATTAGTTGTATGCGATCAGTCGGCTTCGGGGTTGATTTCCGATCAAACCAGAAGGATTCTGGAGGCTCTCCACATACCGACGCGTAGCTGTGTCTGTCTAGTTTCCAGAACAGTCATTCGTTTTGGTTTTGGACTAGTGGTTCGTCGTGTACAAGTCGTTTTGTAACCGTTGGTCCCATTCTCATTTCGATTCTTCGAGGTGAGTGCGTGATCGTGGATTTGTGTGGGCATAGGGATTGATGGAATGAGTTTGCTTGGTGTTTCGTGTGTTTTGTGGTTGGAATTATGCAGGTGACTCGACGAATCGTGACAGATTCGAGCCACGAGAGGATAGGCTCGTTTCTGGGTTGTCGTGTCGATCGACACACGACGGAGTCATGTCGATCGATACCTAGTGGCTGTGTCGATCGACACAGAGTCCCTGTACTTGTTCATGTTGGTTGTTCTTGTTGTTTGCTTGTATGGTCATCCTGGTATTGTATGTCTATACTTAAATAACCCGTAGACGAGATGACCGCGTCGCTGAGTATTTATGATAATACTCACGCAATTTATTTTGCCATGTGTTGCAGGTAAAGAGAAAATGTGATCGTGGAATCATGGCCAGGAAGGAGAGATGATCTAAGGTCTCGTATGGCTGGGTTGCTAGTGAATTCTGAGTTGTAGTTTATTGGTTATTGGTTATTGTTTGGATTGTTGAATTGAACCGGCTAGATTTAATAAGTATGGGATTATTGAATTGATTGAATTGGTTTAATTGTTTTATGTTTTCCGCATGTGATGTGACACAATTGAGGATTATTATCTATGATGATAATAATCTGAAGGAAAAATTTTTAAATTTTTGGGTCGGATTGTTTCAGTTTGGTATCAGAGCCCTAACGGTTCTAGGGCAGCCCTTATGGTTCTAGGGCGGGTGATTGATTAATTGATTGTGTGATAATTGATCGATCGCTGTGTGGGTTTGGGGATATAGATCATCTCTTCCGAGTCTTCAATGAGATTCCACGGTAAGTGTTGTATGATTTCTGTTTTTGTTCTAGTACTTAGTAATCTGCTGTGAGTGCAGAGTTATGGCTAGAGGTGCTAGAGGCAGAGGTCGTGGGGGTCGTGGAGGCCGAGGTGGTTGTGGTGGGCGCAGGCGAGGACTGCAGGTTGAGTCTGATGCCACGACTGTAGCCCAGGAGACCACGCGGTAGCAGGCGGCAGATTCGGAGGTGTTTCAGGAGGGATGTGTGGGTGTGACTGCTACGGGTGCCAGCGTGAGGGCTGGTGGGGCCAGTGTGGGTCCCGAGGTAGATGTTGGTGCGGGGGGCCCGGGAGGGTGCTCTCGTAGGTGTCGCCCAAGACCGAGATGATCGTTTGGCGAGTTTGCTGCAGTTGATTCTGGAGCGGTTACCAGGTGGGGTACCGACCCCGGGTCAGGCTCCGGGAGCTCAGCCAGGTGGGGCTGGTATGCAGCCAGTGGTGGCTGGGGTTCAGCCGGTAGTGGCTGGTGTGCAGCCGGGTGTGGCGGTTGCGGAGGAGTTTCCATCGTATCTGAGGATGATAGAGCAGATGCAGAGGATTGGCACCGGGTTTTTCTCGGGTGGTGCCAAGTCTGAGGAGGCCGATGAGTGGCGGCGGAGATTGGAGCGTAATTTTCGCTCGATCAGATGTCCTGAGGGATACAGAGTGGACCTGGAGGTTCACTATCTGGATGATGACGCGCATCTCTGGTGGAGAGGCATCGAGACCAGGAGGGTGCAGGCCGAGATGGTCTGGGAGGATTTCTTGGCAGAGTTTAACGCCAAGAATTTTTCCCAGGAGGCGGTGGATAGGATGGAGTTGAGGTTTCTGAACCTGACTCAAGGAGGTCGGACTGTGAGAGAGTTCGATTTGGAGTTCAGTCGGCTGTTGGTACATGCTGGGAGGGGCATGGAGGGCGAGCAGGCCCAAGTGAGGAGGTTCCTCGGGGGACTTCGAGCTGATCTGAGGACTCGCTGCAGGGCGAGTAAGTTCGCCACGGAGGCAGAGGTTGTAGAGACGGCTGTTGCAATCGGGAAGGATATCAGGGAGCAGGCTGTGGTGGTTACTCCACCGGTGCAGCAGCACCGGAGGCAGCAGTCGGGTTCGAGCTGGGGCGACAAGCCTGCCAGGGTCAGAAGAGGAAGTGGGAGAGCACTTCAAGGCCGAGTCAGGGAGGTCAGTGTGGTTTGGGATGCTTTGGGTGCGGTGGCATGGGCCACAAGGTGGCGTACTGTCCGAAGAGAAGAGAGGATCGGGCAGCTCAGGTGTGTTACCACTGCAGCGAGCCGGGGCATATCAAGCCCAGGTGTCCTAAGCTACAGCAGATGGCAGTGGCAGCAGCGCAGCCATTGGCTCAGATCGCAGTGACGCCACGGGTCTTCACTTCGGCAGAGGCGGGCGGTTCTAACGCCAGACCGATCACAGGTAAATTCCAGACTTGATCCTTTTCTTTTAATTCTTGTCTTGCTTGAATTCAGTCTGTCAGGAAAAATTGTGAGTCTGCGTTAGAGTGTCGGGTCTTTTGCACATGGGGTTTATGCAGGGACCTTAGTTGTGGGCGGATGTGAGTCCCACGTGTTGTTCGATTCAAGAGTTACGAATAGCTTCATTACTCCAGTGTGTGCGGAGGGCAGCGGGATCCGGAGCGATTCCGGAGAGTAGCCGGGAGTAGTTAAGGTTGCTGGTGGCAGGACGTTGGCTACTTTCGGGCGGGCTCGTGGTGTAGATGTTCTAGTGGCGGGAAAGTCGATGCCAGCAGATCTGGTTATTAGCCCAGTCGAGTTGTACGATGTCATCTTGGGTATGGATTGGTTGGATCGGTACAGAGTCCATCTGGATTGTCATCAAGAGCGTGTTGTGTTCGAGCGGGAGACAAGAAGGTTGATGTACCAGGGGGTGAGACCGACTTCTGGGAGTCTCGTGATTTCAGCGATACAGACCGAATCGTTGATTGAGAAGGGCTGTGAGGCGTATCTTGCGACTATAGTGATGCCGGAGACTGTTGGAGAGGTTGCAGTAGGGGATATTTAGGTTGTTCGGGATTTCCAGGATATTTTTCAGTCGTTGTTGCGGTCGGATCTATTTACGATTGAGTTGGAACCCGGGACGACGCTTATATCCAAGACGCCTTACCGTATGGCTCCAGCAGAGATGGTAGAGCTGAAGAAGCAGCTGGATGATCTATTGGGTAAGGGTTTCATCCGGCCTAGTGTTTCACTGTGGGGAGCACCGATGTTGTTTGTGAAGAAGAAGGTTAACCGGTGTTTCATCCGATTATGCATCAATCACCGGGGGCTTAACCGAGTCACTGTGAAGAACAGGTATCCTCTACCACGCATTGATGAGTTGCTGGATCAGTTTCGAGGGGCTACCTGGTTCTTCAAGATTGACTTAGCTTCGGGGTACCATCAGATTCCGATTGATGACGCAGATGTCAGGAAGACGGCCTTTCGGACGAGGTACGGACACAATGAGTTTGTAGTAATGCCGTTTGGGTTGACGAATGCGCCAGCAGCGTTCATGCGGTTGATGAACGGGGTATTCCAAGAGTATCTGGATGTGTTCGTGATCATCTTCATAGATGATATTCTGGTGTATTCGAGGAGTCCGGAGGAGCACGAGGTGCATTTGAGGTTGGTTTTGGAGAAACTGCAGGAGCAGAAGCTGTATGCGAAGTTGAGTAAGTGCAGTTTCTGGCAGCGAGAGATGAGTTTTCTTGGCCATGTTGTGTCTGCAGAAGGAGTTTCTGTAGATTCGGTTAAGATTGAGGCTATCAGAGGTTGGCCTAGACCGAGGAGTGCCACCGAGATCAGGAGTTTTCTTGGGTTGGCGGGTTCGTCAAGGGGTTTGCGAGTATGGCGCAGTCGATGACGAAGCTGACAGGGAAGGATGTTCCTTTTGTGTGGTCTTTAGCTTGTGAGGAGAGTTTCGGGAAGCTAAAAGAGATGCTGACTAGTACACCGGTTTTGGCGTTACCCGAGCCGGGTGAGCCTTATGTGGTGTATACAGATGCTTCAGGAGTTGGTCTGGGATGTGTGTTGATGCAGCAGGGGAAGGTTATTGCGTATGTTTCGAGGCAGTTGAAGAAGCATGAGTGCAATTACCCTACCCATGATCTGGAGTTGGCTGCGGTGATTTTTGCATTTAAGATTTGGAGGTCTTATCTGTATGGCGGGAAGGTGCAGGTATTCACAGACCACAAGAGTCTGAAGTATTTTTTCACTCAACCGGAGCTGAACCAGAGGCAGAGGCGCTGGATGGAGTTAGTTGCAGACTACGACCTAGAGATTGGGTACCATCTGGGTAAAGTTAACCTGGTTGCAGATGCGTTGAGTCGGAAGAGAGCGGCTTTAGATCAGGAGCGAGATATGGAGGCTCTGGTGAGTGAGATCAGCACATTGAGGTTGTGTGTGATCTCACAAGAGCCGTTAGGGTTAGAGGCAGCTAACCAGGCAGATCTGTTGAGCAGGATTCGGGTTGCTAAGGAGAAGAATCAGAGTTTGATTGATGCTTCTCAGGCGGCCGGTTCAGAGTATGTGGTCTTAGTGAGTGGGATGATACTGGTGAACGGGTGGGTTTGCATACCTAAGGATGAGGATGTGAGGCAGAAGATCCTGAGGGAGGCTCATTCGAGCATGTTGTCGATTCATCCGGGAGCGACCAAGATGTATCGTGACCTGAAACAGTATTATCACTGGGTCGGGATGAAGAGGGATGTAGCTAGCTGGGTTGCAGTATGCAACGTGTGTCAGCTGGTGAAGGCTGAGCATCAAGTTCCGGGTGGTATATTGCAGAGTTTGCCTATTCCGGAGTGGAAGTGGAATATGATTACCATGGATTTCGTGATGGGGTTGCCGGTGTCACGGACTTTTGATGATATTTGGGTTATTGTGGATCGTCTGACCAAGTCAGCATATTTTCTGGCCATCAAGAAGACTGATGGAGCGGCAGTTTTGGCTAGGAAATATGTGTGAGAGATTGTGAGGCTGCACGGTGTGCCAGCTAGTATTGTGTTAGACCGGGATCCGAGATTTACCTCAGAGTTTTGGAGGGCGTTTCAGGCTGAAACGGGCACTAAGGTGCATATGAGCACAGCGTATCATCCTCAGACAGATGGGCAGTCAGAGAGGACGATTCAGACTTTGGAGGATTTGCTGAGGATGTGTGTGCTGGATTATGGTGGTCATTGGGCGGATCATCTGAACCTGGTTGAGTTTTCATATAACAACAGTTACCAGGCAAGTATTGGGATGGCTCCATATGAGGCTCTGTATGGGAGGCCGTATAAGACACCATTATGCTGGACTCAAGTGGGGGAGAGGAGCATGTTTGGTGCAGATTTTGCTCAGGAGACGACGGAAAAGATCCGTGTCTTGAGGATGAACATGAGAGAAGCTCAGGATCGATAGAAGAGTTACGCCGATAGGAGACGGAAAGAACTGGAGTTTGAGCTGGGAGATATGGTGTATCTCAAGCCAGCTATGTTGAGGGGTCCTAACAGATCCATTTCAGAGAATAAGCTGAGTCCGAGGTTTATGGGTCCGTTCAAGGTTGTGGAGAGGGTCGGACCGGTGGCTTATCGGTTGGAGTTACCTCAGACTATAAAGGCTTTTCACAAAGTCTTCCATGTTTCGATGATGCGTAAGTGTCTGCATGAGTCTGAGGAGGTGTTGGCTAGGATCCCGGAGGATCCTCAGCCTAACATGACGTTGGCGGCGAGACCTGTGAGGATTTTAGAGAGGAGGGTCAAGGTGCTACGCCGGAAGAGTATACCGTTGGTGAGGGTCATGTGGGACTGTGACGGTATTGAGGAGGAGACTTGGGAACTAGAAGCGTCGATGAAGAAGAAGTTCTCGAATTGGTTCGAGAAGCAAGCGGTAGCTTGAGTTCTTTTTCTGGTTTTCAGAGTCTGTATTAGCATGTTGCTATGATTGAGATATTTGTATTTCGTTGTGGATGTAACGAGTATACATTTTGAGATTTAATAAGATGAGTTTGCCTTATTAAATGTGTGGTTAAGACGTGTGTTCTTATGAGATGACTAGTGATGTCATGGTTTGAGATGACTGGTAGGTCATGTGTAGGTCTAGCGATAGAAGTTATATGTGAGTTAGAGCTTGCCTATCGGCTAGGATGGCTAGGAATAGGAGTTTTACGCGGCTTAGAGCTTGCTCATGTTCCAGGAGTGGGTGGAAATGAGATTGCTCATGTTCCGGGAGTGACTAGAAATGAGTTTTGTTCATGTTCTAAGAGTGGCTAGGAATGAGCTTGTTCATGTTCTAGGAGTGGCTAGAAATGAGATCGTTCATGTTCCAGGAGTGGCTGGAAATAAGGTGGTACATGTTCCAGGAGTGGCTGGGAATGTAAGCTCTATGCGTGTTAGAACTTGTCTATTTCCTAGGGAGAGTCTGGAAAAGAGGTTTTATGTGAGTTAGAATTGTTTTTTCCAGGGACTCTGTGAAACACCCTAGTGATTGGGTTGTTTCGGATGACCAGGAGAGGTGATTTCAGTCGACAGGTACTTATGATGCATGTATCAGAGTATTGCTACAGGAGACGGGTGGGTTTCTTGCATACTGAGGAATAGTGGTTCTCTCCAGGGTACGAGTGGGTTCCTGCATATACTCGAGAGTTGGTGGTTCTCTCTAGGGGACGAGTGGGTTCCTTACATGTACTTTGAGGGATGGTGGTTCTCTCCAGGGGACGAGTGGGTTCATGCACACGTTACTCAAGGGGTGACGATCCTGCGATTGAGTGTGGTGTACATGTATAGGAGTTATGAGTATGAGATATGAGCAGTAGCATCTGAGCGTGGTCGTGAGTATGGGATTGGATGAACTTCGGGGATCGGAAGTGGATCTCAGGTGGTGCTGACCGGGTTGGGTCAGGATTGCAGCCGTGGTGAGACGGTGCAATGAGGCTAGTGTGAGCCTAGTAAAACTCGGGGATCAGGTGTGATCACGAGTGGTGCTGGCTGAGGTCCAGGGGTGTGTTGTGGACGTCGAGTCTGGGGTTATTACTGGAGTCTGGATTCGGTTCGGATAATCCTGGTAGCATATGTTACGCCGATGGTTGTACATGTTCTTGTTTGATTGTTGTACGGTCATTTGGTCCAATGCGGGATCAACGGTTGGTCGGACATGTTCTTGTTTGATTGTTGGACGGTCAATCGGGCAGCCCTAATCCGGACCATGGGGCGTGCATCGTTGATGTTCCGGGTGAATCTGGTCGAATTCTAGGCGAGAGTGTTAGCCTTAGCAGGACAGGTTGTGGAATTCGAGTGTGATCTCGAAGGATACTGGCTGGGTGCGGGTCAGGTGGTTGAGACCGTAGTGTGGCGGTGTCGCGTGATTCGAGGTCGAATCCGTGTTAGTGGGGGAGAATTGTAACGTCCGTGAACCAAAAAGTAGATTTTGGTGGGTGTCGATCGACACAGGGTGTGTGTGTCGATCGACACGTGAGTTTTTGGGACTTGTGAGAAGTCGGGTTGGGCGTTGTGTCGATCGACACGAGTTAAAAATCAGACCGACGGTTTCGGTTTCTGATTGCCGGTTTGGTGGGCCGGTTTAGGGAAACCCTAGGGTTCAGATAAAAAGCGGAAACAGGGGAGGTTAGCCGCATTACAGAGAAGAATCAGAGAGAGGAAGAGGTTTGAGAGAGAGAGGCTTTGTTCTTTAGAGGATTGTGAGTGAGAACAGCTTCTGTTCGGAAGTTTGAGAGGGCAAACGGCTGTGCTATTCGAGGTGGATTGGGGTGAAACTTGGTGGGTAAGTTCTCCGATCTCTGCTCTTAATATAGGCGAAAACGGTTCGTCTTTTAGTTGATTATTCATCGAGTTATGGCTGTTTGAACTCGATGGGTCTGTGCAGATTAGTTGTCTGCGATCAGTCGGCTTCGGGGTTGATTTCCGATGGAACCAGAAGGATTCTGGAGGCGCTCCGCATACCGACGCGTAGCTGTGTCTGTCTAGTTTCCAGAACAGTTGTCCGTTTTGGTTTTGGACTAGTGGTTCGTTGTGTACAAGTCGTTTTGTAATCGTTGGTCCCATTCTCATTTCGATTCTTCGAGGTGAGTGCGTGATCGTGGGTTTGTGTGGGCATAGGGATTGATGGAATGCGTTTGCTTGGTGTTCCGTGTGTTTTGTGGTTGTAATTGTGCAGGTGACTCGACGAATCGCGACAGATTTGAGCCACGAGAGGATAGGCTCGTTTCTGGGTTGTCGTGTCGATCGACACCATGGTGGTGTGTCGATCGACACATGACGGAGTCATGTCGATCGACACCTAGTGGCTGTGTCGATCGACACAGAGTCCCTGTACTTGTTCGTGTTGGTTGTTCTTGTTGTTTGCTTGTGTGGTCATCCTGGTATTTTATTGATTGTATGTCTATACTTAAATAACCCGTTGACGGGATGACCGCGTCGCTGAGTATTTATGATAATACTCACGCAACTCTTTTTGCCATGTGTTGCAGGTAAAGAGAAAATGTTATCGTGGAATCATGGCCAGGAAGGAGAGATGATTTAGGGTCTCGTATGGCTTGGTGCTGTTGTAGAATTGCTAGGTTGCTAGTGAATTCTGAGTTGTAGTTTATTGGTTATTGGTTATTGGTTATTGTTTGGATTGTTGAATTGAACCGGCTAAATTTAATAAGTATGGGATTATTGAATTGATTGAATTGGTTTAATTGTTTTATGTTTTCCGCATGTGGTGTGACCCAATTGAGAATTATTATCTATGATGATAATAATTTAAAGGAAAAAAATTTAAATTTTTGGGTCGGGTTGTTTCAATTTTAATTCTCACTTTTTTTTTCCTCATAATTCAATTACCTTCATTTCCACTCATTTACTCCAAATGAAACCAGTCACACCTATAGAGAAGAATAAAACCAAACTTAAACCAATTTCATATCGACGTTACCTTTTTATTTTGTTGAGTGACATTTATTCTTAAGACTATTATGTATTTTTTTTTTTTAACATTGTAGTTTTTATTATTATTCAGTTACAAATTATAAGGATTGTTATATCGACGATTTTACAATGAAAAAGTCTTTCATCTTTATCTACGCTAGACGATTCTATCTTGTTCTACGTTGAAGATCTCCTGTAAGCTAGACTCTATTAATCTGTATACATATTATAAATCGCATTTTCTAAAATTCGAACCCTAAACTTCTTGGTGTAGAAAGTTTAATGAACTCTTGATTAATCATTGCACTAAAAGAACTTCTACTATTATATATCTAAATTTACTCACGTTACGAAAAAATAATATTATGATATGCAACCAAAACGACTTGATAAAAATAATGTTGTTGATAAAAACTCATGAAATATACCCAATTTTTCAACATATATAATATACTTAAATATGTTCGAAACTGTGTTCAATAAAAAAATTTAGTCAGACACATTTTTATTATGGTCAGATATACAAGAAACAAACCAACATCGAGCATGGAGCACAACCCGAATTGTCGTATTATATACTCATCCAAGGTAAGACATATTTTTTTTTGCATTAAACCGTGAATCAAAATGTTCAAATATGATATTGCGCTTTCTTCGATCAAAGGCTAATATTACTATACCATTTACATGTGATAAGCTCTGCTCTGACCTTGGACGCATTATTTAGAGCATCTTCAATCTAATTTCAAATTTTTGTCATTCCAACCCAACCTCAAATTTTCAAATTTTGAGGTTTTGAATACTGAAATCTCAAATTCGAGATTTCACTATTCAGAACCTCAAAACTATATATATATATTTTTTTGGTCCTTATAATTATTTTTTTCACAAATACATATACTAAACTTAATTTTGAATAACTTAATTACACCAAAATAAAATAAAATAAGATACATATTACATAACATTAAAATAAAGTTCACACAATAGAAAAATACATTAAATAAAGCTCACACAAAATAAAAATATATTAAACAAAATAAAGATTTTTTTACCGTTTATTAAATTTTTTTACAGTTAGTTATAAAGATTTTTTATAAGGATTTTTTACAATTTATAAGGATTTTTTACTATTTATAAAAAATTTTTACAGTTAGTTATAAGGATTTTTTATAACAAAATTATAAAAATTTGTGTGTATGTGTGTTGTTTTATTATATATGTAATTTATATTATTTTTTATTATATAATATTATAATATTGTGTGTTGTATAATATATTAAATGTATGTTTTATATGTATTTGTGAAGTTTTATCATTATTAGTAACTTTTGTTAATGTCAAGGACTATAATGCAAATGAATAAACTTTTAAGGATTTTTTTGAGGATTCATGGTTGGAGCAATCAACCCTCAAATCTTCATTTTGAGGTTTTGCTCCCCTTAAAATTAGGTTTTGGATTGGAGATGCTCTTAGTATCCTAGTTCTAACATGTAGAATTCTATAAAATTCGTTTTCACTTAAGCTCATGTTAAAATAATTTCCCAAACACTTTTAACCTTTACCTTTACGAATCCTAGTTTTTCATGTTTTTTTATATACACCTTATTGATCGATCCGGTCAGGTTCGGTAAGAATGCACCGAAATGCTATAAAGTAGAATTCTCTCTGAAGAACTACCACACTTCCTGACCCGAGTTTAGAATGATTTCCGACTAATGCTACTAGATAGCCAGATCGCCTGTTATCGAAATATCAGGTAAATTGTCTGGACCGAAACCCAAACCCAGACTTCCCACATAAATATGATTTTAGTTTCTAAAATAACTCGAATCCTGGAGAAAGTGTTTTAACACATTCCCAAATCTCATATACAAATATATTTTCAGCCACTCCTAGTGGCATCTTTTAGCCACACTCTGTCTTTCTCATTGTAAAACGGTTTCTTTTTCTATTTTCCTTCTGAAATAGCTTAAACTATCAGATATACTGAACATCACCTCTTTCGATGAAGTGTTATCGAAATTTTTTTCTCCTGTTTTCCAAATTTTTTCTCGATTTTCTATGATTCAAAAACTGTGATCATTGTGTTGTTCGCTTACATATAGTGTGATTGTATTAGTATAGTAATTGTCGTCAGTAGGTTAATATCGAAATTAAACTTGTACAATACATTGATAAAAGAATTACAGCTATAAAAAATGAGCTTATTATTAGTTTCAAAAAAAAAAATTAGCATATTAATTTAAGCACTTATTTTGTCCGAGAGGGGCTGGCAACCGACAGAGATGCTTGTTGTTCACAGATGGATCTATAGATTGTTAGTTAACATGGACACGTGTCGAGATCTCTTCCATGACTTAAGTATCACCAAAGCTTTCTTACTACAGTATTTAAAATCTGCATTTATACCAACTGTATTGTTTAATTATCCCATAAATCTCTCGATTTACTAATAAAATTTTGCTACCAAATATATACATCTCGTAAAACTCTGATTTTTCTTTTTTCTTTTGCTTACAAGACGGTTTTCTTTCGCTTGAACATAAAAACCGGACCTGAATATCTAAATCTAGAATCGACCTAAAAAAACCAAATTTAGAATGGGTATAGGTATATATGTTTTACCCTATTGGGCATATACATGCGAATACAGGTTCGGATAAAGGTTCAGATACAAATTTCTACTCGCGGATACAGGTTCGGGTACAAATTCCTACAATGAATTTATATGTCTCCACTACATCCTTGTTTTGTCATATTTTTAAGTAATTTTAGGTTTGGATTTGGTATTTCAAATGTTTTGTATTGTTTTTGTTTCAGATGTTTTTCATTTGATAAGTTATTTTTTGTAGATTTCGGGTAAAAGAACAGTTGCAGGTACAACTGAACATGTACCCGAAACTTTTTGGATATTTACAGATACAATTAATTGTGATCCGATCCGAATTTGTATCTGTAAAAATCGAATCTGTACTCAACCAAAAACTTTATAAATACCTGTATAGATATAAAATTTCTAAACTAGACAGAACCTATACCATATAAGATCCAACCCAAATCCAACATAAATAATTGTATGTCCAGGCCAACCGTTTTCTTTTCACAACCTAGCTACATCACAAATCATACAGAAAATTATAAAAAATTCTGATTTTTTTTTTCAGTAAGAACTACTGAACCTAAATACTAAAAATATTCATAATTTAATTTAAATTACTAAATTAAAATCCAAGAGAAAGAGGAGATATTCATATTCATAACATGAACTTTGTCATGTTGTCATCGGAACATATTCTTCGCCCGCCCATAATATTGTACTTATTTTATTATTATTCTATTATATATTGGCCTTACCATTTCCATTTAAAGTTTAAGTTTTTACCAAAAGAAGTAAGAAATTACGTAATGCTGGTTCTAAAAATAAAAGTTCAATGTACTTCTTCTAATTAGTCAGGTCTAGGATTATAGACCACGACAAAAAAAAGGGCATAGACCACCATAGGCACAAGAGGAAATGGCAAATACTTATTAAAAAAATACTAACAAATAAGGCTATTTACTATTATCAAATATTCAAAAAATAAAGTAAATTGTATCATCTCCTCTCTCCTCTCTCCTCTCTCCTCTCTCCTCTCAATCATAAATCTAGGGTTTCTTTCTACCAATCTGTATCACACAACCCTCTTCCCAAATCTCTCTCACTACACATACATAGATATATACACATATAGAGACACATTAATTCAAGCGCATACACATACAAAGAGGGTAAATCTCCAAACCCGTCTTGAGTTTTCCCTTGATCCATTTTCTATTTATAGAAACAAAATTGTTCCTTTTTTCTTCCTTTTATGAGAAAAGTCAAATTAAAGATTTTCTGTTGCTCTTGAATCTTGATGTTCTTGGTCACTTTCTAGTTTGAGTATGTACCTCTTCAAAATTAGACTATTATCCATCTAATTAATTAAATCTTGGTTTCTTGATACTATTATTCGTTTTATTGCGTTATTTTTTTAATTTTTTTTTTGTGTGGATTAGGATTAAGATTAAAGCTATGGTGAGGGGAAAGACGGAGATGAAGAGGATAGAGAACGCAACGAGCAGGCAAGTGACTTTCTCCAAGAGAAGAAATGGTCTTTTGAAGAAAGCTTTCGAATTATCTGTTCTTTGTGATGCTGAAGTTGCTTTGATCATCTTCTCTCCAAGATCGAAACTCTATGAGTTCTCTAGCTCTAGGTACATTATTATCTCTCTTTGCTTTTTTTCTTCTACAAAAATCGATATTCACTGATTGATTAGAGGCTAATCCGGTCTTAATTTCACCCTAATTAGTAGATTCGGTGGATAAATTAAATCATGATAAGAGAGTGATATAATTAATTATGATTTTGTTAATTAAATCATGATCCGAATATTCTAGGATTGAAACTTGTAAATCTTTTACAATTTTTAGTTATCAGATTTACATGGCACTGCAACCTATGATGTATATATGTATGTATTGTGAGCCACTTCTCGCTGTAGATGAGAAGATATCTCTGACTCCCTCCCTCTAGTGAGATCTTTTTGACATGGAAACAACTTTAATTTGTAGAGACTTGATGTTTATCCATTTATAACAAGAAGAGTCAGACTTCAATGCTTTAGCAAGATAACGTTTGAGCACAGTGTCCTTAATTACTCAAATTAGGCCTATATATATATTATCAGGATGTTCATGAATTAGGTAAAGTAGCCATACTTGGAATTAACAGTAAATTTCCTTATTTAGAAATGTGTACCACGTGTCTCTTTAGTCTCTCTGCATAAACAATATGAGTGTGTCTGTGTTTGAGTTTGGTTTAACCATGGCTTTTTATATAGCTGATGGAATTTATATATATGTAGTAGGTATGGGTATTCGGATAAAAAACCGGGTCGTTCGGGTACCGAAACAGTTTGGATTCGGTTTCGGTTCGGTTTACATATTAATATTATGTACAATGAAATATTTTTACAACAAGGACGGATTACTCAAATATTTATGCGTGAACAGACATGTCTAAGAATATAGTGAATACATGATTATATATGGGAGTTTACATGCTTCTTTTGTATATGGATGGGTATATGGAGTAACTCCAAAATAAAGTTGAGTTTTACTCCCATGTATTATTCTAAGCATATTCTAAGCATATTTATATTTTTTATATATTATTAATTACTAATAATATACTTTATTTATAAAGTTTACAAATTTACCATATTATTTTATTTTTCTTATTCAAATCAAAGTTGTAACATTATGTTTTGTTATATTAACTTACACATACATACATACATATTAACTTTAAAGTATGTAGTTTTTTAAGAATTAAATTTGTAATGACATATTAACTTAAACATACGAATATATTTTTAACAAACAAATTTATACATACATTACAATTTTACACATTATAATATAATATAATTATTTATAGAAAATTCTTGTGATTTGCTAAACTCATAAACTTTAATTAAAAAAAATGAAAAACATCACTAAAATAATTATTTATCTCCTAAAATGAAATCATTTAAAATTTGAAGAACTATATTATAAATTAAAATGTTCAACTTCAAAATAGAGTGGAAAATAAGAATATTCCATATTTGGAAGAAAAATATGGGTTTACACCATTTTAGAGTGAAATTAGAGAGATTTTATTCCAAAATAGAGTTTAGAGTTGATTTTGAAGTAGGATTGGATTTTTTTGTGTGTGCAACAAAGAAGTAGTAGGATTGGCATTTTGCTTCACTTTTCTCACACACACAACGGTTTAGTTAAGCTATTGTAAGTGAAGGAGTGAGCGCATGTATGTAGATCAGAATTATATTCGTTCTTTCTATTTTTCCTTTTTATTTTATTGTTATTTACTGTGTTACAATTATGAGTGTGTTTTTTTTTTTTTGATAAATAATTTATATGCTGATTAGACATAAGAGTAAACTCTACAAGCATCAGGCATACGTGTGCTTAAGTGACTTTTGAGCAAAGCCAATAGAGGTCAGCCACAATTAACTAGGCATTGTCAACCACGGAATCTTTCTAATTGTTAATTAACCCATTGAATAATGCTATTTTAAAGGGTTAAGCTTATCAATTTCAATATAGATCTGAGCATGTCCATGTGCATACATAATGCAATTAAGCCATAACTACATGATTCTCTTTGTTTTTCTTTTTCACATTCTATAATAACGGTTATGATGGTTTGATATTATGAATGCCATATATACAGCTACTACTTGTTATATAGAATGTGAAAAAGAGATTTACTCTAGAAAAACAAAGAGATTTTGAATGCCAATAATGATCAGCTACTAGTATATACTTATAATCTCCTCACATATATAAAGTTCATCCTAGACTTTTCTCCCATACACATTTATTGAGTTGGATGCTGCAAGATTCACTAGGAGCACAATGGGTCTCAGTAATGGAAAGAGAGCATCGGCATGGCCTCGGGGTGCCTCGATAGTGTCTCAATCCAGACAGTAGTGTCGCGTCACGGTGGGACATCGGTATGGTTTCGGAGTGCCTCGATGAACCTTGACAAGGCTTGTATGGGCGCGATTTAAACGGTTTGGCTCCCATTAAGAGCCAAAAAGTTTTGGGTAGAAAAACTTAATTACGGGCCTGATCTCTGCGGCAAATGTCTTGCTAGACCAAAGAATGGTCTAGCGGACCTTGTTTCACTCAATTACGGGCCTAGGGTAAGGATGACGTGGAAACCCTAGGGAAGAAGAGAGAGAGAAACGTGGAGAAGGAAGAGAAATGATAAGCTTGGCCCGTGTAGTAAGGAGGTAGAGAAAAATAAAAAAAGTGAATATTTTCTAGGGGATTTTTGTGGGGTATAAATAGAGAGCTAGGGAGTTCATATTTTCACACACCAAAATTATTCTTTCCTTCCAGAGCAAAAAAATGCTTAAGAAGAAATAATCAAGAGGAGCTTGAGTAGGAACTCAGCAACCCAGCCCCGAGGAGGTTTGCGATGAGAGTTAAGACGCGATCCGTACCTAACTTTCATTTCTATTCTTTTCTATTATAGCTTTCATAGGGTGTTTTAGTAGTTATGAGGTCCTAAGGTAGAGTAGTGGTCAAGGAATACTCGATCTGGATAAGAAATCTGGATGGGAGCCTCGACTAGAGCAGTGGCAGCGTTCCACTTGACCATGACCACGGTCGAGCACGAGAAAAGTCTCGTTGACGGCGAGGAGCCGCGATACGGGTAAATTAGGGTTTGTACCGCGCATCGTTGGGCAATCGGTATGGTCGCATAGTGCCTCAATAAAAGAAAGAGAGCATCGGCATGGCTTCGGGGTGCTTCGATAGCGTCTCAATACAGACAGTAGTGCCGCGTCACGGTGGGACATCGGTATGGCCTCGGGGTGCCTCGATGAGCTTTGACAAGATGTCAGTACGGACATCGTGCCGCGCCACGTTAGTGATCATGCCGCGTCACGGTAAAAGCTTCGTGTTGTGTCATGGTAGTTACTTAGTGCCGCGTCACGACAAGCGACGTGTCGTGACACAACAGACGCATTGTGTCGTGTCTCGAAAGAGCATCGATACAAGAAAAGCCTAGTATGAGCGTTGATGGTGCCTAGATTACGATCGATAGACACATTGATTGAGTCTGGATATAGGCAGCAAGGACGTATCAACAGAACCTCGTGCTTCGTCTCGATAAGAGATCGTGCCGCGACACAACATGCTTCGATCTGGAATGACACAAGATAAGGTTGGCTGGCTATGGACTCATAGGCAAAGTTAGGCAAGGATCTTGCCAAGGTCATGCAGGATACTTAAGTCTATTCATGATGGACTATGGATTAGGGTACATGTGTTGTGTTTCCAGACGTAGGATTCGACATAGCTCCCGAGACAGGATCAAGAGTGATTCGTTGCTTGGTGAGTTGAAGGAAGGATGTGGTTTGTATGGGCGGATCACAGTTGGAGATCAACTCGTAACTTGCACTCATATTGTTAGGTTTGTTTAGGAATTGAATCTTGCATTAGCTAAGCTATATCTTATCTAGAGAGCTACCATGGGCCGAAGGGAAGTTAGTCTAGGAAACTTAAAGGTAGAAAGACTAACCAATATAAAATTATGGAAATAGAGCTACTGCTCCATTGAAGTATATCTTCGTTTGTTTGTTAGGATCCGACAGTCCAGTAGGGATCGTTGTGAACCAGGAGGAAAGCTATTAGGATAATTATAATGGTTATACTATAACTATTTTAGCCAACCCGACAGAAGGTCGTAAGTAAGGATTAGTACGAAAAGAGTTAGAGAAGTTTGGCAAACTCAGCAATGACGGCATACGACCAAAGGGATACATGATAGACACGAGACCGCTTGAGCTATCTACAATACAAGTTGGAATCATGAGCTATCCACAATTAACGGATAGTCTTATGATTGTATTTCTACAGGGATAGCTGCCGTATGGCCATAGATGTTGTCATGGGTAATGTAATGGGATAACCTTGCTTACCTGGAGCCGACCATACGAGGTAAATGTATTATTTGAAATGCTTCAACTATTGATTGAGAACGTTGAACAATGGAATGGGTTAAAATAAATTGATAATGTTGTGAGCCTTAAGAGAGTTTAGAGTAGAGAAGCATACAAATTAATAAGATAGTAGGTTCACAATGCCACATTTATATTATTACATAGAGATGTTTGTATGGGTATTCTTCACCGACTTGTTTGTGTTTGGCCTAAAAAAGTGGTATGAATCCTCGATAAGCCAGAGGTTTGACCGGATGACTAGCAAAGCGGGGGAATGTTCGCCGATGGGCAACTACTGGGCCACAAGGGACCAGGGCTACGACCACAGTTTAACCACAGAGTTAAAGTGGACCTAAGGTCACAAAGTTAAAGTGGACCTAAGGTCACAGAGTATGGTATACCAAAGAGGGTCTAATCAGTCGATCTGGAAGGATCCAGCAGTTAGAAGCAGTGGGCACATGGTGGTAAGGCATCATGTGAGGGTTTATAGTGGTTAAGGGTAGATAGGTAGTTAGGTTGTGAGACGAAATAAACCGTTTTACTGAGTATTCAGTACTCACCCTTTTACCAGACTTGCAAGATAGGAAATCTGGTTAGGTGGCTCATGGGACGGCAAGGCAAGAGGAAGCGGCAGGTAGGAGGAAGCGACAGGCACGGTAAAGACTTTCCCAAGGTGTGTAGTATAGAGTTCCTTATGTTGTAATTTTACCAAACAATATATTGAAGAAATTTTAGAGCAGTGAAATACGTAAGGTTGATTAACACATGCGGTAGGATTCGTAGTCCTAGGTGCGATTGTTACACCTATCCTTATTACTCTTCGCTGTCTCCACTTCTCATCTCTCGCCGTGTTCATGCTGACGTTGCTATAAAGGAATCAAAGCTATCTTCTCTTGTGGGAGATGTATCTGAACAGAAGCTTCGACGATGTCATGACCACTATCCGCCGCGACCAAAACCGTCCGGATTCTTCTCACATAGCCGCTGCAACTATCCATCATGGAAGACACGCTTCTCTTTCCCACTTTCGATTTTCCTCCGTCACGAGATCTCTAAAGTTTGGACTTGGCCCATTTTGAGTTTTGGACTTCTTAGCCCATCAAGCCAATTCGTCTTCATTCCAAGCCTAGGTCACGTTTTGCTTATTACTCTGGTATGATTACTGTGTTTAACACAAAGCTGGCTTTATCATGGATGGTTTTTGAGCCCGATATCTTCTCTAATGTGAGAAGATTAAAATTTTCTGGATTCTCAAATCAAGTACCCTCAGAGCTCGATATCTTTCTCTACTGAGAGAAAATCAAAGTTCTCTGGATTCTCAAATCTTGTACATTCTTCCTAATGGGAGAGAACTCGTCCATCTGTTCTTCTCTCATTGAGAGTAATATTTTTCTCAGAATCAAAACCGAGCGATTCCCTAACCATCTTGTATTCTTGTGTAGCGGTCTGTACGGGGTCTGAAGATGCAACAAGTTTCGTCACTAACCATCTTGTATTCTTGTGTACCGGTCTGTACAGGGCCTGAAGATGCAACAAGTTTCGTCTTGACGAAACTCGTAGGTATGGGTAGTCTTTCAACGTCACTGCTCAAAGTGATCAAATCTTGATTTTTCGGCTTAGCCGTGAGCTTTATACCGATGCATCAGAAAGTTTTTTTTATTCGCTGTCGTATAACTATGATGTGTCTTATGCTTTAATGTTTAATGGTTTTATGTATTGTGTTATAATTGGATGTAACTCCAAAAATTAAGTTAATGACGCTCAAAAAAGAAAAACTCACATAATATTTTACGTATGTATTATATATTCTGGTATAGTAATGATTTATAATTTATTGATTTTTGACTACACATTTTCGTTTCTTTGATTGATATTTTTCAGTATAGCAAAAACAATCGAACGCTATCAGAAACAAGTAAAAGAAATCGGGAGTAGCCATAAGAGAGATGGTAATTCTCAGGTAAATTTTGGATTTTACATATTGTGGATGATATTTTTTTAAGATTTTTTTTCCTGTATGTTTAATCAAATGTTTCGCGGATTATACTACTTACTTTACAGCAAGCGAGAGACGTAACATCTGGCTTGACCAAAAAGATTGAACAGCTAGAGATGGCAAAACGGTTTGAAACTTATATCTATTTTATGAAATTTTTTTTTTTTGAATAACTAAGAGATTCTGGGCCTAGATCCATACATTCTTTTGGACCCGGGATTAGAGCATGTTTTATAGTCTCATGGTCTCGTCTCAAGAGCCACTCAAAGCAGCAACTTTTAAGCTTTGCCTGAGAACTTTACGAGTTGAACTAATTGTTCTTGGTAAAAACATTATTTATTAATATGAATTAATTGTCAAAATAATTGCAGAAAATTGCTTGGAGAAGATATTGATGCATGTTCTATTGAGGAGCTGCAACAGTTAGAGAATCAATTGGACCGAAGCTTGACCAGGATAAGAACCAAGAAGGTATCTTTTTAATGAAAAAGACCCCACAATATATTGTATATATCACACCAAATGTTCATATAATATGAAAATGTATAAAATCGATTTCATTTATATATACACTCATTTCCACTGATAGATCATGAAATTAGGATTAACCAATTAGTAAGTGTAGATGACGTACGTACTATATTTTATGTTTACTTAACATGATAGATGTTATATGAACATATTCTTGTGTTTAGTGATAGTAAACTCAACTCGTTTATGAAATCATGTGTTTCATCATTTTTTGTTATTTTGCAAAAAACGCTATTTAAAAAAATCGGTGGCACTTGATTTAATATATGGTAATTGTTGACAAAAAAAAAATGCATGTTGCTCTATTACATATTTACATGCATGACTTTATATGTATTTGATGTCTATGTACATGGTTTGCATGGCCTCACTAATCGTATTATCATCCTCACGATGACATTGTTAATAACGAGTATTCAACAATGCAACTCTAGGCATATAGGTTTGTGGTGATAGTATAAGATATATTGTTTTAGGATTCCTTGGAATATAAATGGCCTAACAAAGGTCTATTCACAATATTATACTATTTTTAATGGGAATTTGCTTACATGTTTTTTAATTCAATTGTTTTCACTTTTCAGTACCAATTGCTCCGTGGAGAAATTGAGAAGTTGAAGGAAGAGGTAAAACAATATTCATACTTTAGCTTTTTCTTCTCTTTAAATGTCTCTAGATATATGCATTTATAATGTAATTGATGTTTTCCAAATTCAATACTTCAAATGATAAAAGGTTTATCAGTTTATGTTTCTTTTTTCTTTTTTTTTTTTGAGAAAAATCAGTTTATGTTTCTTGTCCAAATCTTTATAGGAAAGAAAGCTCATTAAGGAAAATAAAGAACTAAAGGAAAAGGTAAGATTTTAATTTCTCTAGTCATAAAATCTATTATTCTTAGGATGATGAAATGTATATGTTCTTATTTAAGAGTTTTTGGTGAATTGTGTAAATAAAAGTGTCGTGGAATGGGAGCAATGGTAATAGCATCATCAACATTATCATCATCATCAGAAGTGAACATAGATGACAATGACATGGAAGTGGAGACTGGTTTGTTTATTGGACCTCCTGAGACAAGACACTTTAAAAAAACAAATTCTCAAAACTAATTTCACAACTTCAAAAAGAATGTTAATTATTGTATGAACTTTTGTTTTTATGTATTTTCGTCCAAAAATCTATGAGATATTGAGCTGTCAAATAAATTCTGAACATAGTGTATTTGTTCTTAATAAAGTAGTTGAATTTTAAAAATACATTAAAATACTATTACTTGTGATTGTTAAGATATGCTTGTTTTGGTTATTAGTTTAATTAATTAGTTGAATATCATTAAAATACAAAAATGCTACAGTTTTGAAATCTTTGCAAAAATGTCATTTTTTGAAATTTTTTTTTTTTTTATATTATTTATGTTTGGGTTAACTATGTTATATTAGAGTTTAGTTTTGAGGGTTTAGGGGGTTTAGGGGTCAAAACATTTTTTAGGATTTAGAATTTTAAGATATAAGCTTTATAAATCTATAATTAGTGGTATTTTTACAAATGAACACCCCTAAGTGGCATTATTACAAATGTACACACAAAAAGTGGCATTTTTGTAATTGTCC
The DNA here is from genome assembly GCA_964056655.1 of Arabis hirsuta. Taxonomy (NCBI): domain Eukaryota; kingdom Viridiplantae; phylum Streptophyta; class Magnoliopsida; order Brassicales; family Brassicaceae; genus Arabis; species Arabis hirsuta. Next base: position 5,657,673 of record OZ053303.1, on the reverse strand, counting down.
CATTATTGGGTGAGAAAATTAAGTAAATAACATGTTAAAAAAATAGAATTAGGTAAATAGCACAGAGAATGAAACAAGAGACAAAGTTATCTCTACATGAATCCATATAAATATTAACTGTTTTGAATAACATAGTTAACTATATTTTTGAAACTTCATATTCTATTAATCTCAGAAGATAATTAATTATTTCACACTATTTTGTAACTATCTAAACAATAGTTAATTTTTTTCAAAAAATAGTTACTAATTTGCATAGTTAACTATTATCAGAGCATAGTTGTCTACTTTATAGTTGTCTACTTTACTAATTTCATAACATAAATGACTACATGAAAATGTTACAATAATTACTTATTTAAACAACAATGTTCAGAATGTAGTTTACCTATTATAATTTGCATAGTAAAAAAAATATATATAATTATATATTATAATTTTCGAATATAGTTAACTATAATTAAAAACATAATTATCTATTATAATTTTCGAACATAGTTAACTATATTGATTTCTTTGTTAATTTTCATTAATGGTAAACGGAAAATCAAAATCTCATATTGTTAGTTACTACATTTTGATTTTATTGTATGTTAGATAATAAATAATATGTTTTTTAGGTAATATAGAGTGCAATTTTCCAATTAAAAAAATCCATAATCTTCAAGCAAAATTGGCAGAAAATAGCATTGACAGAAGCGTAGATAGAATTGTATATTTGTTTGCATGTAATTTAACCAAATAGCATGATAATATATTATCATGCGGTAAAATCCATGTTACTTTAAAAAAAGACATACGAGCCAACTTGTCTATGATTTTGCCTTCGCTTTTGTAAATGAGATAGTCTATTCTATTTTGTTCAAAATATGATATTTCGTCAACGTTTCAAACATAAAACATTAATCTAAACTTATAAACATAAAATAAATTCAAAGCAATCCAATGTCATAACTAAAATCATGATAGTTATGAGAACGTAAAGTTGAAATTTTTTAATTTGGACAATGGATTGCATGTCGAAGCACAAAAAAGTTGGTCATCTCTTTCCATATATATTGATCAAAGATGGTTTCACATTTGGAAGTTCATTTTCTTCACGTTACTTGCGGTGTTTTCAGGTTTGAAAATATGTTTCTAGTAGTTTTTCAAAAAAAAAAAAAAATATATATATATATATATATATATATGTTTCTTGTTTTTTTTCTATCTATTATTTCACGTAATCTAAGTGGTAAAGCAATTTGTTTGATTTGTAGTATTACTTCTCGTTTTTTAAAGATTTTATGTATGTAAATTTTATTAGTCTGGTTTGATTAGCCAAATATTTTTTTTAATATAAGTTTCAAAATTGATAAGAAAAAGGTTTTTTTAATGTCTATCTTATAGTCCCATTTCCCGGTTATTTTAATGGATTAAAAGCAAAATATGATTTTGAGAACAAGATTTGTGGTTCATTCTGATTCTTCAATCCGACAGCTAACTCGAATTCACAAAAATAAAACAACCCAAACTGAATCGGTAAACCATTAGTTACGTAATATATAATCGAAAGAGAATAAAAAGGATTAGCCAGTTAGCCTTTTGGAGTAGGGTCCAGGGCCAAATGTGTTCTTCCCTAAAGCAAAAGTCAGATTTAAGAGTAGTGTCGTCCTTTCCCGACGAATTTGGTTCTGTTCAGATTTCAGACATTTCCTCTTTTTCACTTTTTGTTTTGTTTTTAGATTGCGTTTGTTTATTGCAATTTCTATATTCTCTCTCTCCATCATATTCACAATGCATCATCACTTTTCAGTGCCGTGTGTTTCAAGCTTTTTGCTAATATGGGTTGCATCATTTCTTCCCGGAAAAAGAGACCGGCAACAAAAGGGTCACCGGAAAACCGTCCTTGCTTCCGAACCCTTCCTTCGGAAACAGTCATAGCTAACGATGATCAAGCCCAAAAGGCTTCAGAGTTGTTGAAGATGAGTGATCAGTTAGGTCCCAAGGAGCTCAAGAGAGAAGAAAGTGTTCTTGTTGTTGATTCTCATCCTCGCTCATCGGAATTAGCTGCTTCCGGTTGGCCACCGTGGCTTATATCCGTCGCTGGTGAAGCCCTTGTCGGTTTGATTCCTGGCCGTGAATGCCACTTCCAGAAGCAAGAACAAGTATAAATCTGTCTCTCTCTATCCTTGTTGATTCTCCTTTGATAAAACAGTCTTCTTCTCTGTACGTATATGCAACAGATTGGGGGAGGAACATTCAGTAAGGTGTTTAAAGCTAGAGATCTTCTCCGTAACAAGACCGTAGCTTTGAAGAGAATCCGGTTCGATCTCAACGACTCAGAAAGCATCAAGTTAATAGCCAGAGAGATCATAATCCTGCGCAAGTTGGATCATCCCAATGTCATCAAATTAGAAGGCTTGATGCTAATAGACCGTGATTCCTCTAGCCTCTACATGATCTTTGAGTACATGGAACATGACCTTTTGGGACTCTCTTCATTACTCGGTGCCAAATTCTCAGAACCTGAGGTACTGTTTTATAGCTTGTATCCAAAAAGCTTCGTAGCCATCAATCACATTTCGCTTCTTCTTCGTCTCTATCAGGTTAAATGCTACATGATGCAGCTCTTAAGAGGGCTTGATCATTGTCACACTAATCATGTACTTCATCGGGATATAAAAAGCTCGAATCTTCTGATCAACGGAAATGGAGTTCTCAAGATTGCGGATTTCGGGTTATCCACCTTCTTCGATCCTTATAACAGTGTTCCATTGACTACCCATGTTGTAACTCTATGGTATCGACCTCCTGAACTTTTGCTTGGAGCCTCTCATTACGGTGTTGGGATCGACTTGTGGAGCACAGGCTGCGTAATTGGTGAACTATACGCAGGAAAGCCTATTCTTCCTGGAAAAAACGAGGTAAACCGTTACAAAGTCCAATCCATCTTCTTCTTACCATGTAACCAAAGCCTCAGGCTTTTCTGTGTCTTCTGATGTTAGACAGAACAACTGCACAAGATATTCAAGTTGTGCGGATCGCCTAGAGATGATTACTGGAAAAAACTAACGCTACAACTTCCAACTCCATTGAGACCAATGTTTCCATATGGATCACATATAGCAGAGACATTCAAAGAGTTTCCAGCTCCTGTTATTTCGCTTCTAGAGACTTTGCTCTCGATAGATCCCGATTTTCGAGGCACTGCAGCTACTGCTCTCAAGAGCGAGGTACTAGGATTTAGATCCTTACATGTTCCTCAGTAAAAAATGTTGGTTTGTTATATATATGAATTCACATCTTCCACCATGAAACAGTACTTTAAAACTGAGCCGTTGGCTTGTGATCCATCTTATCTGCCGAAATATCCTCCAAGCAAGGAAATCAACATTAAAATGCGCGATGAAACTAGAAAACAAGCTTCTCAAATCAGAAGAACAGACGAACCTCAAGCTGTCCAGCCAATTGTAGCAGATTCTTCTCTCACAACACCGGTGCAGGTATCTCTAATCTTAGGTTTCTCGAGTGTTTAGGCAGAAATCTTAAATAGAAGATGATGTATTTGCAGAGAGATTCCAAGAGCAAAGAGAATTCATTTACGGAGTCCTATGAGGAAGAAGAGACTTCCAGTTTACAGGAACATTCTGCTAGACAAATGCTAACAGCTGAAGAGAATTCATTTACGGAGTCCTATGAGGAAGAAGAGACTTCCAGTTTACTGGACCATTCTGCTAGACAAATGCTAACAGCTGAAGAGAATTCATTTACAGAGTCCTCTGAGGAAGACGGGACTTCCAGTTTACAGGATCATTCTGCTAGACAACTGCTAACAGCCAAGGACATGATAACCAATGGTGAAACTAGAGAGGAAGTCTCTTACACAGATCCGTCTAGACAAAACCAGAATCTAGGTGGATCGATGAATATGGAGGAACACATACCTTGGCCGATGAGTCCATCTAAAATTAACCCAACAGAAATTCTTCCTAACGTTAACGATAATGGGACATCTTAGTCGGGAAGAGTAGGCATCAGGCACACTCTGATTGATATTTATACTGTCAATTAGATTCAATGGAGAAAACAAAAGCAGATTTAAACATAAAATAAACAATCTTGGTCAGTTTCTTGCTTTTATTCCTAAAAAAATGCAGAGATTTCTCAGCCGTAAGAAAATCCAATCCAAAAGATACAACAAGTACTCTGATTTGGAAGAAATAAAAAAAATTGACAACTCCAAACTACCATACTAGTTGAAGAACGGTTGCCATTGAAGGGTTTCTCCAGCAAACATTGGAATGATCTCCCCAAAGGAGAAGGAAAAAACCTCTGGAACCTTCCAAGGATATTTCTTCAGTGTGATCTTTGCCGAGTTTCTCGGGAGGCCATAGAAATCAGGTCCATTGAAGCTTGTGAAAGCTTCCAACTTGTCAAGCGCACCCGCCTGAATGTTAACGCAGCTATAGTTATGAACATAAGGAAACTCCAAACCCGAGAAAGTAAACTGTTTGAAGTTACAGCATATACCTCATCGAAGACCTTGGCGTATAAGGACAGGGCAATGGGAGCGCTGTAAATACCAGCACATCCGCAGGATGATTCTTTTTTACTCCGTTCATGTGGAGCACTATCTGTGCCAAGGAAGAATTTCTTGCTTCCACTAGTTACAGCTTTAACAATGGCTTGTCCTGTACAATGAAGTAAAACAAATGATCTTCATAAAGCAGTTGTAAGACACAAAATCTTAATGTTTTAGATGAAAGTGAAGAACATACGGTGTATTTCTCTTTTGAGAACTGGAAGACAGTAGTTGTGCGGTTGTAATCCACCTTGGAAAAGAGCGTTCCTGTTGAGAAGGAGATGTTGTGGTGTGACTGTTGCACCCACAGACCCTAGAACCCGCAAAAGTGTATGAGCCAGGCACGTTAACAAAATCCATAAGAAAAGGAATTAAAGATAAGATAGTTACAGAACCTTCTTTGCAAGACGCAACAAACTTCACAGCATCCATGGTAGTGATGTGTTCCATCACTACCTTCAACTGTGGAAGGCGTTGGATTAGAGGCTGCAGAACTGTTTCAATGAAGATTTTCTCGCGGTCAAAGACATCTACACTCGGATCTGTCACCTCCCCATGAACCTAACCAATACACTCTACTTAGACAAAACAAATCTCTAAGACGAGAAAACAAGAAAGAATGTTGCTGAGTGATTATTTACCAGCAAGGGCATGTTTTGTTTGACCATTTCTTCTAGTACTGGTAAGCATTTTCCAAACAGGTCTGTGACACCATCTTGAGAGTTGGTTGTGGCCCCAGCAGGGTACAGCTTCACTGCATAAACCACACCACTTTCCCCTAAAAATTGAAAACCAAAACTCAGAAGAGTAAAACCAACAATCATGAGGTCTCGGGGTACTTAAGCAGAATATCACTTTGAAAGATGAAAATGTATCTGACTACTAGCAACATGATGAACAAACAATGGCACAGGTACTTACTGGCAAGCTTGATCTCATCAGGCTGAGTTTTGTCCGTCAGATAAAGTGTCATAAGTGGATCAAAGCTACTCCCATGTGGCAAAGCTTTCATGATAGATTCCCGGTAAGTAATGGCAGCTGCAGTGGTTGTAACTGGCGGCTTAAGATTCGGCATCACAATCGCTCTCCTAAAATTACTCGCACTGCACACATTTACACAAAACCCAATTTACCATCATGCACAACACAATCATCAATAGGAAACACCATAAACCACAAAAGCAAAAGATGTAATGTAAAAAAGACCTGTGGGGAACAACAGCTTGAAGAAGATCACCGTCTCGGAGATGAAGATGCCAATCATCAGGTTGAGTGATTGTGAGTTCCATTCTTAGAGCTCTCGGCTTCAGTTTCTTACAAGATCTGTCAAACTTGAGTTTCTGAGATCCAAATCCCTAAATACAACAAATATTTTACAGACGCATATGGACACAAGAATGCACAACTGGATTAAATAAATTTAAAATTGGGTCAAATGAATATTCAATAATCTGGGGTCAAAGACTTAAGAGTAGAGAAGACACAGTACATACAGTACAAGGAGAAACCAAAGTCTTTAACATGACAAGGCTCTGCAAGATTCACACCTGTTCAAAAGAGAAGACATTCAACAGGTGAATTATACAAGAGACTTTAGAATTAGCCAAAACATCGAATTCAACGGTCTCAAGCGTTTTCGTTTGCTAAAGGTAGAATTTTTAGAGATAATCTGAAGGTGTCGTAGATGAAAGGGAATGAAGAGGAACAATGTTAATACTGACCCTATGTGTAGAATGTGTAGAGGTAAATTCAAACATTTTGGATTTTGTTGAATCAAGCAAAATACTTTGACCGTAGAATCGAAAAGGGTAAAGAAGAATGACGATACAGAACCCATAAAGCCAATACAAAAGCAGCCATTTCTACTCTAAAAACTAAAAAACAGGATCGGAGTTTTCTTCACTGGAGAGAGATAAAGAACCTGTAGTGAAGGTCGAGGAAGAGAGACGACGAGATTGGGAGTGAATCAATCTTCCAGAGAAACGCAACTTTTCTCTTGATCTCCGTATAATCTTACGGATTCACCTCCGTCTTCTTCATCGCGGCTCAAGCTGCACGACTGCGGTGCCGGAACAATACCAAAAAGACGGGACCTCGTGTCCTCTACAGCCTTCAGGGTTCAACAAAATCCAAAAGTTCTCAAATATACGAATAGTCCCTTTAATTGTTACTTAGTCCAAGTATAACCCCAAACATTTCATAATCATCCACACACACTAGTCCTAAGCGTTCGGGTTCGGGTTCGGGTTCGGTTTTCATTTTTTCGGGTATCCGTTTTTAGTAATCTAAAGCCCTTTCGGATTTTTGGGGTTTCGGGTTCGGCTTCTCCTTTCCCCCTCGTATTTGGAAATGGTGATAAAACAACAAATAATTAAAAAATCCAACCACTAGTAAATCGTCCTAATTTTCGCTCTTGTTTGTGCAATCAAATATTTCTCCATCTGTGCAACACTAACATGATTACCTTCATCATCCCAACACTTATATGTACATGATCTCTAAGTATACGTTTAGATGTCCATTTTGGTATATATACGTCAACACTAATATTTAGATATTCACATATAAAAATAGCTATGCATCTATAATTATAAACAGGTATAAGTGGTACAAAAAAACGTCAAAAGGAGGTACATACCGACTCATCCTCATCAAGTTCCCAGAGAGAACCGATATTTTGCAGAAACAAATAACAAAAACAAAACAAAAGGAAACAAAGAACCAAGTGATACAACACACAATTACACGAGTTTCCAGAGACAAATAACAAAAACAAAACAAAAACATTGTTGAGAAATAAGCCTATTTCAATCCTTGAGAATCTAAGTTAATTAATCAATAGGAACACAACTATCGATTTGTCAAAGGGAGATCTTTATTAAACCAGAAAGTTTGATTACAAATTAAGCCTAATTTGTACTTGTTTCTTTTGCAGGTATGCTTACAAACCGGAAGAGCTATCAATCTCTGGAAACCCTAAGAAAACTCACCCTACGACCCCTTCTGATTTCTTCATTATATATGAAATAGAGTATCCTTATGGACTTTGGAATCTGATGGGCTGACTTTTTAGATTTGGCCCATTAGTCAATTTAGGCCCAATTCGAGTGTGGCCCAAACTGATCCACAAACATTATGAATTTTGTTACTCAAATACACACGAAACTACGAACATACAAACGATTAACCCACTGATCACAACACCCACAAGAAAGCAATAGGAACTACACAATAGGAACGCTCGAACCATAGCCGAGAACTACACATCGATTTGCTAATAGAAACCAAAAGATTTGGCTGATGCTTCAGCGAAGAAGCGAGAAGCGAGAAAGAAAGCTTCGGCGAAAGAAAGAAAGAAAGCATACCTGAGAATGATTTCTCGAAAACTCCGAGGGAGGAGATCCAGTTTGACAAATCGATGGAATCGGAACTTGTTTCGGCGAACTTGATTTCGGGAACTTGAAATCTTGAAGTAGATGGGGAACTTGATTTCAGGAAGGGAACTTGATTTCGGGAATGGAAGGAATCGGGAACTTGAAGGCGAACCAAGTTTCAGATCGATGGCCACTGTTTTTGGCAAATAAATGGAATGGGCCACGGTTTCAGATCAAATAAATCTTGGCCCAATATTTGTTTGTTTGACTCGGGTTTCGGTTCGGGCCGAAATTTCAAAAATCGGGTAGTTTTCAAAATGGGGTCGGGTTTCGGGTCGGGTTTTCATATCGGATTTCGGGTCAAGTTTCGGGTACCAGATTTAGTGCACAGGACTAACACACACAAAAAAACAAATTAACCGTTTATAATCATCCAACTTTCTTCTTTTCTTAGAGTGTCCAAACTAGATTAAACTCATCAAACAACCGCAAATTCATTCATAGCCAGTAAATAAACAAAGAGACTATAATTGAAATTCATAAGCATCATTGAATAAACATTGACCAATTAAGATCCAGACAAAATCGAAACCTTTAGGGTTTGTCCACATGTCCCTCAGTCAATCATAATGTCTCTACTCATATTCACACGCCGTTCAATCGTCTTTTCTCGTAATCTCTATTGCACTGTTCCTTCGCCACTCTCTCGCCATGGTCCTCGTTGTGATACCATTTCTCGACCACCATTTTCCACTTGTTCTCATCCGATGTCTACCATTTCTAAGCCACCATTTTCTAACCATTCTCATATGATGTTTATAGGGGTCGGATTTCACCCTTATGAGATCGATATAACTACAAGGTCAACTTCGCAGTATCCTGACGAGATCGGAGCAAGTTTACAAGGGCCAATAATGACATTAAACTCATATGCAAAATAGGTTTAATGAAATTATGGGCTTAAATTCAATATATGGCTTAATTGACCAAACTCATTATATTAGTTGGCCCAATTTACTTAGTGGGACTATATATTTAGCTCATTGTATTGGGGAATCGAACTTTTGGTAGAGAAACTCTCTTGTAATCACAGTTTAGCAGAAACAGCAATAAAGAAATCATATTATTGATATGTGTTCTAAGTGAATCTGCGACATAGAAATCTCTAATCTCCGAACACCTTTGACAAATTTAACTGTGCATATCCGACTCACACAATGTCTACCATTTCCCGACCTTTTTCATGGGAAAACGAGTTCCTTCTAGCTGATACAGCAGAAAAAGTTTCCCCATCTGTCGTTTCTGTTGTTCGATTTCGGGAGGATGCAACATCTGTTGAGGATTCCAGTAGGGCGATGGTTGGAACTGGTTTTGTGTTTGGCTCCCATGTCATAACTTGGGCACACGTAGCCATGGCTGATTCCATTGACCAAACAAACACCTCGAAGAATCCGTTGTTGCAGGTTCATTTTTTCGACGTCACACTGGAGTATGGTGTTGTGGTGAATACGCATAAGTTCTATGATGTTACTGCCATTCACATGCTTCTGGATGTATGTTGCTCTAAAACTCACGAACTTGTTGCAACCGGCAAGACAAAACTCCCACCTCCGATAGAGCTTGGTGTTTCTGCTTGTGCAAGACCGGATCAAATTTGATCAAACCGGTTTGAAATCAACATTACCTTAAACCAGGATTTCAATGTTTATTTAAATTAGACCAGATATATTTTGGGTTAATTAACAACATCGGTGAAATTGAAAAAAAAATTCCATTATTGTTTTATTTATTTATTTACATTGAAAAAAAAAATCCAAAATCCCCTTCCTATTAAAACTCAAGTACTATTATTAACTTAGCTTAGGTGTTTCAATTTTAATGGTTAAAAACTATAATTTGGTTTTAGGAAAATGAAGACATGTTTGAAAAAAATGATAACATGTCTTTAAGTAAAAAATGACATAGTTAAAAATTATTTAAATTAATTATTTCAAAAATTATGAAATTAAATTAAAAATTACGAAAATAATTTTTAAAGTTGTTCCTATTTCTTTTCTTATGAAAACAATATATGTTTTAAAATTTTGTAAAACAAACAAAAATAGTCTTTTCATTATTTTAGTGGATTTTAAAAATAATATAAAATTACATTATGAAAGTTTATCAATAATTCAAATTATATTTATAAAAAATTGATTTCAAATCTGAGTCATGTTAGAGAATAATTTATCATGAAAACAATTTATCAACATGCTTTGAACCATGTTGGAGAATAATTTATTTCCAAATAATTTTGATTTCAAATTTGAGCACTAAAATTTGTTCCAGTTAGATAAGTTTTAAAAAAAAATTTGTTACCATTAAATAAATATTTTATACGGTTTAAATTTTATTACTCATTATTATAAAAAGTTAGAATACTTTGATTGTCATTATTTGATTCTTCAAGATTCTTTAAACTACTTATATTTCGTTGAATAAGTAAATATTACATGAATCTAAATTTTGAAAATTTAAATTCATATTAAAAATACAAATCCATCTAATTAAAACACCTCAATAGAATTACTTCGGCATCTGTTTTAATTTTCATTTATTTAAGTTACCAACTTACTTATTTTTAGGACGACTTTAAACCATATACAATCTTTTAGTTTTGTTACAATTTAAAAATCCTATTCACTTAACATGTTATATAAACCATATCATTCTCACCATTTTCGATCATCTCTTTTGATTCTCATTAGCGATTTCCATAAATGCTAACATTTATTTTCCATGGCTTACTTTTTTTTTTATAGTTGAAATAGTTTTATCAATTCAAGCTATTATGGTTTTTGTTGCTTGATTATACGGCTATATTATATATTATAATCAATGCTTTGAATTGTCTTTCATGAAGTGATTTAGCTTGGATCCATTTTAATCATTTTTAGAAAAATTTGTATTACTCTGCATCTTAAAATTCGTTTTGTTGTTTATTTTGTAGTTCAATCCCAATATATAACTACCGCATCTCCTTCCTATTAAAACCCAAGTACTATTATTTACTTAGCTTAGGTGTTTTTGTGTTATTAGTAGAAATTGATTTAAATTAAGCTTTTTACATTTGATTCAAACAACCATGTTATAATTTATCTTCATTGTTACAGTTAATTCTCTCTTATTCAAATGTTAGTTTTCTCATCATATTTAAGTTTTTGATATTAATCACTATCTGATTTTGAATAATACAAGTACATATATAATTCTCCGTGATTCAAAAGTAATTCTCATTATTTTAATTATGAATTAATCGTCGATGAGTTGTAGAAATGTTTGTATTGCTCCAAGCTAATTCTCTGTGATGCAAAGGTAATTCTATTTTTTTAAATTTTTGATTATGATTATTTTTTGTAGTTTTTGTTAATAAATCATCTCTTATGTATTTTTCATATATATAAATATATATTATATTTCCATTTTTAGTGTTTTTGGTATTTTAATTCAAATATAAACTAATAAGTATTTTTTTTTACAGAATGTGATTTGTAAGTATTATTTATTTTCATTTTATGATTGTTGATGGTGCTTTTTTGATATAATTTTGTTTGACATAAAGAAATTCACTGATATGATAGATCGGGAAGAATATATTGTACCGTATACTATCTCTTATGCTTTGGATATTCTTAAAAATATAAGATTTTAGGATCTTGAATTTAATTGAAATCTAACATTAGTCCTTTGTGGATGCCATATTTGAGATAGAACAAATTTAGAGATTTTAATGTAAACGATTGTGTGTTTCCAGCTGATTTTTTTATAAAGAAAAGTAAGACTAGAACAAATCTTAGAAGTACAAATAATAATCAAAAGATTTTGTTCTTTGTTTTTTTTTCTAAGCAATATTCTTAAATATGAGATAATTTTTATGTTATAATTACTTTTGTCACATCATCAAATGGTAACCCTAATTTCTAAACACGTTTTCTTATATATATACCATTTTATCAATTATTCATTCACCATTAACTTTTGGCTAGTTCTTAGTTTTTATGTTTTGATCATCAATTATTCTATGTTTCATAACATATTTTTTCATCATTCTAGCATTATATTTTATATTTTGTCGTTCTAACAATAGTAAATTATAATTTTATATTTGTTATAACCGTTACAAATATTAAACGTAATCATGACACTTTAAAAACAAAAGTTTACACTTACTTAATACATTGTGCATTAGAACATGTTAATTATGATGACTCATAGTCACTACTAAATGGAAAAACGGTCATTTTAATACCGAACTATCCATTTTGAGCCAAAATAAGTACCAACTTTCTAATGAGTAAAAAAATATCAAATTTTGGTTGACTCGTCCAAATTAGGTATAGAATTAGTCAACTTAACAACCGTTAAAAAATTGTTAACTACCGTTTACTTTATTTTCAAAACTGCGTCTTTTTGAAATTAGAGAAAAAAAACCTCATAAGGTCATTTTAATACCAAACTTTCCATTTTGAGCAAAAAAATACCAACTTCTTAATGAGCCATAAAATACACAAACTTATTTTGACTCAGCCAAATTAGGTATAAAATTAGTTAACTTAAGACCAGAGTCTAGTTCCGGAGAAATGGAGAGACAAGATCTTCAGAAGCTTGATCGGGTTCGCACTTAGAGCACACCACGACATCAAGGCACCAAAAAGATTCGACCAACATTTCAAGAAAGAAGAAACAAAGAACGAGCAGATGGAAGAAGACTCATCGTCAAAACTCCAGCTAAGTAATATCATCACTCCGTTTGGGGTCGTTAGTTTGCTTTTACTTTACCGCTAAGTACTCATGGGTCGTTAGACGTAATCATGAGATTTTGGCAACCTCGGACGAGCCTAATAGTTGAATTTTCTATTATTTTCTAAAAAAAAGAAAGAAAAGGATAGCAGTTGCTCAGGATATAACTCCTATGCAGCTCGGTTCTAAGGAGCAGGTTCGCCCTTCCTGGTCTCTGAATTCAGGTTACGGTTTCTAGGGATCTCGTGTTTTAACATATCTTTGGACTCAGGCTATGGCCTTTAAGGATCTCGGCTCTCCATGTCTCTAGACCTTTGTTCTGGCTAAAGTTGACTAATTTTATACCTAATTTGCTTGAGTCAACATAATTTTGTGTATTTTATGGCTCATTAAGAAGTTGGTATTTTTTTGGCTCAAAATTGAAATTTTGGTATTAAAATGACCTTATGAGGTTTTTTTTTAAAATTTCAAAATGACGTCGTTTTGAAACTTAACGAATAAAGTAAACGGTAGTTAACGGTTTTTTAACGGCTGTTAAAGATAACTAATTCTATACCTAATTTGGTCGAGTCAACCAAAGTTTAGTGGTTTCGGCTTATTTGTGCCCGCACTCTAGCTTAGTGCGAAAAATTCTATCTGTTTTGTCAGAAAGTACTAAACACTACCTAAACTCGTTAAAATTTGAATTTCGGTACCCATACTAATTAAAATCGGCGTTTTTATACCTGAGCGAGCGCTAACGACGTTAAAATTTCCGTTTAAGTTGATGAGTGGGTTGCCTAGTCACTTAAATCAGATAACGAGTCAGATTTTATGTTTAATTTTTTTTTTTGGTCTGAATGATTAGTAAAACGACGTCGTTTTACCAATTTTTTTTTTAAACAAAACCATTACAACCCTAATAAAACCGTGTTCTTCTTCTTCTTCTCACTTCAACTTCTTCGATTTCTGAAAAATCTCTTCTTCTTCGATTTCTCAAACCAATCTTGTGTTCTTCGATTTTTGAAAACTGTGTTCTTCAATTTCTCAAACGAAACCTATAATCTCTTCTACTTCTTCTTCTTCTTCCGTTTACGAAATCCCAATGGAAACGGCCTTCTTCGATTTCTCATAAATTCGCGGAGGAAAACTGCAAATTTGTGGCTGGTTCGGCAATTTGTGTTGTAGGTTCTTCGATTTCTCAGGAAAATGAGGTAAATTTTTCGATTTGAAGGAATTTTTTTTTGGGTTTTTAAGTGAAATGGTTATCGGATTTCATTCGAATTTAACAGTTTTCTTTGGTTATTTCAACAGTGACGAAATCAATTTCCAAATTTACTTCAAAGGAAAGTTTGTGACTCATGGGAGAGTTGATGTTACTTACGATGGAGGAGAGGTACATTATCATATCTCACCGGCTGCAGGATTGTTTATTGGATTGGTTAAAGAGTTGGGAATATCGTGTAATCAAATCCAGTTTCTGGTTTTTTTGTAATATTGCAGGTTCATGTGTATTGATCGGCTTATGAAGACATGTTTCGGCTTTTGTTATGCTCAATAAACTATGATTTGTTTTTTCTCTTTTGCTTCCCTTATTAAGACATGATCGGCTTTTGTAATGCTAAAAACTATGATTTGGTTTCTCTTTTGCTTCCCTTATTAAGACATGATCGGTTTTATGCAATGGCAGTTTATTGCTTTTTTAATCCAAAACACTTTCACAAATAAGTCATTGCTTTTGTCTAACAGGAGCACACTACAAATTCATCAAGACATTACATTTGTTTTTAAAACCCACTACAAATGCTAATTCTCTACACAACCATAACTCATTGCATACTTAAGCCACAAAGTAGTAGTAACAAACAGCCATTACAATACCACATACAAGTATGTTCTTCAAGCTATGTATCTCACTTACCACTTCTTTCACATCTTTCTCACAACAATCAACAACATTTTTGATTTCTTCAATCTCTTTGACACATCCAAGAACAGTCGCTTTTATATCTTCCATCTCCTTCTCAAAGGAGCTTACGACTGTTTCATAATCTCTTCTCTGAAATTGTAGATTGCCCATCTCTTCTTTGAGCTCATTTACAATGCGCTTCAAATCTTCAATCTCTTCCACCATAGATTCGTCGGTCCATTTGAACAAATGGTAATTATCCTTTAAAAATGAAATTGTAACTCAATTTAAAGCTCTTATAAATACAGTTTTAAGCTCTTGTCTTAGCAATAATTGACAAAAATAAGTAGAATTCATTACCCCTTCAAATCCATGTGGGCAACAATGAAAAAGTCTTCCCGGGTTTTGGATGGTTTTGTAAGTTCTCACAACTGAATCTTCTCCACATCTACAGCTTCTCGGCATTCCTCTCTCTCCACCTCGACGTCCCCAATTAGATCCTGAAGAAGAGGACGATATTTGGTTCGATTGAAACTTTTTACTCGCCATCTATCAAAACCCGAAACCCTGCAACTCGATTTCCCCTAATTGTTGAAGAAGAACCCGAAACCCTGCAACTCGTGAAGTGAGAAGAAGAAGAAGAACACGGTTGTGAGAAGAAGAAGAAGAACACGGTTTTATTAGGGTTGTAATGGTTTTGTTTTAAAAAAAAAATTGGTAAAACGATGTTGTTTTGCTAATCATTCAGACCAAAAAAAAAAAAATTAAACATAAAATCTGTCTTGTTATCTGATTTAAGTGACTAGGCAACCCACTCAGCAACTTAAACAGAAATTTTAACGTCGTTAGCGCTCAGGTATAAAAACGCCGATTTTAATTAGTATGGGTACCAAAATTCAAATTTTAACGAGTTTAGGTAGTGTTTAGTACTTTCTGACAAAGCGGGTAGAATTTTTCGCACTAGGCTAGAGTGCGGGCACAAATAAGCCGAAACCCCATTTTTTTATTCATTAGAAAGTTGATACTTATTTTGGCTCAAAACGGATAGTTCGGTATTAAAATGACCGTTTTCCCATTACTAAACACAAACATATATCATATTTTACAAGTAAGAATAAATTAAAAATTATATATTTTAACTATTAAATCATAAAACAACACATACATTTGTATGACTCTTTACCATTCGTAATGTAAATAATAATACCTTTACCACTTTTTTTATATTACACTATATAAACAATTATTGAAGAAATGTACTTCGCGATGTGCTGTTTTCAAACAAACACAACTCTATTCAAACGACATATCCAAACTTTAGTATTAGTATTAAGCAAGTGTTAGTCATTATTCTTTTCTTTTTTTGTCTAAAAGAATTATATATTTATGGCTAAAATGAAAGAAAAGAGGAACAAAAATGAAGAAGAAAAGAAACAACGAACGAGAAAATAAATAATACAAACGTAAACATAAATAATTGCTAAAACTTTACTAAAATTCATGTCCGTATTAAAATTAATTTATTTTCTAAAAAAATGCATATCTGTATATCAAAATAATGATTACATTGTGTTAGATCACAATGAAAATTTATGAATCATATAAACAATTAAACATGAGATACACAAACACACGATATGGAATTTTGTTTTTATTATAAATGAAAAATCGCATCGTAAAATTCTAAATTTAAGTTTAATTTTCTATAAATTTTTATACCCGCACACCGTCGTGTGAGTGAATCATCTAGTTATATATATGAATTATTGATGTCCTTACAACAATTGTACTTTTTCCACATGTGAGGCTGTTGAAGAGATAGTTCCTCACGCGTTCATTGAGTCCAAAAACAGACATGGCCAGAAAGCGCATGATATATTCATGAAACAACACAAGAAGTTACGCATTGAAGGAGAGAGATGGGTGAAAGAAACTGCAAAAGCATATATTCTCGTAGCAGCTCTGATAGCTAATGTGCTTTTTGCAACATCCTTCGCACTACCGGGTGGATTAGATGAAAAGGGCAAACCTAACCTTGGACCGCATACATGGCTTGATGTCTTATTCTCAGTAGATATGTTTGGAATCCTTTTTGCTCTCGGGTCTATTGGGTTCTTCGTGGCGATCATGATTTCTCGGTTTGCCTAAGAAGATTTTCGGATAGACTTACCAACAAAACTAACGGCGGGAGTTTTCGGATTGTCTGTGTCCATTGTCTGCATGATTGAAGCCTGCATCGCAACGATGATATTGTACTGTCATGAAGTACCTGAATGGACCTTATTCCTCACCATTTGCATTGCCATTCTGACGCTTTTTACATGTGTCAGGGCTGCATTTTCGGATTTGGTTCCTTTGCTAAACGTTTATGTCTAGGTTTCTCTTCCGTGAACATACAAGTGACAACTATAGATTATCTA
Organism: Arabis hirsuta; assembly: GCA_964056655.1. Lineage (NCBI taxonomy): Eukaryota > Viridiplantae > Streptophyta > Magnoliopsida > Brassicales > Brassicaceae > Arabis > Arabis hirsuta. Next base: position 5,640,648 of record OZ053303.1, on the reverse strand, counting down.
ATTCTTGTAATAGTCTCAAATTTAAACTGGAAATGAAATAAAATCTCAAAATTCAATCAATTTTTTTTTAATAAAATCTCAAATTTAAATCTGTGACATTGTCTTTTTTCGAATATGCTTAAAACAAAAAAGGGATTATCTTTGATTGCAAGTTTGAATTGATTCTTTAGAAAGGCTGTATAACCGAACACTGATTTAAAAGAGAGCTTGTTACAAGAATATGACAAACTCTGTTACACTTACAAATATTATGTTACCTCATTACAAGTTGTTTTCTCCTTTTTGTTATGATAAAGCCGAATTTGACTGACCTTAAACTTGGAGTTAGGGTGTGGCCTCAAGCCATTCCTCAGTTTCTGGTTGGTCATTTTGATCTCCTTGACACAGCGAAATCATCTCTAACATCTTCAGGCTACAAAGGGCAATTTTTGGGAGGAAATTACGTCGCTGGTGTAGCCTTAGGGCGATGTGTACAAGGCGCGACCGAGGTCAACAACTTCATGTCACAGTACGCTTACAAGTAATGTAAAACATTAAAAACAGACCAAACAACACTTTCGACTGATATATCTTATGTTGATTGATTGTAACACTTGTTTGCGAAATAGCGTTGGGAATTATCAGAACCTAGAGAGAATTACCAAGAAATTGACAGTGAGTTTCTTCGTTTGTGTGTAGTAAGTAGTTTTCAGCGAAATCAAGATTCTATGTTTCTTTCCTTTTGTATGTAGTTGCAGAAGTTGATGCTTTGTCTTCATTGAAATTTGAATTTCGTACTGTTCAAGCAATAGCAAATGACTTCTCCAAGGAGAATAAACTCGAGGAAGGTGGATTTGGTCCAGTGTACAAGGTGAAGACACCGGTTTAATCTCGATTATAGAATAAACATTTTCTTATATCACCAATCAACAATGTAAAGGGAAAACTACAAAACGTTCAAGAAATAGGGCTCTTGTGTGTTCATTGTAATACTCATTGATAACAAAGAATATTTCAAGAAACGAGATGATGAAATGCATCAACATAACGCTCTTGTGTGTTCAAGAAGATCACCAAACATGAAGTCAATTTTTAATTGGCTCAATAGTAACTCTGTGACTCTTCCGGTTCCATCAAGCGTTCGTTGCCCATGGCGGTTCAGGTGAAGCGTCTCGGATTCCGCAGGTTAAGGTTTCAACTTTCAATCTCTGAGTTTTGAGCCACGATGAAGATCGGTTTATTATTTTGCATATTAAATTATAAATAATTAGTTTACATTTACACTCTGTTTTGAGCTTGTTGATAACAAGATATCAAAAGACCGAATAAAACCTATCGAATTATCAATTATAATTAAACCAGACTGTTGGTGTAAAGCCGGTTTGTTTGAGCCGATCGATAGATATCAAGAATATTGGGTTTGAGCTAGATTTGAGATCTTAATCCTAAACCAGTATGAAAATTGGGTTTGACCGGAACTAAACCGGGCAGGTTGGGTTTGACAAGTAGTCAAGTACTCATGAGCTAAGAGGTTCGGTCAAAGCCGAAACTGTGTCTGATTGTCGCAACGAGATGGCTAAGTTATCCAAAAACAAGACTGTTGTTAGCCCCACCATGAGGACACATGGGAAAAATCATGCAAAAGATTGGTGAGTGTACACGTGGCACTCTCTCATGCTCATAAAAATTCCAAAGAGTGTACAGATATGGGCACGGAAGTGTGAAACGTGAAGCAACCCCTTTTAAAACACACACACAAGAACCAACCCAATACGCATCCAAAAGAACCCTAAATTCCAGGAAGAAGAAGAAACAAGAAGATTCCTCAATAGCTAAATCTTCAAGCAAAGAAAAGCTTCGATTTTGCCTCTAAAGTTACAACCTTTTTTTTATTTTATTTTTAATTTTGGTGTCGGTGTACAAACACGCAATAAATCGCGTGAGGTTTCAGATTTGGTTCGAAGAAGGAACTCTTTGTATTTAGGGCTTATCTCTTTCGGTTCTAATTCTGAAAAATTGAAGCTTGATTTTGGTTTAAAGAGAGCAGAGATGTGTAGTTTGTCGGCGAATCTGTTGCTACCAACAAAGCTGAAACCAGGTTTTTCAGACAAACGGAGTAACAGTAGCAACTCACTCTTTGTCTCCACTCGAAGATCCAAGAGGAAGAATCAATCCGTTGTTCCTGTAAGGATTTTCCTTTTTAATCATTTCGATAGAACCAAGGAACTTGAAATTGTGTTTGGATTGAAGAAATTTGACTACTTGCAAATGATTCTTGAATATAAGTAGGAGAATATATTTTGATTTTTTGGGGGTGGGGTTTATTCGAGTTGTTTGCAGATGGCAAGATTGTTTGGACCGGCGATTTTCGAATCGTCGAAATTGAAAGTATTGTTTTTAGGGGTTGATGAGAAGAAGCATCCATCAACACTTCCAAGAACTTACACACTCACTCACAGTGACATTACAGCTAAATTGACTCTAGCTATTTCTCATTCCATAAACAATTCTCAGGTAAAATTACCTCTCTTTGCTCTTTAACATATGTACATGCCTCTATTTATAGGTCTACTTCTCTGTGATGTATATAATTAGACTCTATGCTCTCTGTTGTGTCTATATTCACTAGAATCCTACGCTTTTCGTTGAAAGATTATTCGCGTTTTACGATCTTCAAACATTAGTGCTATTGAACAACATTGAAGGGTTTAGTTTAGGCTTTGTGGTTTTAGCAATTTAGAAGCTGAGGATGTAAAATTTTCTATGTAGTTGCAAGGATGGGCGAATAGGTTATACCGAGATGAAGTTGTGGCAGAATGGAAGAAAGTGAAAGGGAAAATGTCGCTTCACGTTCATTGTCACATAAGCGGTGGCCATTTTCTTTTAGATCTCTTTGCAAAGTTTCGATACTACATCTTTTGCAAAGAATTACCAGTGGTAGGTTTCCAAAGCCGAAGAGACTTTTCATTGGTTTAATGTAAACAAATGTTGATTACTGTGTTTGATGTATGTATGTATGTATGTCTAGGTGTTGAAGGCATTTGTGCATGGAGATGTGAACTTGTTGAACAATTTTCCTGAGTTGCAAGAAGCTCTTGTTTGGGTTTATTTCCATTCTAACGTTGATGAGTTCAACAGAGTCGAGTGTTGGGGTCCGCTTTGGGAAGCTACTTCGCCTGATGGTCACAAGACTCAAACCCTTCCCGAGGCTCGGTGCGCGGACGAATGCAGCTGTTGTTTCCCAGCGGTTAGCTCGATTCCATGGTCTCACAGTCTAAGTAATGAAGTTGTTAACGATTACTCGGGGACTCAGCCTGAAGGAATTCCTACTCCTAATCCGGAGAAACTCTAGTGATTTTAATCGAATCCACAAGTTTAAAAATCTTTTTTGGTGGTTTGTAAAGTGAAAGGAAGATCTATCTTTTGGTTGATCTAAAATATTGGTTTGGTTGGTGTACATAATGTTGGTATAGGAAAAAAAATGATTATTTGTAGGTAAAATAGTACAAAATTAAGTTTTAAAATGTTAAATATTTTGCTTTCTATTGAGTCTTTACTGTTTGACTTAGAAGTATATCTCTCTCTCATTCACAGGAATCAAAATGTTATTTCGCCACTAATTAGTAACTATATGAACAATGGAATGATATATAACAACAAAATTTACTAGAAATGTATGTATATTGGAGTTCTGAAAAATCATTGAAACATAACACGTGAAAGTAAGGAGAAACGTGAAGGAGAAGAGATAAGAGAGTGAGGGGCAAAGACTTGTCTGGTTTACAAAGCGTACCAGCCACTTCTTCTTGCTTTTCTAATGATTCCAAATCATATATTTGGAACTATTTGGTAATCTTTCTTCACAATTTTCTTCTTTTTAAAATCCCAAAATAAATGTTAAGAGACTTTTAGTATTGACCCCATTCGTCTCTGTCTTCTACGTGTAATTGCCTACCTAAATTAGGCAAGAAAAGAAGAAGTAATACAATAGAGAACGGCAACAGATAGTTGCATTGCATTTATTATCTTGAATCATATCAAAATGTTTGTGTTCGTAAGTAAATACAATCAATTCTATATGATATATGAAGAACAATTTGAATAAAGATATACAATTGAAATAAATCTTTAAAGAAAATTTCTTGAGCATCTTTGGACTAACCCTGATTGCATTATTATCAAAGGGTTAGATCTTTTTGCATCCGTGTGAAAAAGAATTTACTGACTCTCCTCTGTGTGAAAAAGTTGGTTGAGAAGACCAACTTTCAATTGCTCAAGCTGTTGTTGAAGAAATGAAGAAACATATATGTAGTGTTTGTATAGATTTTCACCGAATTGTTGTTCTACCAAAGAAAGACGACCCAATTTCACTATCCGTGTTCTGCGTAAAAGACAAACAGATCGAATCAATTCCTTTGAAACATAGCATTTTGGGATTAAAGATGTAGTAGATAAGTTTGTATCTTTGTGTACCTGAGATTTTGGGGAAGGGAACACATTCCAGAACCTTAAGGTTTCGTCTCCTGCTCCGGTTACAATCGTCTGTCCATCCGGTGAGACCGCAAGGTATAGAACCCGAAATGTGTGACCGGTCAGAGTTGCAATCTGAACCAGAAAAAGAGAGACGGTTAACCATTAATCCTTAATCCTTAATCATGGAGAGTAGGTAATATCCAAAGACGAAAGATTAGAGAGATTGTTTACTTTGGACATGCTTGGGTATTTCCAAACAATGATTTGGTTTTGGGAGTATCCGTGAGTGCTAACCAGCTCGTTTACGTTCTTAGACCAAGCCAGATTGCATACCTGTCATATGCATGAACAAAGACGGTTTATTATACCTGAAATGTCGGGTTATGTTCCGTGAATTCATGTCAAGTTGAGAAATTTACCTGACTGCAAGTATCTATGGAGCTTAAATGTGTATTTGTCGTTGTATTCCAAAAACGTATGCATCTATCAGCAGTACCACCACCAGAAGCAAGAAGCCCATGAACATGAGGAGACCAAGCAATGGCTTTAACCGCTGCAGTGTGTTCACTATATTTTAAAACCGGTTGCGTTGAATGTTGGTTCCATACAAAAAGCTGCAAAAAAATTTAAAACAATTTTAGCCATTTTGACAGTTAAAAAGAGAACTAATGTAGCCGGAAATAAAGAAAATAGTAGTACATACCCGATTGTCGTTTCCACCAGATGCTAACTCTCTGTTGTCATAAGACCACTTGAGTCCGCATACTTCAGATTTGTGACCTGTCAGTTTACTGACATGATCTTCTTGACACCGTATGTCTCTCTGAAGAATACTCTTGTCTCTGCTGCCAGATGATAGAACCGATGAGTTCCATGCGAGGGCTCCAACTCTTAGACGATGACCTTCCATTGTTCTTGTTCTCTTGCAGCGCGAAGCATCCCATATCTACCACAAGACAATGAAAGTGAAATTTATTATTCAAAGAAAGTCATAAATTCCTCCTCAAAGTCAAAGAAAAACAGCAATATGTTTTAAGATCCTATCTGCCATTGTTTTAGATACGCGCATATACTTTCCATATAAGCCACCATGGATTTAACTCAGTCAAGACAATGTCTGAATACCTACAAACCTTTGATAATGTTTTATTCGAGCATATTAAGATTATATTTTGTTAAAGAAAAATATTTTTGTTATAACCCCCTGATATCGTACCACTAATGATTCCAGTAAAAGACATGGAATGAATCCTACAGTCCATATGATAAGGTCTAATCATGTTGTTACTGTAAGTAGTTATTTTAAAATATTCCTTCCCACATTCGAAAAGTTGGAAGTAACCTAAATTCTTAGGTGCACAAAGACCCGAGGTCAGATTAAAAAATGGACATAAACAGAATATAAATGAGATTTAACCTGCACTTTCCCGGTACTAGTTCCAACAGCCAGATGAGTTCCGCGTAACGCCCAACCCACTGAGCAAACACTATCATCAGCCCCGAGATCACATAACTTAGTTACCTGTTGAATTGCAAAGAAGAAATCAACATCAAAACAATTTGAAACTGCTGTGAAGTGATAAAGAAAAAAACTAACCTTGCTACTACAAGCATTCCACAAATACACACAATTCCCTAGTCCCACCGCAAGAACATTTTGTGCGGACCAGTCCACGAGATTCAAATAAAAATCATCTTGCAAGGCCGGTGCATCCAATACCTAACAACACAAAAAAAAAAAAAAACCTCTGTTATCATCTGTAGCAACATTACCCATAAACAAAAATATCCAAACCCAATAACAAGAACAAGCTCCACACATCAAGCTCCTAGTTATTCAAAGAACAGTAAACAACAAGCATTCTTCAATAATGGTTTCATCAGATCACTCTAAATCCAATTCTAGATCATCAGAGAACAAAACATCACCAAGATCACCTAATGCTTCATGCATCAATGGAATCGAGCAAAAGAAGTCAACAAGATCGAGAATCTAAGGTCTCTAAAACCCAAATCTGTAGACATTACACAAACAATCAAATTTCCACACAATGCACATCTACTTAAGATATGATCCAGAGTCATTGTTCAAAATCCCACAATCAGAATGAATAAAAAAACCTTAAACCAGAAATCAACAATGCACGATCCCCAGAAATCCAAAAAACCAACCTTATACGGCGATCGCGAGACCTTCCTCGGCGACTTGATCGGACTATGACTAACACCAGGAGCTTCATCAGACACAAAAGGAGAAAACGAATCCAAGGACCGATTCGTCTCCGTCTTAAACCGAAAAATATTCCTCGACGAAGAGAAGCCAGTAATATCTCTTTTCTCCGGCGTCTCCGGTCCAAACATGGCAGCTCGTAACAGATTCGCGTAAGAGCCAGCTCCATCTTCCTTACCGTCTTTACTCGGAGACGGAGCGAGATCGAAGAGTGCGAAATTGGATCCGGATCTACTTGGTATAAATCGATCAGAGTATATAGACCTTGATGGTGATTGAGATTGATTAGCATTGATTAAACGATTGATTCGTGACTCAAGTGAAACCATCGACGACGGCGATTGATTCACCGGAGAAGAAGAATTCGCCGTCGTTGTCGTCACATTGCTTGCGTTAGGATCTTCTTCCATGGTTTTGACTATTTGATTTGTTTCCTCTCTCTCTTCTTCTTCTTCTTCTTCTTCTTCTTCAGATTTCACAAAGAAGCTCTTTTTGTCCTTTTATTGATTTTATTTTTTAATTTTTTAATCATTTTTTTTTACCTTTTTATTTTTTAATTTTTTTCCTTTCCCGGGAAATCTCAAGTAAGAAAAACAGAAAACGACATGTTAAGTGATGCGTAATTAAGCAGTGATCAGATGTGAGATTTGTTGATTAGTATCTGATTTAATCTTAAACCGTTAGATTTTGATGGGCTTAAAGATAGGCCCAAATAGTTTTGACTTAAAACAGCTAGTTATCATTAATTGTTATTCTCCACTTTCACCCATTTTAACTAAACTAGTGATCTTAAAATCTTAATGGCGTTGACAAAAAAAAAAAGAATAAAAGTAGATATATCTCATAGATCTACGCCAGCTCAAGAAGAAATATATTATAATTTAAATGGTAAAATTAGATCTGAATTTGATTAAATTGATTTTATATTTCATATCAAAAATATTGAGATACAAAGCCAAACCAAAACTTAAATCTAGAAAATAAGAAGTGAATCCGAATAAAAAAACAACTCTTACATTTTAAGAAGTATGAAAGAAACTACCTTTATATGGAAATCAAACTATATTTAATTTTAATATTTACTTTAACAACAAACATATTTCTTAATAAACTAAAATCCTCAAAAACAGAAAAACAAACCAAAATCTTACTAAAATGAATAATTATTACTCTCTTTGTTTCAAAATAGTTGTCATTCTAGGTTGTTTTACACATATTACGAAAACATATTAAAAATCTAGTTTACCCCTAATAAATATAATGTTTTATTTGATATGAGTAATTAATAAGTTTAAAAATAGAGATAAAAATGGAAAAATTAGTCATAAATGTGCATTGAAATTGCAGAATGACAACTAATTTAAAATAAAAAAATAAAGTTAGAATGACAAGTTTTGTAAAACAGAAGGAGTATTTGCAATGGATAAATGGTATTTTTTTTTAAACGACTCACGTTCGGAAGTGATTTGTTTTTTTTTCTTGGTCACATATTAAATTAAGAAAACTAGACAGTTGTAGCAATGAAGGAAAAGAATTTGTATAATAATAAAAAAAAACAAAAGAGAATCAAACAAATGAAGAAAAAATAAAAGAGAAATTCCGTGCAATAACGATGTTTGATGAAAACAGCTTTTGCGTTAACAATAATAGCTAACAGTCTAAGTAAGAAGAGGTCCCTTGTTGATGTGTAGGTGGAAGTTCTATAAACTTTCATAATATTGTTGGTTCGTATGAGAGATATAAAAATATTTAATAAATCAAAATGAAAAACAAAAATCTTACTGTGTGGAAGTTGTGGGGGACTATCTGAAATTTTTAAAAGAAGCATAACTGATAATTTAATTGACCATAACCCAAAAAAAAAAAAAAATGTTCTATTGTGTAAAAGTCTTCACTTTTGCAGAGGAAAAAAACAGAAAACAAAAGACTCTAGCTGCTTAAAAATAAATAAATATATATATATATATATATATGATAAATTTTCATTTTAGTTCATTCAAAAAAGTTATTTAAAAATATTTACCATTTATTTGCCAGCAGTAACATAATTTCTCACATTTTGTAAAAATGGCGTAATAACATTTTCGTAAATTATTGGTGTTTTTATCAAAATAAGTTAAAAATATACGTATTTAAAATACGATATTATGTAAAATAACATTTCATTAGATAAAATAACATGATATTTATTTATTAAAGAGAATGTATGATATTTATAAAAAGAAGTGATGCATGTTATTTTGGAAAAACATGGGCGGTAAAATACACTATTTATTTTTGTAAATATTGAGTATGGTAAAATCATATTTGTTGTAAATACTCAAATATTTATGTTAAAAAACTCAATTAACACAAAGAAAATTTGATAATAACACAAAAACAGATTATAACAAAGAAAGAAAAAATTATGGATTAATATTCAAATTATGACTTGTTTTATACCTATCATTTGGAATTCTAGGAAGAGTTCTAGTTGCAGAAGCAGTAGGAGCCCTAACATGACCCACCATTGAAACCTGAAGAGCTTCTTCTTCATATGCTCTTCTCTCCATTTCTTCTCTCATAGCTTTCTTCTTCCCTTTAACCAACATCGCAACCACCAACATCCCCAACAGTATTGCTCCAATCCCCGACCCAATCACACTCCCCACCGCCACTTTCCACCGGCTCAACCTTCCTCCTTCTCCTCCGCCGTTCACCTCCGTTGATGACGTCACCATTCCACCGTGACTGTCGTTATCATCATCATCTCTTGGAGCTAACCGTGTTGTCACGAGAGCGTAATGCCCTTGTCTTGTCCCTTTACACACATAAGCCGAAACTTGCTCACTAAACGTTGTGTTACCATTACTTGCGAAACACGCACACAACAGTGATGAGTTCTTCTTAGGGTTAGGGTTTGGGGTACTATTTGCCTTGCTGCCCAAGAAATCGATCAAGATCGGGTTTTGATCGGTACCCACAATGTTAACCTCGTAAGGGTTCGTGGCTACACCGTCAGGGTTAGCGTTGTAAGCTAATAAACCGAAAACCGGTGAAACGAGCTGGTAATTGTAACCGATTAAGTTATAGCCGGTTGAGTAGATTGAAGACCAATTCGAACCGAGGTTTTGTCTAACCAGCATAACTCTCTCTGGACATGGCTCCACCGTCACGCCTGAACCGATGTGAAACTCTCCGATTCTTGCACCGTATCTTCTCAAACTCCCGCATCTTAACTTGACCGTATCGATTTCGATACCGGAGAAATTTGAAGGGAGATGGATCTTCTGAGTGATTCCTGTGTTGAGATTTAGCTTAAAGTTTCTAATGGTGTAGTCTCGGATCATGAGATCTAGAAGATGTGTAGATTGAATCGTCTGAGAGTTAGAATGGTGCAAAGATAAGAGAAGTATGATGAGGATACAAAAAGAGAATGAGTCCATTAGAGGATCCATAGATTCTTGGGTTTGCAGATGAAGTGAAGAAGAGTAAGAAAGAAAGAGAAAGAGAGTTTGATAATTGAGTTTTTACTTTGTGGGGATGTGTTTTGGGGACAGACATTATAAACACTACATTTATCAGATTTCTCTTTTACCTTTTTTAGAAGACATAAAATAAAATAGAAAAGCATATATGACCGTTTTAACGTAGAGATTTAAATGCTTTTTTTGTTGTGTTGGTATCAACATAATAATTACATAAAAGCAAATGATAGGTCTAGTGGAGGAGAAAATTGGTTCAATGATGATGGAGGCATGGGAAGATGATGTTCATCATTACACTTGTGTTAATTTCCTAATTATAATTCGAAAATAAGGAAGACGAAAAAAGTAAATTAGTTTATATAAAAAAAGAGAGACATTGGCGTGCTAATATTCGTATGACTTTTTCCTCTTTTGTGTAATGTTTAAACCTTTGTCTGTCCTTTCATTATATGTTCTTTACTTTAGTTCTATTACCATTCAATCTCATTTACACACCTTTTGAAATTTTGACATCCAAATTGATGCTATGCATTGTTTGGAATCTGATTGGTTACTTGTAGTCTCGTACGGTATAATATGTAGGGTTTCTATCTGATATAGACACTTTTTGAAAAGTAATATCTAATATAGACGCTTTTCAAGAATGGAACATTTTTTTCTTTTGTTTAAGTTTTTCATGACAAAATTACCTTTGCTTTGGTTCTCTAAGTAAAACTAAAGACACAGAGATTTTTTATTCTTTCTTCACCGCTCCACACGATTCAAGTTTCTCGGCGGCGACTCCATCCACGCTTTTCAACTGTTGTTCCTACTCCTCCTCCTCTTCCTCCGCCGATGAGTCTCAGCCTTTTGGTCCTTCCGTCGATGATAGCAATAAGCGCATCGACTACATGATCCAATTTCTGGACCGGAGACTTAGCAAAGACGGCAATTTCAACGGGATCGGAGCAGAGAACGGTGATGGCTTTGGTTCTCTGCCAGAATTCGTTGGGAAGTGTGGGGAAGCGGGATCTTCAAGGTGCCGATTAGGTCAGCTGTGCATCCGAATCGACCGTCGAGCCTTGAGGTTAGACCTCATCCGCTGAGGGAAAGTCAAATTGGGAGGTTCTTGAGGACGATGACAAGCACCGAGACACAATTTGGGTTGGAGGTGAGGACGGTGGCTTGAGAGTATGAGACTTGATCAAATGGATTGTGCTACATGGATGGTGGTGGTGGTGGTGGTAGTGGATACCGCAGCGGAGGCGGTGGTGGATACGGTGGTGGCGGCAGAAGCTATGGAGGTGGTGGTGGCGGAAGCTACGGAGGTGGAAGACGCGAAGGCGGTGGTAATGGTGGCTACTCATCAAGAGGAGGTGGTTACAGAGGAAGCGGAGTTGATTCCATCCGTCTTTTCGATTCAAAGGCTTCTCCGTCTGTTACGTCGTCAAAGAGTGGAAACAGAGCTCTCCTCCAATCGAAAACGATAACGAGAGAAGCGAGAGCACGAGCTCCTCCGCCGAATTCCTCGCGTTGCGTTTGGCTGTGAAATTGGAAAGGAAAAAATCGGAGAGTTTCACGTATCTAATCGCTGCAGTTATGTCAAGCTTCGGTATCACTTCCATGGCTATTATGGTTGTTTACTACAGATTCTCTTGGCAAATGGAGGTAAATCAATCATAAACCGAAATCCCCAATTTCCTTCACCAGATTCGGAGATTTTTACATGGTTTTTATTTTTGGAATCAGGGAGTTGAGATCCCAATTTCTCTACACCGGAATACCGCTTAAAGGTCAAATGTTCCCGGTGGTTTATCCCGGTAAAGCCGAAATGTCATTGTGGTATGGATTGTGTTTGTGTGAACGTGGTGCTTTGATGGACATGAACAAATGGATTGTGCTACATGGATGGTGATCCACATATGTGTAATTTTAATAAATTCTTATTACTGTCTTTGTAGGAAATACATTTATACTTGACAAGGTGGATTACTAATAGTCGATCAACGGATTATATTACTTGACCACGAGGACTTGAACATACAGACAATTAAAATATAGAGTAGTTATACTTCACAAGGATGATCAATTGACCACAAGGATTCGACCATACAAGTACATGGTATCTCGGATTCGACCATACAAGAACTATCTACAGACCACGAGGATTTGACCATACAAATATAAGTTATCTCGGATTCGACCATACAAAGACTATCAATTGGCACAGTTATGGTAAATGTTTAGAAGAAATTATTCCCTGACCAATATTGATTGACCACCCAGACAGTAACCATTTGTGGTTAAGGGTATAACAGTCAAGTTATGTCTGTTTGTGAGAAGAAAGTGTCCCAATATAAAAAAGTATCTATAAAAATAAATAATGTTCAAGAAAAAGTGTCTATAAGAATAAATATTTTTAATATGTATAGTCTCTTGTGTATTGTATGGTTAAAAGGTATTAGTAAAGAAAGAAGGTATGATGTTGATAGTATAAAACATAAACATTAGTGTTACAACAATTTTGTATTGCCATTAGTTTGATGTGGTAAGGAGGCTAGTAAGAATAATTAATCTAATTTTTAAATTATTATTAAAAGGTGAATAAATATATGGTTAAAAAATTTTTTTCCTTTAATAATTTTTTTTACAAATACGTTTCTTAATGCTATCTAATAATGTACTTTCATTTCTTACTAGTACCACCATTCTTGTAATATCTTACTTTAAGTGTTCAATTCATTTGTTTTTCTATTCAAATAGTACAATTTTTAAAAATAAGGAACAAAAAAGAAACAAATTCTCTTCAATTTTGTAGATTATTGGGTTTTTTTAAAAAATTTCTATCAAATTAAAATTTCAAAAATCAATCTATTTTGTTTTGTCAATAAATTTTAGTTCTCTTTCAAATTAGATCAATTTTTTTAACCATATTAATGTCTATATTACCTACAAAAGGTTGATGAAGAAGTATTCATATAATATTTCTGCTATTGCTTACACAATATACTTACAAATCAGAAAGCATGTGAAGGAGAGAGAGCTAACATGGAAGATCTTACATATACAAACATCAAATCTACCTTGCTTCTGACAAAACCCATTCTTCTTTTTCCATCTTCTTCTTGTTACAAAGGAAAAATCAAATTTTACAATCTCAGATTCCATTTGCTTCAAAGAGTAGAGTGGTAATTAATCAAGAATTACTACTATGAATGAAGATGTCTATACCTCACAGGGTTTCAAGCTTGGCTTCCTTCTGGCAATGTGATCAACCGAGAACCCGAGTCGTACTCCATCGCGGTTCCACAGCTAAAACCGCAAAAAACCAAGAGATGATCAAAGATATAAGTACTGTTATATGTTTAGCTTTTGAAACTAGATCTAAAGACTAAATTTAAAATCTTACTTAGAGCATTTGACATTGTTGGTTTTGCCACCACTAGAAATTGATAGAATTGTTCCAAAGAAGGAGGTATTCTCCGTTCCACAATTCGGACAAGGACCCTGTGAAACAAGAACATTTCATAAAAGGACTCTAGTTGCTTTACTCTCGAGAATCTGAGTGATGGTATTTACCTTCAAGATCAAGAAGTCTTTGATGATCAGTTTGGTGATCGACAGAGCCAGATATACAATCAAAGGCACGGCAGCGAACCACGTGAATATGAAACTGAATGGTTCCGGAAGCTCCAAGATGTATGTGATCTCAAAACCTGTAATGTCGTCGAGGAAGAAAAATCTGCAAATAACCCAATTGAAAGAAAACATGTAAAAGCAAAGAAAAAAAAACTGGATTTTATATGATTTGAATGTTCGAAAGAGAGGTAGAGACTCACAGTCCGAGAGCGACAACGGTTGCTGGAACATTCAACAATAACATTTTGAAATAATCTACAGCAAGATCACTATACACCTGCATTTAAGGAAGTTCACAAGACTGTATATTAATATCTTTCTACGGTCTAAACCTGAAAAATGAATCTTATGTTATGTTTACCTTTTTACTCCGGAGACTGCATCTTGGACCCTCACACACAATTTCACTACCATCCATCTATTGGAAACAGAAATAATCATAAAATTGGAGATTTAAAGGAAACAATCTTAGGATATGTCTATTTTGACTGAAGCATAAGGGGAATGGAACCTTTAGTTTCAATTTCAGCTTATCATACTCTTCATCGTTCAGGATCGGATTTCCGGAAGCAAAAGCCATCGAAGCTTCCAAGAACCTTTGCTCATCAGAACCTGCGTTCATCAAAACCAATAAAAAATCAGGACTTTACACCTAACAAGCCCAAACAAAGATATGAAAAATGTAAATATAGATATCATTACTTAGCATCACAACACTGCTTCCTTCCCACATCAACTCTTCTTTAAGGTTATCAAACTCTTCATTCGACATGATCGCTTTGCCATCGTAATAGAAAGACTGCAAAACAAAAAAGGTACAAAATCCAATACTCTCAGGCTCTTGAACATTGTATGTATTCATGTCTAAGAACCTATATAAAAAGGATGGTTTTAACGGGTTTTTTGTCGCGTTACTTGCATCGCTTGGAGAAACTCTTGTTCCATTTCGCCAATTGTTTTCTTTTCAGCCTTGTTGATGCTACAATAAGGCAGAACATTGCTATCGACGTCGTCTCCTCCAACTTGACCTGAAAGGAATACAAAAGAACTTAAAAGAGCAAATATAAAGTTGATACCTTTACAATTTCTGCAAACCTATAAACCTCGAAAGAAAGTCAAATACAAAATACAAATGCTAAACCGAATTGAACCAATCAAAGCCTTGAAGAATGCGTCTCCAATCTAGAATCTCATCATCAAGCGTTGAAATTACTGTAATTTAGTGACTAAAGACTTCGATTAACCATTACTTTCAGACCCAAAGACATTAAATCTCCAGAATCTACCCTAAAATTCTTAAAGGTAACAACTTTGTAGGAATGAGTTCGAAATCGAGACATAGGAGGCAAAATCAAGACCTGATTGTTCTGTGGTGGCTTTTGCAGGCAGTAAAAAGAATTTTCTTTTCACGGAGATCGATCTTCCATGGCTGAGCTGAGCCAACTGTGTCCTCGAAGACGACGACGGAGGAGAAGGAGAGAACGACGACGGAGGAGAAGGAGAGAAACAAGTGGTGGGTTTTCGAGAAACGGCGGAGAAAAGTCGAGGGCTTGTCAAAGCAAAAGCCATCTTGCTACTCATATTTTTCCACGGGTGAGAAAAAAAAAGACTTACTTACTTTTCCTCTGTTTTCCGGGAAATTTCTGTGGTTGAAGATGTGTTGTTTACTGTGTGAGCTTCAAGTTTGTTGTGATTTTGGAGTTTTTGATTATTAATTTATTAATTAAAATGTATTTATTTGGAGGGAAAAATTCAGGAGATAAGAGAGCTGTGGAGATGAATTCCTAGGCAGATCTCTTGATATTTTTTCCCGCAAAGACAATCTCCACGTCAGCATTAAATCTTCATTTATTATATTACAAATATCATTATAAGAAAACTAAAAATGAAAATTTTCATCGTTGGAGATGCAAAATTGTTTGTCGAGGAGGGTGTGTCCATTATAAAAGATGTAGTGAGCCGTTCGTCAAAGAGAGGTTATCCATTTTGGGATATGTTGTACATGAAAAATTGTTAATCATGATCGTATATGATATAAATAGTTGAATATCATCATAATAAAATTAGATTAAATATATATGATGATGTAATAGATTATATGATAATTAACTGTTAAAAAAATGAAAATTTGATTAAAAAAATTTCATTTGAAATAAAACAGCATATAAATATACTACATTATTTGAATATATTATTTTAAAATATATCAACTTTTAAACCATCGATGATATTTTATTTATATTCATATATATATCATGTAACTATACTTCTAATCCAAATTGCTTAAGATATATGGATATGCGAATCAAACCGCAGACTAATATTCTAATCGAAACAATTTTTATTTTGTTTTCAATAGATCTTATGAACCATAATTATAACTTAATGTCCATTATCATAAACAAAAAACAACTAATTATTTGAAGTTTAAAAGAGAAACTTCACAAACTAGATAACTATCAAGTAATGAATATTGAAAAATAATGAAAACTAAAAAAATATCAAGTAATAAACTAAAAAATAACTTCGAGAGCTAGAAAACAAGAGAAATAACTAATAAATTCTTCTTCCACCTAAAATAGCTTCATAAGTCAAAGTCATAGAAGTAAAACAATTGCAAATTTATTTTTATATTAATATTGTAGGTTTTTCATAAATCTACTGTAATGTCCATAAATCGTAAGTATTAAACCGCTATAGTCCGCGAATCGCAGCGATCTTAATCCGCTGAACCGTATATAGAAAAAATGAAATTTTAAACCATTTTATTATATGACAGACCAAACTTTAATCCTTTGATTTTAGTCTAAATTAACACCACACACTAAGGTTAAGACAGATCCAGATATCTTAAAATTTCAGGATATCTGGATCCAGATCTATGGGATTTATGGTAAAAATATTCAGATCCGTGGTTTTCGGATATCCAATCCTAAAAAAAAATGTTACTATTCGGATCAAATTTTTTTTAAGGATACGAGATTTTATTATGCGGATCCCGATTCTAGCTCAACGTGGCACACACATGATATAATTGAAGTAGCCGAGGTACACGTGGAAACACGAGTTAGGCACGTGGAAAGTCATCGATAGTGAATTGAATCATCCTATTGGGCCTCTTTTGCTCGGCTTTTAGAATTAATCAGTAACCCAAGCCCATACCAAACCCAGAACTCTATAACTTGTCTTTTTGACCGTTGGATCTGAAGGATGGTGAAACCAATCAGTCAACTCTAAACCAGCCTCTCCCGTTGACCGTGAAGTGTATCACTCACTTACCTTTTCTTCCTCACACAAATCACTAACCACCGGTAGCTCTACACTTCTTAATCCTTAATCCATTGTTCTTTTTTAATGAAAAATTAAATAAACACTTTCCTATATAAGCAAAACCTTTGCACTACATTTCATTTACTTGCAACAAATACGAAAGAGATTGTAAGAAGAAAAACAGAGCAAATCATTTATTCATTATATTATTACTCTGTTTTTTCCCTGTTTACTAACTCTGTTTTTAGCTTTAAAACAAGACAAAGAGAAGATGGTTGCAGTTGAAAGAGTTGAAAGTTTAGCGATGAGCGGAATCAAATCGATCCCGAAAGAATACATTCGTCCCAAAGAAGAGCTCGAGAGTATCAACGATGTTTTCCAAGAAGAGAAGAAAGAAGACGGTCCTCAAGTTCCCACAATCGATCTACAAAACATCGAATCAGAAGATCAAAAGATCCGAGAGAAATGCGTAGATGATCTTAAAAAGGCGGCTTTGGATTGGGGAGTGATGCATTTGATCAACCATGGAATCCCCATTGATCTAATGGAGCGTGTGAAGAAAACCGGAGAAGAGTTTTTCGGTTTATCCGTGGAAGAGAAGGAGAAGTATGCAAATGATCAAGCCTCCGGGAAAATTCAAGGGTATGGAAGTAAACTAGCTAACAATGCGAGTGGACAATTGGAATGGGAAGATTACTTCTTCCATCTTGTTTATCCTGAAGACAAGAGAGATCTATCTCTTTGGCCTAAGACACCAAGTGATTACATGTAAGCCTTAAAAAATACTAAATCTTGTTTTGGTTATATATAATCTTTTATTAACGTTTTTGGATGGTTGTTGTAGAGAAGCGACGAGTGAGTACGCCAAGTGTCTTCGTTTGCTAGCAACAAAGGTCTTCAAGGCTCTCTCGATCGGTCTAGGCTTAGAGCCTGACCGTCTAGAGAAAGAAGTTGGTGGTTTAGAAGAGCTTCTTCTACAAATGAAGATAAATTATTACCCAAAATGCCCTCAGCCTGAGCTAGCACTTGGCGTGGAAGCTCACACCGATGTAAGTGCTTTAACCTTCATCCTACACAACATGGTTCCTGGTTTGCAGCTTTTCTACGAGGGCAAATGGGTCACTGCAAAATGTGTTCCTGATTCGATTGTGATGCACATTGGAGATACGTTAGAGATTCTTAGTAATGGCAAGTATAAGAGTATACTTCACCGCGGTTTGGTGAATAAGGAGAAAGTTAGGATTTCTTGGGCTGTGTTTTGTGAGCCACCAAAGGATAAGATTGTTCTTAAGCCGTTGCCGGAAATGGTGAGTGATGAATCTCCGGCTAAGTTTCCTCCAAGGACGTTTGCTCAACATATCGAGCATAAGTTGTTTAGGAAGGAACAAGAAGAATTGGTGCCTGAGAAAAAAGATTAATTAAGTTTGTGTCTGTTTATGTAAACTCTTGTTCGAGTTTTTCTTTTCTCTCTTGTGTCGGTGTCTTTATCTTGTATTTCATATGTGCATCTTATAGTAACAAATGTTGTATTGAAAGAGCTTGAGTATTCTGATTTACATTTGCAGTTTTTTTCTTATCTTCCTTTTTTATGCTACTAAATGTAATAACAGATGCCGAAGAAAAGCAAAGAGAACTTATGGCCTTATTGAAGAATCCGGTTTTGCTTTGCTTTCTTCTTTCTCCTTTGTCGATTTGCTTTCTTCTTCTTCTTCCTTTGTCTCCAAGAGAAAATTGGTCTACTTTTTAGGCTTCCAAAATGTTAGCTTTTGCGTTGAAGGGTTTTTGTGTCTATACCCACACTGAGAAGAGAACCAATTATGAATGTACAAATGATGATTCCGTCAGCGAATGCCTAAGCTCCTATCAAATTAGAGAACAACAATCAAATTAAACATCTCTGTGATTGATCCAATACATATTGGTAAGATAGTGGTTGCATAAGTGACTTCATTAGCTTACCGCCTACTGGTCCATTGCTGGTTTGTTTCAGGAATTATTCCGCCATTACCGAATTGTATCTGTTGTCCAGCTGAAGAGACCGGTTTTCCAGCTGCCATTCGTGTTATCTGCGGAGAATCGAGTGTATCAATTTCAAGAAATTAAGAATAGTCTGTTATGAGTGGTTGTTGCAGGATCTTTATAAAAAGTTTAGTGCTTACTTCATTCCCTGCTTGGAAAGAGTTCACTCTATTTTCCTTTAAGCCCTTATACCAAGAAAATATTGCAACTCAATGATTAGACTTGGAAATAGGACAAAAAAAGCCACAAATCAAGTGGAACTGAGTTTTACAAGCTTCACCTTTGGTTGAGGAAATCTAATACGAGATCCTCCGTTGTTTGGCTGAAGCTCAGATTTGATGGAGAGCTATAAGTTTAAAAAAAAGGGGTAAAGAAACTAGGAGACTATTCAAAGAACTAGAGTGCGTTTAAGAAAGATCATACGTTACCTTACTAAAAAGGTCTGTGGGTAAATCTGGTTGAGCTTTCTTTTCTGAATGAAAACTAAACTCCTGTGTTGTTGTATTTCAGAAAACAGTTTATGTACTCATAAGGAAACTTTCCATTTGTAAAACAAATAGAAGACTAAGTGCAAAGAATTATTGGTATGACTACCATACCAAAGGTACTGTTGTTTCCCGCTTGCTATTTTTGAAAACTCCAGTGTCTACTCTGCTTGAAAGTATCTGTTTTGCAGAAGTGAAAAAGGTATATTAGGTGTGAAAAAAATTATAATTCAAGCGAATGAGACTCGAGAAAGGATAGTACCTTCTTGTTCAGAGGACGAGCTTTAAAAACGTGGTTTCCCTCCGAGACATCATGCTTAGGTGTATCCATGACACTTGGTCTGCAAAAAATTTCAACTTCCACGTTTACATTTATAATTTCATCAAGTGGCAACCTTTTTTTAACTTTCTATGTGATTTTTTAAAGTCATACCTCCTTCTTTCCCGGTTAACTCCGTCAAGGACACCAGTTATATTAGACTTGTCTGGCCCCTGTCAAGAAATTTTGATTACTTAGAAGCAGCGCTTTGAGAAGGATCAAGTTATTTAGATGATAAGATCACAAGACGCTCATAAACTAATATAAAGCAATATTTTTGGTACCTTAGACACATCATTCCCGTGGTAAGATCTTGCTGTTACTGCTGAAGAATGTTGCATAGCCCTCTCTGAAGTCTTGAAATGGAATTCCTGATAAGGAAATGCAAGAAATATGATCTTAAGTATGATACAACTATATGGCAAGGAAACACTTAGCATGTGAGAGGAATTCATTTTGTAATGCTTACTTGGAATTCTGGTAGTTTTGGACTACTCTTTTTCCGGATGGGCAATGAGGGAGCATCAAATATCTACGGATCAAAAGCACGATCTTGAGTTGGGCTACGATAATGAAATCATTTCCAAAACACATTTCCTAGTAGCAGTACCAAGTTACAAACCTTTCGGTTAAATGGACGTGCTTTAAATCTATATACAGCTGTAGAGTCCTGTTCTAACTTGGAATCGTTCTTCTGCCTGAAATAATCATAGAGGAAAAAAACCTGTGAGATGTGAACCAGACTGTAACAGTTAAATTTCAGCAAACATCTAGGCCCTAACCTTATTCTGTTAACCCTCTGTGATGTAGCAAAATCAGGCTCATGTGGGATAGTAATCTTTGTCCTGGCATGCTGTGCGTTTCGATCAAGAGTTGGATCCTGCAAACCGAAAAGTTTGAGTATTCCATATACAGAGACATTTAGACTCTACAAGCAATTTCAACAATATCCAGGCAATAGAAAGCAAACCTTCTTGGGTGCCTTGTGGATAAAATTCATCTCCGGCTTTGTATCAGCAACCTGAAAAAGAGAAGAAATTTTGGAGTATAAATGACTTTTAATGCCACTAGTTTCAGCATCTAAATTCAGATACCTAGTACATTGTTTACAAGAAACTGCACACATTTCAACTTGGAATACTGAGACAATCAGCCATATAGAAAAAAAGACGAGAAGTCAAACCGATGACTGCTAAACACTCTACCTTACGAAGAAGACCTCCATCAAGCTTCTGTCTCTTAGCCGCTTGAACTTCGGTCCCAGATGTCCCACAAACGCCTTTCTCATGAATTGGATCCACTTGCATATGTAATCTACTAAACAAACGAAAGAAGATACTCATTAAGCGGATAAAATTAAATTGACGGAAGAACATACCAAGATATACATGCTCCAAACTCACCTGGTATTATTTTGTTTTGCTAACTGGCTAGCAGTAGGTCTCATTAACGTTGAGGTCCTTGGAGTTGACCTGATGCTTGACTTAGGTCGGAATTTCGGTTTGTCAGTGTGTTTGTGATTGCTAACCGTTGACCCTGATAAAAGTAGAGAAAGTGACACAGTAAATAATTAAGAACACAGTCTATAGGTAATTGTCTTAAGGGGCAACAAGTTTGATGAATACAATATATACCAAAAATGGTCAGAAGTAAGATGTAACACATCTACAGCTACTAAGAAACTGATGAAACATTAATTATATATGAGCATCAACAATAATTGAACTAAACATCGATGGTCATGTTGCTACTATAGCAAAATCATCACCTTTGCATATTGACTGATGTGGAGTTTTCTTCAAATTACTACTTTGTAGGGAGTTAAAAATCCCAGAACGCATTCCATTTCCTGAAAAGAAAAACACTTTAGCATCTAAACACCATATGTTGTGGTCTTCAACTTTCCACTTCCATTACTCGTTTATCCAAACCCACACGATACTCAACTTTAAAGCTAAATGAAGAGATGCTAGCTACATGATCCAAACATTCATATATTCACCTGTCTTATTCAAATCTGTGGCTAAGTAACTCGAATGCTGAAAAATTCCTCTATCGTTTTCGACTTCGCCATCCTCTGATCTTGTCGATGCCTCGGTGTTGTCATCACAAATCTCCTCTTCTCTAAGTAACAGTTTCGTTGCGAATGCTGAAGAAAATACATAGAATTAATACCAAAATTCACCTTGAGCTAATATAAAAAGGCAAGAAACCATGATTTTTCTAATTTCAAAACATAGAAAGGGAATCTTAGATAAAATTGATGACAATACGAATCAAATTTCCGATGAACTCCTAAACTTATCTCAAATCTTACCACATTGCAAAATCAATCGAAAACAAGAAGAAGAACTCGAAGGTCTAAAGAGTGAATGATGATGATAATACTCACGAGAGGGTTGGTACGACGGAGCAGAGTGAAACCAGAACTCGGCGGCTTGAGACTCCGCCGGTAACTCCAACCGAGTAAAATCGTACCACCGAGACGCATCAAACTCGTACTCTAGATCGATCTCTCTCACATCAAACACCATCGGTTCGATTTCCATATCTTCATCCATCTCCATTTCTCTCTCTAAAACCTCCACACTCACTTTCTCTCTCTCTCTCTCTAAACAAAATGCAGCAGAAAAATCAAATCACTGATCGGTTCTGCAAAATACCTTGAAGTTTACCACATGGAATTGACCAGACAAAACCCTAATTTTCTCAGGAATCTCTGATTCATCGATTCTGATGAAGAAGCAGAAGAAGAAGAAGAAGAAGAAGGCAGGAAAAAAGGAAAAAAGGAAAAAACGGCACAAATTTCGCTGTTTCAGAGATTTTTTGTTTAGCGACAAAACGGAAAATGTTTATTTAATTTCCAAAAACGCCAACACGACACCGTATTGTGGACGTACAAAAAGCGTGGACGCTCCGGTTTTTGTAACGACTCGAAAATTTGAATTTTAATTAAGACTGTTTAAAAGACAAAAATACCCCTACGAGTGAGAGAGCGTGAGGGTGGTTTCGTAATTTCATGCCTATTTTTTTTTGTCTTACGTAGGTGCCTTCGAGGCGCGTCTTGGACTGCGAGTTTTTTTTTTTGCTGGGCTTTCCACGCGACTGAAATCCCGGCGGAATCAAAATTTGCCCTTTAGATCTGTGTTTATTTACGAATCTGCCACTAACGGTTATATTTCTTTGTCCAGTTTGACAAATGTGCTTGCTTCCACAGTGAGTATTTTTTCTTTTCCAAACATAATTTATGGACATTACCAATTACTATTGTTTTTTTTTTACAAATTGGAGGATGCATATCTCAAAGGATTGTATCTTAATTAAATGCAAATTTAACCTTTGACTGTTCTCTACAATTAAACTTTAGCGCAATATTTTTATTTTTATAATTCGGTGATCTGGATCGGAATATATATATATACGCAAAAATTTTGTTTTCCTTCAAGTATCACAAAATCAAGATCACTGAATTAACTTTGACGAAGTTATGATAAAGATTATAAAAAAGCTATGAAATTGGAAATATTAACATCGAGATTGTAAAATCCAAATTTCTCTTTTATTGTAGGTATGTGCATTGCAGTAAGATTATATTAACATATTGGAAAGTAAATAGGTTATTGCAATGTTATGGGAGTTAGTGGTTTTTCTACTCTCAACAGAAAATTTCTTGTTGAAGTAACATTTTCAAAATAATATAAGTAGTATATTAGATTAATAAAACATTTTATTTGAAATCAAATCATATGGAAATGAAGAGTGGACACACAGCATGACGTTGACTGTGAATTTAATAACTTATCTCTATCATTATTTAAAGAAAATTTTGACATTTAATAGGTTCTATTGGGGGTACACAAAGACCCAAATTTGTGTAAAGAAAAGGACAAATTATAAATTTTATGTGTTCTTGGGGTAGGACAAAATTTAAAATCTATATATGTTTTTTAGGCATAAGTTTGTTCAAAGGGTTTTGGGTTTTGGACCAAAGCTACTTTTGGGATTATAAAGACACATTTATATGTAGAGAGTCTGGCTGAAAATTTTCAGAGGTAGTAAAAGAAAACCTAACTAAATATAGAAAAAAAGTAAACTTGTTACACATTTTATATAATCATTATAACTTGTTACACATTTTATATAATCATTATACCGTATGTTATGATATATCTAGTTGTATGTAATATATCTTCATATATTATCTAGTGTCTGCGTCTTTCATTTAATTGGGTTCACATGATTCCAATGACAAAAAATTTCCATAATCATACAAAAATTCTGATAGATTTCTTTTTCTTCTTTCAATCTATTTATTATGCAAGTCAAAATATTAAACTTTACTCTGACAAACTTTAAATTAAATTGACTTGATGGTGTCAAGAAATGAAAATTTGATTTGATTTGACCAATACAAGAGAAAGTAATATCAGTATCAAGTATCAACACATTTTTAAAAAGCATCAACATACAAAGATTCTCTCATTTTCCGCTAAGATTTTTTTTTTTTCGTTTTTTAAGTTGCATTACAAATAATTACAAAAACATAAACACACAAAGAAAAAGAAAAAAAATGATGTTAGGATATTCCTCTGTTCAGACTTGTACAAAGCTATTAATTAACGAGATGAAGAAAGAACCAACAGACCAAAAAAGCAGAGCTCTTTCACATCTTTGAACAGAAGAACCTGTACTATGTAAAAGGAGACAAGAGATGTTTCAGACAGAAAAAACCAGAGAGAAGAAGCAAAAGCAGTTCAGAGTTTGTCACGTGGGTTTGTGTGTTACTGCAACAATGCTTCTTCCTCTTTCTTCATCGTCTCCAGCTGTCTTTTCGCATACTTTGTGATGAGAATCGTTGTAGCTACAGTTGCTAAAAATCCAAGAATGTTGAGAATTATCTGTGTAACCGAGAGACCATGTTCTTCTGCAGAAGATGCTTCTGCTAATGTCTTTACAAGATTCCCTCTGCAAATACACAGAAACCAGAGAGAATTTGAACTTATCAGTGACTTAATTCAACTGATCATTCCCTCTACAATCATGGAATGTTGATATGTTTTTATGTTGAATATGTGCAATAATGATTGATGTAAAACAGTATTTGGACCTGATCAAATGTTTTCGAGTCGAAAAAAAAGGGATTGAAACCTGACATACGTATAGATTGCGACGAAAACCTCAGGCACCATGCCTAAGAGAGAGCCTGTGATGTAAGGACCGTACTTAACACGGGTTGCTACCGAACAGTAGTTATAAAGAATGTAAGGGAATGGAGAAATCCGGATTAAGGTTACTGCTCGAAACTGATGAAACCAATTCCCTTCACCAGCAGCTCTTAATACGGCTGCTTGATGGGGATATCTTTGAAGCCATCCCTGCATAAATCACATAAGGACACAGAACCAATTTCAGTCACAATTCACACAAATGCAACTACCTTGATCAAAATACATTGTTCGGGGCAACTAAAACAACGTGAACTTAACGGCTGCTATGATTGATTCAAAGGAAGTAACGGGAGAGCTTTTATCGGGTTGAGACATTACTTGAATTTTGTGGCAGAAGAAATGTCCAATGAAGTAAGGAAGTGATACACCAATAGCTGCAGCTGAAATAATTAGTAGAAACCCATAGCCATAACCAAATGTCATCCCAGCAATCCACATTGACGGCGTAGAAGGAAGAAGTATTGTCGGGAATACTGCAACCGATGCAAAAACAAGAAGACCGCAAACAGGGTGCGTAAAAGTCCTTATCTCCCATTTTATAATCGGGATAAGCTCCTGCAAAACCAAGCAAGTGGATAATTCCCCTTTGTTAGGAGCAAAGCAAAAGACATTACACAGATTACACAGAAAACCTCTAATGCAATAACTCTTGGGTTTGTTACTACAGGGCAATATAAGGATTCAAGAAATACACAATGACATTGCAAAGATGGATTAAAGAGTTTAAATGGATCCAATTCTCATAAAGAAATCTGTGTACTAATCTTAAAGGCAAACACTAAATAATCTAAGGTTAGAATCGTCTTCAAGACTAAGAAACCCCACCAAAGTAAAGGCCACTACTTAAAGAATCTTCCACAAGAGCTAGCGATCATGAGTCGAGACTTCAATCAGATTCAATCGGTACGAATTTTACAAATCGACAACACAAGAAACACCAAACCAACAGAACATGCATTGCTCAAAATCAGCCGATGATTAACAAATTGAATTTTTGAGGAAGTAAAAAATCAAACCTTATCCATGATTAGTGGACCAATCCATTTGAAACCAACCACAGCTAAAGCAGCCAAAAAGGTGAAAAGAAGAACAAGCTTGACCCAGAACCAAAACCGCGACGATCCAGTAGTCTCTTCTTCTTTCTTCTCTTGCTCTGATTCTTGGTCTTCCTCTACTAAACCCTCACTTAGTTTCGTATAAGACCCTTTCTCTTCGTCGTCGTCGTCTTCAACTCCAACCCGGAGCTCAAGAAAGGCCTTTTCGTCTTCCGGAGAAGTCATCAAATGCAATCCAGTGATCGGAAAACCTAATCGACTGGATTTCCCGATAAAGAAGGGGAAATCCAGTGATCGGAAAAATCGACCTTCGCGTGAAGGAAAAGATGAATGCAAATTATAAAACCCAGGAAAAAAGATTCTCGCACTCACAACCAACAAGTTTTCTTTCCCTTTGATTTCTGTCTTTTTGCTTGTACCGATTATTTTAACCTTTACGAGTAATTAATTGCGTCTTGGCTTTCTCACTTTTCACATTTTTATAATTTCGAAATTTTTAGTTTTACAAAAATGCTTAATTCTACCAAATTTTGTTTTTTCTAACTGTATTGTTTTTTTTTTTTTTCGATTTAGAGGAATGATAATTGATAATGGTCAAACAGATTAATCTTTTTTCTAATTTTTTCAAGTAGATCATTTTAATTTATTAATTTAAATTTACTCAATTTATTTTTTATATTGGGATTTTTCGGGGTTTAAAAAGAAAAATGATATAAAGTAAAACTCCTGATATTCTAAAGCCCAGTAAACTTTAAACGGGCCGAGTTGGGCCGGTCCGGGAATTTCGTTTGACAGATTGGTGAATGGGACAGATTCCTACTTCTCTGACCTTTCTTCTCCGACTACTCTCTCAGTTCCCGACTCTTAATTCTTCAGTCAAACTCTTGCAAATCTCTCGATCACGAGACGAGAGGAGACGAAATGAGCGTGATCAGTCCCATAGAAACCCTACACTTGAAGTCAACACTTCGTCTTCTACCTCGAGGTTTCCCTCGCAGTCAAAGGATTCAAGTTTTCCCGCCCAACAACATCTTCTCAAACTCTTCTTTGAGTTCTCCGATACGAATCGACCCGATTTCTCATGGTTTGTTCACCTTATTGATCGATCTCATTCTTGTTTGGTTTCTGGGTACCTCCAAATCTGACTTCTTTTTCTCTCTTCGTATTCTGTTACCTATAGGTGTCGGATCGAGGATTTTGTGGCGTAGATATGCATCTGATAAGTTCTCGGACATGGGTTTGGATCCTGGAGCTGATTCAGATAAGGTGCACTCTAAAATCCTCTTACCTTTTTCTGTGTTGGGTTTAATCATTTGCCTCAAGTCTTCTCAAATGTGTCATCTTTAATGTCCATAATGATTAACACTTTGGATTAGGAGACTTCTAGTTATCGAAATTTTGAATCTGATTAGCTTTAAAACCCCTCCCTG
The DNA here is from genome assembly GCA_964056655.1 of Arabis hirsuta. NCBI lineage: Eukaryota > Viridiplantae > Streptophyta > Magnoliopsida > Brassicales > Brassicaceae > Arabis > Arabis hirsuta. The sequence continues at coordinate 5,613,075 of OZ053303.1, read as the reverse complement.
CATCACTGTTCTGCTAATTTGTTATTCGTTTTTACTGATTGATCTCAATTTTTTGAGATTTTTATGTCCTGTTCAAGAACCAACATGAATCTAGTAGTTGGCTTTGCAGGTTATTTAGCTGTATTTTTGTTTTTTATTTCTGTTTCAGATTTACAATGAGAAGGATTCTATAGTGGAAACATTGAAGAAAGCAAACTCAATTCTACCTCAAGTAGTGTTGGCGAGTACAGTCTTAGCTCTTCTATATCCACCTTCTTTCACATGGTTTACGTCGAGGTTCATGTTATAATTCATAGAATTGAAAAACGGTTAAAGTGGTCTAAGGCTTTGAGTAGTGGACATCAGGTATTCTAAAAGCTCTCCTTACTTTCTTGTTCTTTTAGGTACTTTGTTCCCGCTTTAGGGTTCTTGATGTTTGCGGTTGGAATCAATTCAAATGAGAAAGACTTTCTCGAAGCCTTCAAAAGACCAAAAGCTATTCTCCTTGGTTATGTCGGACAATATCTCATAAAGCCTATCCTAGGTTTCATATTTGGCTTAGCTGCGGTTTCTCTATTCCAACTCCCAACTCCAATAGGTAAAAAGCTCTCTCTGCCTCTTATCATTCAAGACTCTTAATCGATGAAACAAAGACTAATCTTTCTCAATCTCAGGTGCTGGAATCATGTTGGTTTCATGTGTCAGTGGAGCTCAGTTATCAAACTACGCGACTTTCTTGACGGATCCATCATTAGCACCTCTTAGCATCGTTATGACATCTCTATCAACTGCTACTGCGGTTCTTGTCACACCGATGCTTTCACTCTTACTCATCGGGAAGAAACTACCTGTTGATGTTAAAGGAATGATATCCAGCATTCTTCAGGTCGTAATCGCCCCAATCGCTGCAGGATTGCTACTAAACAAGTGAGAATTATAGCTGCAATTAGAAGTGAATTATATAAGCAAAAGTTGTTTCTCAAAGTTTAACATTTTTGTTCGTTTTTGTACCTTCTTCTTCTTCTTGTTCAGGTTGTTCCCAAAACTATCGAATGCAATCCGACCATTTCTCCCAATTCTATCGGTTCTTGACACAGCTTGCTGCGTTGGAGCACCACTCGCATTAAACATAAGCTCTGTTATGTCTCCGTTTGGAGCGACCATTTTGTTACTAGTGACAATGTTTCATCTCTCAGCTTTCCTCGCTGGATACTTTGTTACCGGTTCTGTCTTTAGAAACGCTCCAGACGCTAAAGCTTTGCAAAGAACATTGTCCTATGAAACTGGTAACTAAACTAACTCTTTGGTTTTCTATAATACCCTTCAAGAAATTATTATATGGTTTAAAGATTTGAGAGGTGAAATGTTTTTTGTTTGTTTGTTGATTCTTTAGGAATGCAGAGTAGCCTTTTGGCTCTAGCACTTGCCACTAGGTTCTTTGAAGATCCTCTTGTGGGGATTCCTCCTGCAGTTTCTGTAAGTTGTAAAACGGTGTCGTGTTTTCGGTATTACAGAATCTTTTGATGCTTCATAGAGTTTTTTGTTTTGCAGACGGTGGTAATGTCATTGATGGGGTTCTCGCTTGTTATGATTTGGTCTAACGAAAAAAGAGTGAAACATGTGTAAATGTAATTTAATTTCACTCGATCTTTTGTTCATATAAAAATGTGATGAAATTCGTTTTTCTTCTAATGAATATTGTTTCTTGTCATGAAATTAATTTTTCTTCTAATTTCACTCGATCTTTGTAAACTCAAAAGTCAAAACCAATGGTTTAAAGTTTCGTTTTAATTGCTTCTTCTCTTTTATTTTTGTTTGTGTGTGAGAAAGTAATAAAAGACGGTTCGATGCTTTACCCGGTTTAAATTAAACCAAAACTTCAAATTGGGGGAAAAAAAATCTCAGCCATGGCGATTGCTTCAACAGCCACTCTTCTCTTCTGCTGCGCGAATCCAAATTTCCGGCGAATTCCGTCTCCGACTCGTTCGTCTCCTCCTTCTTCTTCTCCGGCCACTACTTTAAATGAACCCGTATCTCGGATCCGGAGCCGCAGCTTAATCCATGACCCGATTGCGCTTTCGGGTCTCATCGGAACCGGTTTGATGGCTGCCGCGTTCGTCGCGACGGGACCAGATACTACTGCTTTGGCGGCGGTAGATTTTCCGGTGATGGGTTCTCTTCAGCTAAGCGAACCAGCTAATGCATTGTCTTTACCCACTTGGGCCGTTCATGTTTCCAGCGTTGTCGAATGGTTCTTCTCACTTGCTTCTTCATTGCTTTATCGATTGAAATTCTATCTGGAAAATATTGACATTTGATCTATATCTTGTGTTCGAGATTCTTGTGCTCAAATCAAATCATGATACTGGTTTCAAAGATCGGAACTTTTGCATAATGAAATTGATTTTGTGATTAGCTTGTATATAAACGTATTTTAAAACTTGTGTTTGATTGAGAGACTTTGAGCTTAAACGCAGATGGAGCAAACATACAAGAGTGCTAATTTTTGTTGCTGTTTGTGTGTTTTGGTATACTCAATAGTTGTTGTTGTTTACTGTTCTTAAGGATTACAGCGATGGCATTGGTATGGAAATATGGAGAAAGAAAAGGTTATGAGTCTTGGAAAGGTCTCTCATGGGGAATGGTAAGATATCTAAGCTTGTTTTCAAGCTTGATACAAGATTTCATTTTCAGAGCTTTTTCGGTTGAAGAATAGATTTGTTTGTCTCTCTATTCAGGTACCTTTGCTTGGTGGAGCACTCTGCGCATGCACATGGCATTTCTTTTACAATGATGAATCTCTTGAGGTGAAGAAACTTCTTTAGTCCTACTTATAAGACTTGTTTTGTGTTTTGGATCATTTGGTGAATTAGGCAAAGCTCTTGCTTAAGTCTGATATATGTTTCTGGTTCTTATGGTGTATACTTTACTAAAAATATATGTAGAATGATAAATATATGTAGAATGATAGTGTTGTAATGGTGTGCTGCATTACTAGGTGTTGGTCGCACTTCAGGCAACGCTAACTGTGATTGGTAATATCACTATGTGCATCGCCGCCTTTCGAATCAACAAATCGTCATCGAAAATGAAAGCCTCTGAAAAGCCGTGAGGGCTAACGAATCTTTGTGATTGAAAGAACATAGATGGGCATCTGTTTTCTCAGTTCTACAAACAGGTAATGCCTGACTTTTGCTTGATATGGAACTAGAGAAATCATGTAAATATTTACGAATTTCGTACTGTTTACCCATTGCAGGAGAATTTGAATGTAGCCTTGTTGGAGATTCTTGGTGGTAAGAGAAGCAACTGGATTTGATAGAATTGTCAATGTGGTATTAGTGAAAAGATCTTGCTTTATCATGATTCTTGAGCATGTAAATAAGCATATACATATATTGTTATTTCTTGATCACATTCCTGATGAGTTAGACCAAAGCATAATCTATTTTGTTAGATTCTTTTCTTCTACAAACTTTGTAGTAGTCTTTGGATGATCACAGAGTTTCATGATCGTCTTCAAGCTTGTATCCATCATTTGCCATTTGGGTTTGTATACGTTAGGCTTGAAAATACAGTTTTATATATATCTTCCACATGTGAGTTTGGGTTTTCCTATTTTCGGAAGAAAAAAAACTAGTGAATTTTGTAGATAAATTTTCAAAAAAAGGAGAAAATCTCTCTTCTAATAGGTAAAATTCGCCTTTTTTTTTATTTGATTATTTGATTCATGATTTGTTCGGTTTCCTTGTCCGATCTGAAACAGGGCTTTGTGTTTCGTTAGGATTTGTGTATCCAAAACTCAGATCTACTTGTAATCGATGATTTTTCTTGTGTTTTTGTTAGTTAATTACACAAGTTTTCCAATTTTCGTGTGGATTTGTAGATTTGTTTTTTTCTTTCTTGTTGTTAGTTAGGAATTTCGAATTTTTAAATGTTTTGATTTCTATATGATTTATACAGAAGAATCGACAATGGGGTCTGAACAAAACGATAGTACAAGCTTCACGCAACCTTCAAAGCCAAAGCTATGTGCAATGGCATGTGGATTCTGCGGTTCACCATCAAACATGGATCTATGTTCTAAATCGTTAACCACCAGTTCCAATACAGATGCATGTGTGCAGAAGAAGCTCAAACAGCTGCTATGAAACGCTACTTGAAGAAGCTCAAAGAGCACTGACCAAAAGAAAAGAACAAGTTCAAAGAGCTGTTGCTGCAAATGCTGCAGCCAAAAAGTCTTTGAAGCTGTCTAGTCTCTTCATTGCAGAACCAGAACCAGAACCAGCCTTGCAAACCGAACAAGAAGAAGAAAAAAAAACAGTTGTGGTTGCATTGTCCAAAACGAAACTCTCTGAAAAACCGTGAGGGCTAACGCAGATGCGCCTCTATGAAGCATGGGGGCTCAAGCACCCAATAACTTTTTACAATTCAATGAATTTATAGTTAAAATTTGATTTTTGCCTTTTTATTAGATTGACTTTTTAATGATTTTTTCATATGATTTTTATTTCGTAACCCTTACTTATTCTAATGATACGATATGAGATTTATATGTTTAATTTGAAAAAGTATGTTTGAATGAGTTTTAGAATTTAATATGAGCTGATATAGTTATTCAATCTACGAAGTTGAGAAACTGACGATAAAACATATGAAATATAAAGAAACAAGTTTGGGATTGAAGCAGTTCATGTACTAGTTTGCAAAGTACACTAATTGAAGTGATACAAGCATACCATATTGAGCTTGAAGAGATGGACTTGGATCAGGCTATTCAAACTAATATGGACGTGTCAAGAGTTGTAGTTGAGTTGACGATTTTCTTATGTCTTGCCTAAGAATAAGAAAATAGATTATATTGTTGAAGAGTGAGTATTTTCTCAACTTGGAGGTCAAGGCTAAACTAGGTTTAGCCATCATAGTGACGTCCTATTGTGTATAGATAGTGAGTCACGGCATTTGTAGACGTCAACCCATGTATTCAAAGAGTTCTTAGCAAAAAAAGGATTTAGGGTTGTCTTGTAAGAGATCCTTATCAAAAGGGCTAAGGGTTTGTTTGTGAGGTTCTTGGATCATGTATTAGATCCATGAACAATTGAGGATAGAGAGGTTGTTTTAGGTGAAACTTGTTGATGCATCTAAAAGATCTTCTAGTAATATTTTTTCGTAAATAAACCCCATGTGTTACTTTCTGTTACAGTAGCTCTCACATCAACATAATTTTATGATAAAAATTTAAACTCGTTGTGAACAACCGCTATCATATCAATTTGTGATAAGCTAATTCAAATGATATGTTATTGCAAAAATATGTTACGAATGGAACAACGATAGAATTATTGCACAATTTTGATGAGTATATGGTGTTATTTTGATTTTAATATGAATGAATCTGAAAGTAAGATATTATATGTAAGATATTATATTTCGTATTTATAATTTTATATCATGTCCCCAGTAAATATAAGTTTTGGATCCGCGCCTGCATAGAAGGAAATTTGTTTTCTCATTTCTACGATTTTTGCTTGATATGGAACTAGAGAAATCATGTAATATATACGAATTTCGTACTGTTGTGTTGGAGATTCTTGGTGGTAAGAGAAGCAACCAGATCTTAGAGAGTTGTCAAATGTGGTATTAGTGAAAAGATATTGCTTTATCATGTTTCTTGAGCATGTATATAAGTATAAGAATTGTTATTTCTTAACATTCCTCATGAGATAGACCAAGGCATAGTCTATATTATGTGAGATTCTTTTCTTCTACAAACTTTGTAGTAGTCTTAGGAGTTGGATGATCGCAAAGTTCCATGACCGGCTTCAAGCTTATATCTGTCATTTGCCTCCACGTTAGGTAAACTCATTTGGATTAACTGTTTTCAAAAAAAAAAAAAAAAATTCATTTGGATTTATGCAGAGGAAATATGTCTTACCTAGGATGTAGGGTTTGGACCAAAGATATAAAATTATCAACATATTTTTTTATATAAAAGAGAATATAAACTTTATCCGCATGCTATTACTTAAAAAATATAGTAGGCATCAAAATGCAAATATTGAACATATTACTCGTATATATCTGGTTTAAATTATCTAAAATCTAGTGACATATGTCAGAAAAGCTACACTTAATAAAACAATTGAATGGGTGATTAAAAACAAAGGTAAAAGAACTGAATCTTTGCATGGGAGGTTAGAAAAAAACATATTTATTTAAAAGTATTAGCAAAAAACAAAGCGGAGTTGTTGAGCGATTTCCATTAGAGCCATAAGTTTAATACTATAAAATTTCCCAAATATTTAAATAATTTAGCGAGGTCCAATTATTATTTTACAAATCCATTTTAGAAGAATGGTTAATCATGTTTAGACCAAGCCAAAGCGTGAGGACGAAGGCATATATCTTTATCTTCCCCAAGAGTTCACCAATAATGCCATCTTAAACATTGCTTTAAACAAACCCAAAGGCCAATATGCAAATGCCACACCATTTATTCATTATGGATAAACCAATCTGGTTCAAATCAAACTAATATAATCGGTCTAAAAATCAATTTCACAGAGTAATAATCATATTTGGTCAATACGATAACACTAGTATTTTAATATTGATTAAAACAAAGGGGTAACAAATTGACATTTAAATTCGATCTGAACTAAAAAAAAGAAAAATCAAACTAGAGGTGGGCATATTATCCGAATCCGAAATCCAAACCCACATCCGATCTAAAGTAGCCGGTTTTGGTTCTTGTCAAATACCCGATTGGTTATAATACTGAATTAGTTTGGATATCGGTACAGTTCGGATTTTAGCCGATAACCGAAGTCAAATCCGAATAATGCTTGATTTTATGACTAGTTATGGTTCTAACAAGAATAATGCTTATGCTTTAAGACCTTTCAGTTTTACATCTTCTTTTATGGTTATTTAGATTTATGTTTTCTCTTTTCTTTTACATTTTGAACCTTTTCTAGTTATGAATGCGAGTGTTTTTGGCTCATTTTGATTTTGAATCTTCTTCTCATTACATAACCACTAAATTTTGTAAGAGTCTATCACTTGATTTTGAATCTTCTTCTCATTACATAGTCATCAGATACATTACAAATTTGTTTGGGTTCGGATAATACCGGATCCGATCCGAATCCGATAAAAATTTGGTTAAGTAATGGATCCCATGAACAACACAAAATCCACACCGAACCCGAATGGATCCGATCCAATCCCGATTCCGATCCGGAAATTATAATAATCCGAATGGTATCTCTAGCCCTCAATCCGAAAATCAAAAAATCCGAAAAAATTATACCGAACCCGACCAACCATCCGAATGCCCACCCCTAAATCAAACCCAAATAAAAAAAATTGGATTGATACCCTATTAATTATTTTCATATCTTGTTAGCTTGTTAGTAATTATTACTTTTGTCGTTAATGGAAAACTTTTTTTTTCTTTTAAGTACAAAAAAAAAAGAATAAATGCTTAAAGAAAGGAAAAATTAGCATCTATATTAGTTTTGATAGACATAATTAATTATCTATCATTAGATAAAACATAATTTAGTATTTAACATTTATGCTACATAGAATTCCTATTTTATCCTTATTTATTTGCCAAGCTTTTTTTTTTTACTTTGACATTTAAAAAAAAAAGTTAAGTCTTTCTTCTTCTTCTTGTTTGAAGAACACAATTATCACACCGTTGTCATCCTTCTTCTTCTTCTTCTTCGACTTTCTTCTCCCACTTTTTTCTCCGACTTTCTTCTTCGATTTTTTCTATGCATGATTCCCTAATTCTTCTTTGATTTCGCACTTTTCTCAATTTATTCGTCGTTCACATATCTTCGAATATAAAAGATCTGAAATCCCCCAATCGATTGTTTCGTGCTGGTCTTGAGTCCGTCAATAACAAAGTGAATGTCTACTGTTTCGTAATAACAAAGTAAATGGTATAACTAACTACAAAATATAAATATCGAACTAGATCGATGCAATGTATTACATAGTGAACTATTTGTTATCACTATACATGATTGAATAGCTAACTATTCGTATATAATCAGTGAGCTATTTTAGTTAACTATCTTGATAAATATAGACTAAAATATATAATGTAAAAACTATATAGTTAGATATATTATTACAATTGAATTAATTATTATAACGTTTAATATATTATTTTTTGAATAGCTAACTACAAACAACATAGAAAGTAGGAATATAGTCAACTATACGAAATAGGAATTTTAGCTAACTACAACAACATAGAAAGTAGAAATATAGTCAACTATACAAACATCTCATTACTTTCAAGACCCGTCGACTATAACAACATAGAAAATATGAATATAGTCAACTATACAGCTATTTGAAATCACTCTTGAAATTTTAACTAACTACAACAACATAAAAAGTAAGAATATAGTTAACTATACTGACATATGAGATCACTGGATAAAGATTAATTTTCATTAATAAAGATTAATCTCGATTTTTTTTTTAAGAGATTAGAGTGATTGGTTCTTTGAAAAAAAATGAATTGTTAGCGTATAAAGATATTTACTATTTTTTCTCTGCTATATACCTAAATTTTATTATGCATATGTTATTTTTTAATTATTTACTCTATAATTAATACTATTAAACTAATTAACCCATTAATAGAAAGTACACATGTATGTTAGAAATGGATATATGCGTTAGGCTTGAAAAATACAATTTCGACCTCATAAATTTAGAGATATTACGCAATAAATACCATCATTCCAATTTCCAATAAACCGCCCGATTCGATGATAAACAGCAAGGTCGGTTCTTAAAAATCTTACGGCTGATATTTCTAAGGTGTACAGTGATGCGTATGTAGAGGAACATTACACCGGCATAAACAAAAAGTTAAAACCGTGCGCGACTCATATATATATATATATATATATAAATACAGATGTATGTTCCTCCATAGTTACGTGTTTGGCTTTTTTTTTTCTCTTCTCTCGAAAACTAAAGGTTTCGTTTCTGTGAATTCTTATCGATTTAAGAACAAAAAATCAAATATACACACATCTCACGAAGATTATCGATTACTTCAAAAAAAAAAAAACTTGTGAATTTTGTAGATAAATTAGCAAAAAACGAGAAGGAGGAAAGAAATCTCCCTTCTAAAAGGTATAATTCTCCTTTTTTTTTTTTTTTTTTTTTTATCTTCCTTGCTTGATTATTTGATTCATGATTTGTTCTTTTGTTTGTGTTTGGTTTCCTTGTCCGATCTGAACAGGGCTTTGTGTTTTGTGTTTTGTGTATCCAAAACTCAGATCTACTTGTAATCGATGATTTTTCTTTTTGTAATTACACAAAAATTTCCAATTTTCGTTTTGGATTTGTGGAATTGATATAATCGAAGCTGAAGTAACTCGATCTATGTCGATTTGATTGTATAATCCTCGGGAAGCCGACAAGATCTTGTTCTGACGAATTTTGAATTTGAATTTTTAAATAATTTTAGACAGAAGAAACGAGAATGGGGTCTGAACAAAACGATAGTACAAGCTTCACGCAATCATCAGAGCCAAAGCTATGTGCAACAGGATGTGGTTTCTTCGGATCACCATCAAACATGGATCTATGTTCTAAATGTTACAGAAGCAAATGTGCAGAAGAAGCTCAAACAGCTGTTGCTAAAGCTGCTGTGGAAAAGTCTTTGAAGCCATCTAGTCTCTTCATTGCAGAGCCAGAAGCAGCTGCGAAGAAAGCCGAAGAGAAAACCGTCGCTGCTGCTGTGGTGGCTGAACCAGTTCCTGAACAGAGCGAGCCGTTGAGACCTGCGAGACCTAATAGGTGTCTTTGTTGTAACAAGAAGGTTGGGGTCATTGGGTTTAAGTGCAAATGTGGGAATACTTATTGTGGTGATCATCGTTACCCGGAGACTCATGATTGCAGCTTTGATTTCAAAGAGAGTGGTCGTGGTGAGATTGCGAAAGCGAATCCTGTTGTTAAGGCGGATAAACTTCAAAGGTTCTGAGTGAAAATTTGAAGTTGTGTTTTTACTTGAATTTGTGGTTTGGTTGGATGGTTTTAAATGGATTGATGATGAATTTGGTTCCATAATAAAGTGAATCAATGAAGTTGGTTCTTGATTTGATGATCTCTAACGTTTGATTTTGTTTTTTTTTTTGCTGATTTTTCTGAAAAGAGTTTGGTGGTCTGAGTTCATATGTTTTCCGACCGAACTAGATTCATAATTCAAAAGTGAATATGGAATCCGAGTTCTTGATTTATGTTCTCCATTGCTTTGATGAAGGTTTCCAACTCCGAATGAAAGTGTTGGTTGTTGTATTCATTGTTGGTTGTTGTATTCCCATAAGATTTTTCTCATCATCGCCGACAAAAGGATCACCCTAATATGATCATCTCATGGCTATTAATCAAATCAGATGCTTGGTTCTATTTCCTAATATTTCGGACGTGCTCACACGGAACCAAGGTCGTTCACAACCACTGATGAAGGATTCCTCGAAAAGTTAAGGTTTGGTAATCTTTTTTAGAAAGGATTCGATCTTATACATTGTTTTTTCCAAACCCATCCTGATATAAAATTCGGATGGTCAAAGACTTATACGAAGCTTTGGAAGGGGATCGAATCGCTCAAAATACTAAGACTTCAGGGAAGCACGCTCCACAATAAACAAGAGCAAAGACAAGAGACAAACACTTACAAATAAATGAGTTGAATTTTTATAGAGCTCGTCTATAATAATGAGTAATGACCAGGTATTCACATCAGTATTTAACTCATTTAAAAATTCAACTAATGACCAATCTTTAAAGAAATCATTTAATCGTTAATACTTGGTCAACTTGATGGAGCTAATTGTTGGAAAGGGCATAACTTGATTCCGGCGTTTCCAAATGAAGTAAGTGGAGTTATGAATGGATCTTCTGGATTTGAACGCCTATGTTTGCTAGATCAATTGGTTTAAGACCTTTGGTATCTTCATTAGACTCCAAAATAGGTAAAGAATAAGCAATGGGTTGATTGGTGATTGGAGTTTTCCTTCAATGGCTTCGGATACACTCGTTTTGATGTTATTAGAGCTCCAAAGGAGATTTGGGTCAATATGGTTCGTTTCTTCTTTGGATGGGCTTTTAACAGGTCCATGAAGTCAGGCCTAATGAATTAGGAGCTTGGATGTTTTTATTGGATACTATTCGCATATATGGTTTGTAATATAATTTTTTTGTAAATCTGTGAATAAATGAAATATTTAATTGTATAAAACAAAATTAGATTATCTATTAAAATAAATAAAATAAAGAAACAACGTTGCTGCAATACGAAATATAATATTTATTTATTTATTAACTAGGTAAAGGACCCGCATATATACGAATTTGTGATAAAATATTTTAGAACCCGTGAAAAAATCGAATTCAAAAAGGTTAAAAAATGAATAAATCGTCCATGAAAATAAAAAAAATAAAACCGAGGATGTTGATATAAAATAATTTAAGAGTTACTTTTTTTTTATCTTGGTTGTTTTTCTTATTTAATTTCCAAGTAATTCTTAAATTTTATCACGTAATTAGTTTTTCCTATTCATGTATGAAGTAATTTATTTTTTATTATTTCACAACTCTATTTTTTTTATAAAATTTTGAATTAGTTACTCATTTTCTATTTGAATTTTTCATTTTTATAAATATTTTATAATTAGCGAAAAGAAAAAAAAAGGAAAAGTGCAAAACCACTAATAAAGAAGTCTCACCTTGTTTTGATCTTTTTTTATTATATTATTTATTCAATTTAAATTTGTCAAATATTTCTAAATAATTAGTTTTTTCTATTCCTAATTGTATTAAGTTATTTTATAAATCTACCTATATATCTATTTTTCCAAAATTTTGACGAATTATTCATATTTTTAGTTGCAAACTAAAATTGCAAATTTTAATAAGACTTTTCACATAATTGATTCCCAGATTTTGCAAGAAGCGAATGATTCACAAATTTTTAACTTGCAATTTGTAGAAAACGAATGAAAATACTACAATTAGATCGTCGTAATCTATCTCACCTATCGAATAAAAAGATAATTGATGTTATTTTCTAATGAAAAAGTTGAAATAAATTTGTCAAAGAGATTATCAAAGTTTAAAATTGTTTGGTGAGAAAACTAAGAGAGCACAACGCTTATTAAATAAAGACAAAATATTATAATCTATGACTATTTGAGTATTTAAACCTAAGTCTATTTGAACTAAAAAGTTTTTACACATGTATTATTAATATTGAAGAACAATCTTGATATATATTGATTTTTATAATCTACTTGTTAAATAAAAATATATAAGTTTAAAAAGAAATAAGATTTGCATGATACTCCCTCCATTTCAAAATGTAAGTTTGTTTGGCTAAAAGTACGAATATTAAGAAACTATTTTTCTTCTAAAAAATATCACCTTATATATATAATAAAAATAATTTAAGCAATGAAAAAAACAATTGCAAAATACTATTGGTCACACAATAGTTAATAAAGTTAAAAAGTACCTAGGATTATCAAAACAACTTATATTTTGAAACAGAAAAAACCTCCAAAACAACTTATATTTTGAAACGGAGGGTGTATATATGGCAAAATTTAGTTGGAATTTTTTTTATCTAATCGATTGACTGACACATGTCACGATCTTGTTAATTATCAAGTTTGACGCATCAAATTTTATGTAATAAAATTTTTAATCCGTGTCAAAATCTAATTAATCGACTGACACGTGTCACGATCTTGTTAATTATCAAGTTTGTCGCATCAAACTTTATATAATAAGATTTTGATGCTTTTTGTTATTTCAAAATTGTGAGTTTTTCTTATTCTTATTTACATTAAGTTTACTATTCTATTTTTGTAACTATTTTATTGCTAAAATTTTTTGAAATGATGATAAATTTATTTTCATATTTAAATTTGAACTATTTTTACTCTTTTAATATTTTATAACTCTTAATATATAAATCAAACACGAAAAAATAAAATACAAAATTAGGTTACCCCCATCGCGTAATAAAATAAGATTGAGAACATCAAATACTAAATCACTTATAGAAAATTCTATTAAATAAATTATTTTAACGATTTTATTCTTATATTATTTGATTCAATTAAATTATATCACATATTTTAAAATAATTGTATTTTTGAAATTCTAATTAAATAAGGTTTATTTTTTATTATTTTATAGATAAAATATTATTTTTTAAAATAAATAAATATTTGGAGCAGTTACAATGTCACTTTTGGTGTGTACATTTGTAAGAATGCCACTTAAGAGTGTCTATTTGTAAAAATGCCACTAATTATGGATTTTTGAAGCTTAAATCTTAAAATTATAAACTCTAAAAAATATTTTGACCCCTAAACCCTCTTAATTCTTTAAAACTAAATCCTAATACAACATAGTTAACCCAAACATAAATTATATAATGAATATTTTTTGAAAAAGTGGCACTTTTTATGAAAAGTGACATTTTTAAAAAAATTTCTAAATAATATTTTGACATGTGGCTAAACCTAATTGAAAATTATTCTTTTACACTTATATAAATTTGATTGATTGACTCACATATGATTCGATAAGATAAATTAAAAAGTAGACGCATCAAACTTTGCAAAGTAAGATACTTTATTTTTTACTATATTATAATCCGTGAGAAAGAAAAAAAAGTAAAGTGGAAAAATAAATTAGATTACTCCATTAAAATAAAAAAAATTAGATTGAGAACATTGGTACGCAATTATTGATAGAGAAGCATACCAAGTATTTATCTAATTTGATTCTTCTATATTGTCTCATATTAAAGAAAGCCTTATAGATCATCCTGTCGCGCAACCGATCGCATAGATGTATCCAAAAAGACAATTTGGTTTTCCCATGGACTTCGAAGAAGAAGAGGATCTAAGCTCATATTGGATAACTAGAAGTGTAGAAGATACTATTAAAAAACCAGTGAGTTAAATAGAAAGGATGTGAACGTCTACAAGATTATAAAGTAAGAGAATACGCATTGAAAACTAATTGTGATGCATAGATAAAAAAAGTAAAAACAAGAAAGTAACATAAACCCAATAGAGTACAAGACACTGTCTCTTGCATTAAGCAAACCTAATCCAATGTACACTAAAGCTAGTGTCAAGAAGGAATAAGTGGTCTCTTTTGTTAAGGTTAAAGTTTGGGAAGGATCATGCTTTATGTAATGATAACAAGGAAGGATTTGAAGGAAAATCATTAAGTTGAACCAAGGTTTCGAGCCTTATGCTTGTATCATCTTTATTGTAATAAAGTCTACCTAAAAGGAAGGTTATGTAGACAAACACGCGTAATAAACTGAGGTATTTGTGACCTCTCTATCATCTTTTCCTGCATGTTCATTAACACATAAACCATAAGTAAAACAGCGTAATTTCTGTCATGTTGATATTATACAAATGTTATATTGGAAATATTGATATTACACAAATGTTGTATCGTGTTTACCAAAGTAACAAAACATCTAACATATTTACCAAAGTAACAAAACATCTAACGTATGTATGTGTAATTTCTGTACTAAGATTTTTTTCTTGTCAGCGTTTAGCAGGTTAACATGATGAGAATGAAATCTTATCAACGTAGTTAAAAATCCTATTACCTAAAATCAACAAAACTGCAAAACCATGGTACAATGATGAATATTTTTTAAGTATGATATCACCATGCTATGGAGAGGTTAGAAACCTCCTTTTGGGATTTGAAAATGTTTAGATTTAACTACGTGGCTTATATTTATCATGAAATAACATTATCCTAAACAATGTTTGCATTCTACGCCTTGACATAAAACACTTTATTTACTCGTTAATGTATCACTTTATTTACGCGCCAAAGTAACTGAATATCTAATTGAACAAATCATTATGGCTTTTGTAACTTTTTTGCTTTTCTGTGTTTTGTGGGTTAACAAACGAGAATGAGATTAACTAATTTATGAGGTATATAAACAATTATGCATAAACATAATAGGAAATATAGTTATACTTCCCAAATCCGATTAGAAAAATAAGACATAAACAAAAGCAAAACTGTTGAAATGCGTCAACATTTGAGTTCAAAAATAAATTTTTATGTAATCAGGTTGCTAAAATTGACATTATAGTACAAATCCTGCGATATATAAAATGAATATGGGCCATTTATTTATGTAATCGCTAATGTTAGTTGGATCAAGTTTGTATAAGAGCTATCAGTTAAAAATTTTATCAACGTTTTTGGTCAAAATTGTGTTAGACGGTGATGTTATATAAACTCTGACATATCGTGTTCAATGTCTTTGGCTCTAAGACTGAAAGCGCGAATGATGAATCATGTGAAGATGAAATTGTTCGAATTACATTTATCTGATTTATCATATAAAAAAAATTGTGTACTATATCGCCATTATTCCAAAAATTTATGCATAAACAAAACATGAGTGTAAGTAGCTGGTAGTCCCAAAAGGAACATGGTATTCACGAGCAAGCGCACGTGTGAGACAGCAGTTGAACTATTGTATTGTCTCCTTATCCACATATACATACATACATATATACATATATATTCAAAGATATCTAAGTAATTATGTAAGTATAATACATACATACACTGATACACATAGATATCTATTAAATTGATGCTTAAGCATATGTGATGTGCATGAACATGCACATTATAAAGCTCCCATACCCTCTTTATTTTACTCGTAAATTGTTGTTAGTCTCCCGTTTAAGTCGCCGGTATTACAGCTTTTCTAATATGCACACTCAACAATTAAATTACTAAAGTTTCAAAAAAAATTAAATTAAATTACTATATAATAGAGAAATATTTATGTATATCATCTTTATTTACATATGCTTTTAGATCACCATCAACAATATGTATGTAGTCCGAGCAACGGCATTTAGTGCATTATCATGTCATTACTAATTAGGGTATAATCATCATCCTTATCCACATAGACTTCTTGATTGAACTTTGGACATCCGTAATAATTATGGACTATTATTATTATAAAAAAGATTTTACTTCTATAAAAATTTAATGCTTTCATACTAGCAATTATTACCAACACAATTTCCTTTCTAATATTGGAAAGTTCCTTAAACTTTTTAGTCACTTCATCAGAAATAATGTAGTATATAGTACTACAATTTATTAATTCACACATATATATATATATATATATATATATCCCTTGACATCGAAAACAGTAATTACTCAGTTAAGTAGCTAAATTAATGTCTTTCCTTATATAATCTGGAAACTTCGAATCTCCCTATCAAAAACTTAAATTGCGAACAAAGACTAACCATGTCATAAGTTAGTTCTAATTATGTATCCAAATAGAATGTGTTAGGAACTTGGGAAGAATAATAAGTGTCGAATGAACCACCATAAATTGTTGATAAGAAAAACCATACTGCTAGCCAATAACACAAAGCAAAAAGCAAACTAGCAATGAAAATGCATCAAATAAAAACCAAGAAACAAAGAAAAATGTTACTCAAACCAACATAGAAAGATCTAATACGAACTAAAACAAACCAAAATAAAAACTTAAAAGAAAAAAACCTGATTATTCATCTTATGATAGTTGTTGACCCAAGTAAAGCTGGATCAAATCCTTAATCCACCACATTCTTTATATCATCTTCATTTTCCTCCTACTAAACTCATGATGATTCTTCGTTAGCTAGCTATATATTTACATATAACTAGCTACGAGTATGTGTATATAGTCTCAATACGGTGGTCGTCCCGTTGACCAGTAAGACTGATTATCATGTTGTGGCTGTTGCAACTGGACGGAACCAAGAAGATTTGGTGGTAAACCTTGATGACCCGACATAGCTTGTTGCTGATGTTGCAGTTGTTGTTGTCCCATCATCGGTGGCGACTCCATCGAACCTCCTCCTCCTCCACCGTGAACCGGCGTTTGCATCTCATCTTCATCTAAAGGGAGCCTCTCGTACGCCGCATTGCTAAAAGACGCAGCCATGACAACAACAGGACCAGCACATAGCAAAGGACCAACCACGCTTCCTCCGACCACCTGTCCTTGTCCTCCGGCTAAGTAAACGCTCAAACCGGTGGCGTTAGGAGGAGCCGGAGGAGGAAGAAAAGAGCCTGAGAGAGAGAGAATCTCGAATCTTCCGTGAAGACTAACGACTGAGCCAGGAGATGGAGCTGATCCAGGCTGACGTATAGTGACGTTCGTGACGTTTCCTGTACCGCTCATAACGCAAACGCCGCGTTGGCGTCTGCGTGCGAAAGTCGCAACGCTCTCTACTAAATCGCATCCGTCACCGATCTCCATCACGTGGGTTCTAAGCGCGTTTGCGCTGTCCCGGGTGATGATAATCGGTGGTTTTGGTTTGTTCTTGGATCCAGCTGGTCTTCCTCTTGGTCTTCTTGTCATTTGATCTCCACCGGAGCCACCACCTCCTTCACCGGAACCACCGTGTAAGTTGTCTTTACCTTCGCTACCGCTGTTGTTAGCGATGTTGTCTATGTTGTCGCTTGTCTCTTCACGATCCATCTTGATCTGTCTGTTTAACCCTCCTCCTTGTTGGTCATCTTGATCGGTTTGGTTTCTTTGTTGTTGGTGATGGTGGAGAAAGAACTCTTGTTGTTGTTGTTGTTGGAGATGTAATTGAAAGTCTCTTGCGTGGAAAGGAGGAGGTAGAGAGCTTTGTGATCCATGAGATTGTACTGGATCCATGATCTTGGATTAGAGAAACCGATCTTGAATTTGACCTTTTTGTTTTCTTGATTTTGTTGTTGAAAAAACTAGAAGAAGGGAGAGAGTAGTAAAGATGAACAACTAAATCCAAGCTGGATCTTCTTCATCTTTTGTCTCTCTTCTTCCTTTTTTGATTTTGATTTTCTTCTCTCTACCTAGCTGGCTTCTTTCTCCTTTTTTGAGTTGGAGGAAGTGAAATTTGCAAAGTGAAAAAGGAGGTTTTGGTGGGTTTTTATTTTAAACTATAAATTGAGATGTGTGTGTGGATCTTGCTTTGGTTTGTGATTGGTAAATTAGGGTTAAGTAAAGAGGACTTTTTTTTGTTTTGTGCTTATGAATTGTTGACTGTGACTTGCTTTCTTTTCATGTATGGGCGGGTGCTTTGGTCCCCACTTCCTTGCGCTTTCGATCTAAACCTTAATATTTGGTCACCGGGAAGCAAGTCACTATCCAACCATCATAATTGATAGGACAAAACTTTTAATTGATGTTAATATTGTTTGCTTGTAAACCTTGTGATTTTAGGAAAAAATATTAGATCAACAAGTAATACTCGTAACTTGTTATTGTAGTTCAAACATTTGAATTTGAGTCTCATTAGCCAAAATAGTTAATATGACTCAATGATTTTCAATAAAAAATTAATTGGTAATAAATTGATCGATGCATGTCATTTATAAATTGTCCCTATATATCCTAACACAATTCTTTCATATAATGACTTTTATAGGTTTATTTTAAATTTCACTCTAAAATCGGCAACAGATCTTATTTTGGACTATCCTACTTGAATCAACAAATTGGGTTCTGATATTATGAGTGAACATGGCTAGAGTTTCATGATTTTAAACTCAAAACTAATTGATAATGATCGACAAATATCACTCATTTATTACTACACTTTATTTCTAATTTTCGATGTGGGTGAAAAGAAACTCTCACTCTCTCGAACTTGGACTCCGTAGGAATCAACCACAGACGGTTCCGCTCTATTGTCGTCATACCCTTGGGTGACGCCAGCTTCTGGGAATGGATCGCTTGCTATAGAAGAGCATGCTAACAGTGATGAGTCCAATCCTTCTCTCCCTTTAGTGGCTACATCGGTCAGCAGGCTTCCGTTCAGTTCTGGTAACAATATGAATTTAAAACATTAGTTATCAAAGGAAGCAAAAGTTGGTATCAATATTTGATCTAAGAGATATATATATTTCTATATAAGAAATTATTGCATTTGTTAGCTATATAATAGCTATGGCTATCCGATAAGTATATAGACCAACAGCCAAATTAACAATTCATTCAATGATTGAGTACAAGAAAATACCACATATGATTGATTTGTATTGTTAATAGTAACATCATGATGAATTTTATGTTGTTCCTTTATGTTGGAATAAAATAACCGCATCAATAAAGTTATTTTATACTTGTCATCACGGTAATAAGATCTAGTGCGTCAATATCATGCAGATCTAAAGGTGTTTGTCAATAAGAATATGTGAATACACAAATGTATATATGTATACATAAAGATTAGAGAGAGAGATTTAGCATTGGAGAGAGTGAAGCAACAAGAAGGCACGAAGATGTCGCTGACAATTCCAAAACCACGAGAGAGAGAGAGAAGAAGGTAAGAGAGGAGATGTATCGCATGAACGATGAACACAAACTCCATTTTCTTAAAGAGATGCTCTTTGTCGGCTCTTCTTCCCCTCTCTCCACGTGCCCTTCGCGTCTCGCTCCCTTTATTTTCTTTACATCGAGAAATTGTTCTGATCTACACCAACCAGTACAAGGTTCTCAAAACCTATCGTTCTATGCGGTTTATGAGGATTTTATCTTAATGCTTCTACTTTAATCAAATTGATTAAAGTATCGATCAAGAATAAATTATGGTTTGATTGGTAATCTCTTATTATTGTAGTATAAAGTAGACACCAATCACAAAATGTGTAACAAGTATTAAAACGATATACTTATTTTCTTTTATCTTTATCTAATCTCTTACTATATTTTTTTGCTAAGATAATCTCATACTATATGGTAAGGTGTATACTGTTTTGGTACGTATATGAACAGTAATATATACGTATACAATGGAACCAAACCATCTCTTTCAATACATATTTGTGCCACACATTTTAATGTATTTTTTTTTTTTTTGAAAATACATTTTAAGGCATTCTTTAAAGAAAAAGAATAATTTTACTATAGTTTGTTTGTAAAAAATATATACTATATTCCTAGAGTGTGCTACTAATGTAGTAACCAATGGGGTTCATATTGATATAACTATTAGATTCGTTTAATTATCGTTGACTTAAAGTTAAATTTATTTTAAACGGAAAACATACACGTAAGTTCTAGTATTTGCAATCTAGTATGTTATATAAAAATTCAAGAGAGTGAAAACAAAAAAATGGCAGAGAGCGGCGATTCTAGGGTTAAGATCGGAGAGGGGCAAGATGCTACAATGGAGGATATCGGAGAGAAGAGGAAGTCACCGGGGAGGTCGCCGGATGGGACTTGTTCGTGGGTGAAGAAGGTTATGGGGAGTTCGGGAGGAGGTATGCCGATTCCGGAAGAGATCTTAGAGGAGGACTTTGTCACGACGAGGATACAACTCGAGTTCCCGGATGGGGAAGATGGTGAACCGGTTGTAACATTGGGGAGGAGGTCTTAGAGGCGATGAACGGTTTATGGAAGAAGTGTATGATTGTAAAAGTGTTGGGTCGAAAGGTTCCGATTGAGGTTTTGAATAAGAGATTACGTGAGTTGTGGAAGCCGAATGGAGGGATGATTGTGATGGATCTCCTGCGGTAATTCTTTCTAGTCCGTTTTGAATCAGAGGAGGAGTATATGGCGGTTCTGGTTGGGGGCCCGTGGAGAGTATTTGGGAGTCACTTGATGGTGCAGGCGTGGTCACCGACTTTTGATCCGGTCAAAGATGATATTACGACGATGCCGATTTGGGTCCGGTTATCAAATATTCTGGTGAATTTCTATCACAAAGCAATATTAATGGGTATTGCTAAAGGTCTTGGGAAACCGATTAAAGTGGATTTGACCACGTCGAATTTGGGAGAGAGCTAAGTTTGCCAGAGTTTGTGTGGAGGTAAACTTGAAAAAGCCTTTGAATGGTTTGATCTTGATTAATGGGATGCGGTATTTTGTGTCTTATGAAGGGTTAACAAACATTTGTTCAGTTTGTGGGTTGTATGGCCATTCGTTACATTCATGCCCTCAAAGGAAGGAGGAGGGCGTTGCGGTGGTTCACACGAATACACAGGTGAGTGGAGATGTGAGAGAAGGGGGCCCGAGTGGAAGGGATTTGGGTGGAGGACAGACGGAGGAGGGATTTACGATGGTCAGAAATGGAGGAAGACAATCGGAAAATTAAAAACCCTAGGGTGGCGCGTGGGGTTGTCAACGGAAGAGGAAAGTGGAATAATCAAGTGCTGGATCCAAGGAGAAAAGATTCACAAGATATTTCATTATCGAATGCTTTTGGAAGATTGGGTGAGGATTTGGACACGCCGAAATTGCAGGACGAGAATAAGAAAAATCATAATACACTCAATCAAATGGAGGAGGAGAGTGCTCAACAAGGAAATAATATTGTTTTCGGATCCTCTATGAATCGTGATAATGGAGGAAATAAGCATGGAAGGAAAGGTAAGAAAGCTAGTGGGCATTCAGGCCCAGGAAGAATTCAGCCCATGAATCCAGAAGAGAAACTAAGGACAAAGCTTTCGAATAAAACAAAGTCTGGTCGTGGTTTAATTTTCACACCAATCCAAGAGGAGTTAGTGTTATCTTATAGTGGAAAGAGAATGAAAATGGAGACTGTGCCGGTAGGGATAATGGAACGGTCCCTAGAGAGAATTAGCTTGGAGATCTCACCATCACGAACTGATATGGAAATTGGTTTAATGGAGAAAGCTCTGGTTTCGTTAGAAAGGGTGGAGAATTCCAGAAGCTTGACGGAGACCTTACGATCGGACTCGGAGCAGAGGGATCGTGATGGACTTGAGGTGTGACGAGTTGCCCCGGTGGTTTTGATCGGAGATATTGTAATGATGATGAATTGCTTATTGTGGAATTGCCGGGGACGAATAAACCCAATCTTAGACGGTCCATAAGATACATTCTCAAGAAATTTGCTAAGGTTATTCTTGCAATTTTTGAGACTCATGCTGGTGGTGATAAGGCGAAAAATATTTGTGGAGGTTTGGGATTTGATAATTCTTTTCAGGTAGATGCCAATGGGCAAAGTGGAGGGTTATGGTTGTTGTGGAGAACGAGAATTGGGGATGTCGAGATAATTGAGTCTTCTAATCAATTTATCTATGCGAAGGTGACACGGGAGGCAGAGATTGTGAACTTGATTGTAGTGTACGCAGCTCCTTCTGCTACGCGTTGCAGTGGCTTATGGGGAAAGTTGAGTGATGTTATTGAATCGATTTCTGGCCCTTTGATGGTTGGAGGAGATTTCAATACAATTGTGCGATTAGATGAACGGACGGGTGGTAATGGCATGTTATCTCCTGACTCGATAGCCTTTGGTGATTGGATTAATACCCTTTCCTTAATTAATATGGGATTTATGAGAAATCAATACACATGGAGAAGAGGTCGCAGTGGACATTCTTTCGTTGCGAAGCATTTGGATAGAGTCTTGTGTTGTGCACAAATGTGGCTGCAATGGCAAGAAGCTAGAGTTACCCACTTACCATTCTTAGCTTCGGATCATGCGCCGTTTTATGTGCAATTTTCGCCGATTGTGGGCTTGAATGCTCGGAGACGACCGTTTCGGTTCAAAGCGGCTTGGTTAGAGCATCAAAATTTTAAAGCTTTATTAGATAGCTCATGGAACCGGAATGTAAACACGCAAGTAGCCTTGGAAAGTCTTCGGGGAACTCTTCAAAAGTGGAATAAAGAGATTTTTGGAGATATTCAAAGGAGGAAGGATACGTTATTGAAGAAGATCACAGAAATTTAGAATTCACTTGATCAGAATCAGCTGGAAAGTTTACTTCGGGAAGAGGAGGATTTATTGAAGGAGCCAGATGTGGTTTTGGAGCAAGAGGAGATTTTATGGTTCCAAAAATCAAGAGAAAAATGGGTTGTTTATGGGGACCGGAATACAAAAAATTTTCACCTCTCTACGGTAATTCAGCGAAGAAGGAATCGAATCGAGAGTTTGAAGGATGAGAATGGTGTTTGGGTTGCGAATTCTCAGGAGTTAGAGGCCTTGGCAGTTACGTATTTTAAGCGATTATACTCTCTTGATGATGTAGAGGAGAGAGTTGAAGATTTACCTTGGAGAGGATTTGTATCATTGAATTAGGCGGACCATGAGAATTTAAGTAGAGATTTTACGGCAGGTGAAATGGAGAGTGCATTAAGGAGTATGGGGAGTTTTAAATCGCTGGGGCCAGACGGTTTTCAGCCGGTGTTTTATCAGAAGAGTTGGAGTATGGTGGGTGATTCGGTAACCCGTTTTGCGTTGGATTTCTTTAATTCAGGTCTACTGCCTGATAAAGCTAATGATGCTCTGGTTGTGTTGATTGGAAAAGTGCTCAAACCGGAGAGAATCCAACAATTTAGACCGATTAGATTGTGTAATGTTCTCTTTAAGATCATCACGAAAACAATGGTCGAAAGGTTGAAGGGAGTGATGACGAGACTTATTGGGCCGACGCAAGCAACTTTTATTCCTGAAAGATTGAGTACGGACAACATTGTGGTAGTGCATTCAATGAGAAGGAAGCAAGGTAAGAGAGGATGGATGTTGTTAAAATTGGACTTGGAAAAAGCGTATGATAGAATACGATGGGATTTTTTGGAGGATACGCTTAGAGCCGCGGGATTATCGAATAAATGGGTGGGTTAGATTTTGCAGTGTGTGACTGGACCATCTATGAGTCTTCTTTGGAATGGGGAACAAACAGATGCATTTAAACCGTTACGAGGATTACGACAAGGTGACCCGCTATCTCCGTATCTTTTTGTGATGTGCATGGAACGGTTGTGCCATTTGATAGAGGAGGAGGTTGGTAACAATAAATGGAAACCGATTAGTTTATCTAGAGACGGTCCGAGACTTTCCCACTTATGCTTTGCGGATGATTTAATCTTATTTGTTGAAACATCTTTGGATCAGATTCGGGTAATTAGAGGTGTTCTAGAGCGATTTTGTAGAGCCTCGGGCCAAAAGGTGAGCTTGGAGAAGTCCAAGATCTTTTTCTCAAAAAATATCTCTCGTGATACGGCGAAAAATATAAGTAATGCGAGTGGAATTGAGTCTAATCAGGATTTGGGAAAATATTTGGGAATGCATATTCTGCACAAAAGGATTAACAAAGATACTTTTGGAGGAATATTGGAAAGGGTTGCATCGAAACTTGCGGGTTGGAAGAGTCGTATGCTGAGTTTTGCGGGTAGGGTTACGTTGTCCAAATCAGTGATTTGTTCTATCCCGATCCACTCAATGAGCTCCATTAAGAAGCTCGTGTCTACTCTTTCAAGGTTGGATAGGGTTGCTCGAGATTTTTTATGGGGAAGCACTGCTGAAAAACGGAGACAACATTTATTGTGTTGGGATAAGGTTTGTGTCCCTAAAGGTGAAGGTGGATTGGGAATCCGTAAGGCAAGAGATATGAATAGAGCACTTATTGCGAAGATTGGATGGAGGTTGTTTAAGGAGTCCGATAAATTATGGGCAAAGGTGATTAAAAGCAAGTATCATGTGTTGGATTTCAAAACATATAATTAGTTTGCTCAGAAGAATAATTGGCCGATTTTGTGGCGTGGAGTTGTGAGTTCGGCTAGAGAAGTGTTAGCTCCAGGCGTCCGTTGGATCATTGGTGACGGGCAAAGAGTTCTTTTTTGGAGAGATAAGTGGATGTCGAACTCACCTATTAAAGAGAGTTTAATTGGTCCCATTCCGCCTGATTTTGATACGGCGACAGTGACAGATCTATGGGTGATGGGACAAGGTTGGGACGTAACCCGAGTGGTGCCATATGTGATGGAGAATTTATGGCTGGAACTAGCTGCTATTGTAGTCGATGGAGTCACGGGAGCTACAGACAGAATGGGATGGGGCAAGACATATGATGGAGAGTTTACAGTGACCTCGGCTTACCATTTATTGAGTAGCGAGGGCATCCATTGTCAAAATATGGCTGGTTTTTATAAGCGGGTATGGAGTGTTGAAGCACCGGAAAGGGTTCGTACATTTATTTGGTTAGTCTCAAATCAAGTAATTATGACGAACCAAGAGCGTCACCATCGGCATTTAAGTGACATGGATGTGTCAAGTGTGCAAAGGTGGTGTGGAATATATTCTGCATGTTCTTAGAGATTGTCCGGCCATTGAAGGGATATGGAAGCGGATAGTTTCTCGTCGTAGACAAAATATGTTTTTTGGTCAGACTTTGTTGGAATGGTTATTCACTAATCTTGGAGAGGAAGCGCATGAGAGAGGAGTTCCCTGGTCTACGATGTTCGCGATTGGTATTTGGTGGGGTTGGAAATGGAGATGCGCTAATGTATTTGGAGGAAACAAAGTATGTCGAGATAGGGTTCGCGTGATTATAGACATGGGAAAGGAGGTGGTTATGGCTAAGTCGAAGCTTGTTATTCGCAGTGTGAGTGCTACCCGTGCGGAGCAGTTGATTTCGTGGCAGCCGCCTCATTTAGGCTGGGTTAAATTATATACGGAGGGAATATGGGGTTGGCAACTATAACGCCCCGACCGCCGTCGAGCTATCAGTATGCAGGGGAAATCCTCATCCCCTCGAGAGAAATCCTCATCTCTCAATAACATACAGGGGAAATCCTCATCCCCTCAGGAGAAATCCTCATCTCCTAATGGGCCCCACGCCCACTCTCGGCCCGTGGGCCCACCCCTCTCCGATGGTCGGTGCGTTAGTCCGGGAGGCTCGAAAGACTTGTTTACTGACCCTGCAAATCACCACGTGATCTTTCCCCGTGTTTTGTCCTCACTCACACGGTACTGGAAATTACTTCCCAGTAGGTCACCCATCCTTAAATTGCTCCAGCCCAAGCACGCTTAACTCTGGAGTTCTCTCTGGATGTGTGACGGAAAAGATAAGTGTACTTTGGTGATATAGGTAGCCAAATCAATTCTCTTAAGCCTCTCCGCATGAACCACATAGCGGGATGTTACAGCAACGGCTGGAAGAGTGCTGCGTAACCCGGAGCGTGAATGGTGCGGCGGCTTTGCATTAAAAATCGGGAGATGTTCAGCGCCTCTTGCAGAGCTTTGGAGAGTGTACTACGGTTTATATATTGCTTGGGAGAAGCGAATAGAGTATTTGGAGTTAGAAGTGGATTCAAAGGTGGTTGTGGATTTTTTGTTGACAGGGATTGGTGATTCTCATACGATTGTGCCATGGCTTCTTATCGAAGGACTGGAATGTCCGAGTGTCTCATGTGTATAGGAAGGCTAACCGTCTTGCCGATGGGTTAGCGAACTATGCGTTTTCTTTATCTTTGGGTTTACATGTTTTTCATTGTGTTCCTTCGGATGTTGCTGTGACTTTGTCAGATGATGTTTCTGGACAAACTCGAGCACGACGAGTATGTGTTTAAATTTATTTCTATGAATAAAAATCGGGAGATCATCAAAAAATCTAGTATGTTATATACTTCCTCTGTTTTATATTATTTAATTTTTAAAGTTATTGCACATAAATTAAGAAATTTTTTTTTTTTTTAAATAAAACATGTTTTATCATCAACTCCAAAACAATTCAACCAATTTAAAAATAATCTGCAGAATTTAAACAGTAAAAAACAACAAAAACATAATTAATTTTACATAAAAAATTAAAAACATTTAGATGAAACAAAAAAAAATTTCTAAACAATCATCTATTATGATACAGAAAAAGTATAAAGAACCAAATGAGTAAATGTTATAGGATAATTTGTGCTTATTTATTTTTTTATTTTTAGTTACGATAACTAATTTTCTCCAAGAAATGTTTTTTTTTTCTTTTTCTTAAACCTTTCTCCAAAGAAATGTTAATACGAGTATTTGCTTTGCCTTTTCCAATAAAGTATTTGCTTTGCATTGTCCAATATCTAGTGGTTAGATAACGATTACTAATCCCATTATCAAAAATCAATAAAATTATTGGGAAATGAGGTCACTTGGTTTATTTTATTTTTAATTCAGAAGGCATGAAACTTATCAAACCAGCAGCGTTTGAGTTCACGAGCTCTCAAAAAGAGAAAAGGACAGCTTGCTTTCAATCCCGAATTCTACGGATAATCAATTAATTGGTTGGTTAATTAAACTACTCCCCTCTTTCCCAAAATATTAGATATTTTAGGCTTTTTATTTTGTTCTAAAATATAAGATTTTTTTAATTTTCTAAACAAATATATGTGAGGTAGAAAATAATTAAAAGGTTTTGGTCAAAGAAGTTCAAAAGTTCCACTATTACAATCGGCAAATAAATTTATTGAAGTCATTATATTTTACAAATGGATTTTTTCACATATACATAAAATAAAAAAAATTGAGATTAAAAATAGAACAAATAAAAGGCAAATCAAAAGATGTTGAACAGATGAAAAAGACAATTTCTCACAAGTTCGATCTAAACCAAACGTATTATGATGAGGAGGAGCACTTCTATAATTAACATAAACATAAAAAATAAAGCATTTACAAAACGTCTAATAAATAATTGATTAGTTAATTTAAAAGCATGTGAAAAGAGTTCTAACCTTGACCATGATCAAGAGAATGTTCATTGCATTCGAACAAAACTTCATCGCCATTGCTGTAAATTTCTTCCATCGTTGGAATTTCATTCAAATCGAACGAAACTTCATCACCATTGTTATAAATTTATGCTGTTGTTGGAATTTCGTTCAAATCGAACAAAACTTCATTCTCATAATTTAGAGTTGGATTTTGTAAACCATTGTTAAATTGCATATGTTATATAGGACTTACAATTAGAATTTCGTTTCAGTTAAGTTCCATTGCAAAAGTTTGAATTTTTTGGTTTTAAACTGTTTTAAAAAATTGGTTCCAAATCTATACAGTATTTTAAAAATTTGTTAATGATAGTTATTGAATTAGATTTAAGAAATCAAAAAGGCATATGGATGTCAAAGTTGACCAAAGATATAGAAGTGGCTGTTTGCATTCTTTCATTCACGTTTTTAATTTATTATTTAATGATGTTTTTGTTAAAAAATAGCATTTTCTTAATCTGCGCATTTTTAAGCAGAAAATCTTATATTTTCGAATTGAGGAAATATTAATTTAGGTTTTCATTACTTCATAATGTAAGTAGTAACCGAGGCATGAACGTTGTTAAACATTTTGACGTCATACTCTGTCTAGATGCTTTGGTATTAATTATTGTAAGGTTTGCTACCAATGCCATTATCTAATACTTCAGTTAGAGTATTAGATATTATGTTCATTACAATAAATTCAATTAACATATGCACATAATTTGCATAAAGGTGATCGATTACAAAGAAGAAAAATAGCATATTGAACGATTTATTAGCACATAAGAATTTATTAGAGAAAATATCATGTAATTTTACTTTTTGTTTTATTATCTTTAATATATGATGCATATTTTATTAATTTAATAATTTGCGAAAGTTATAAAGAATTTTTTTAAAATATCACTTTTGAAGTGTCACTTTTCAAACATGGCACTTTTCAAAAATTATATATTTATTATATCACTTATGTTTGAATTAATTATATTGTATTAGAGTTTAATTTTGAAGTTTTAGGGGTCAAACATTTTTTTGGATTTAGAATTTTAAGATTTAGGTTCTAAAAATTCATAATTTGTGGTATTTTTGCAAATGGACAATCCATAATGGCATTTTTACAAATGTACACACCAAAAGTGGTATTTTTGCAATTGTCCCAAAGTTATATATGTTTGGGTTATGTTGTATTAGAGTTTAGTTTTGAAAGTTTAAGGGATTTAGGGGTCAAACATTTTTTGGGTTTAGAATTTTAAAATTTAGGTTGTAAAAATTTATAATTTGTAACATTTCTGCAAATAAACAAACTATAATTGTATTTTTGTAAATATACATATAAAAAATGATATTTTTTTAATTGTCTCAAAGTTATATAGGTGTGGACTGTGGATCGGGTTTTACCCACGTTTTCCTAAAATCCAAGTATATATAAGAAACAAACAATGGCTTAAAAGGTTTAGAAAGAAATTAGGTAATATTGGTAAATTAAGCTATTTAATTTGAATTTAAATGTAAATTTAAGTCCCACATGGAAGACACCTAATTGCGTCAAACCTTGTCGTGCTTCTGCTTTTCTCACGAACCCAAATAGTGGTCCCTCCCCACCATATGTATATAATATTAATGTGTATATAAATGTTGAAGTGAATTTCATGACTCTATACTCAAGTCAATGTTTAATAAACCTTTTTTCAAAGAAAACAAATTATGGTTTGTTTTCTAACTGTGTCTTGAGATAAATTAAGAAAATTGAAGACTAATGTCAAATTTGGGAGAGGCATGTGGGTTAATTAATTATTAAGTGGGTGTCTTTGAGGCTAGGACCATTAAGACGGCATAGTTGGAGACAGATTAAGCAAACGACAAACTTAAAGCTCAACGAAACCTCACATGATTTAAGGCTTTCTTTTCCATAAGGAATCTCCCTAATTATCATATGTAAAATTATCGCTTTTAGTCTCCTATTGTATTTATATACATACTTTTTTTTTTCTAAATAGTTTATATACATACTTTAATTGATATAATTAAGTTTTGAAACCTTGGTTCACTACTAATATATGAAAATCTTAAGTTTTAAAACCTTGTCTAACCACTAATATATGAAAATCTCTAACTGTGATATTAGATTGGATAATTAATTTAGATTGTTTCATGTAGATTTTGGTTTGGAGTGATCGAAGTAAAACTAAAAGTAAAATAAAAGTAATATGTATTTGTATCATTTTTTATTTGGGTTTGTTTTTTTAGTCCAGTATATCATTAATTTAGAATTTTTTTTTGTTATTTTAAATTTCTAAGGTAGCCTGTTTAAATTGAATATCATTTGTTAGGACATACTATAAAATAAAATAAAATAAAAGTAATTTAGAACATTATCCGAATGGAATCTTGTATTATAAATAATAATGAGCATCTGAAATTAAACAATAGTAATAACTATATTGGTATGTGCAACAATTATAAGTTAATCGTCCAACTTTGCAGGAGCTCGTGAAGGGTCAAATTTCAATTAAAGTGATATTGAACGCTAATCTCTCTTTTGTTATTGGCTCACCAGAATGTTTGTGGATAGCACTTGTCTTAGTTCTGCCAAACACCTTAGTTAATTATCTCTGGAATATTACTATAATACTTACCCCTAAGATAAACTAAAATATTAGAAGACATGAGTTTTTAAACAGGTTTTGTTTCCCGAATATAGTAGTTGCCCCTAGATATGTGTAATAATGTAATTCATTAGTCACTCTCGACGTAGGAAAAAAAAAACCCTAGATTTTAGAATATTTTCAGCAAAATATTTACTTCCTAGGTCCTCCAATCGAGATTTCAATAGGCAATGGTGATGTAATTAATTAACCGGTTTATATACATTCCTACGATTCTACCATAATGTTACTGTTTCGACTAATCGTGTTTCGATGCTTGTTCCCAAGAGGAAACGTCTGCGGGCATATCCATTTGAACGTGCTCATACTCAATTAACAGCTCTAGCTAGCCTTTTGCCACTGTTATGACCAACTTACGATGGAAAATAACCACTTTGTATCCTCACTATAAGTCTGTAAGCATGTGTAATAATGACTTGTACTTGTATGGAGGAGTAGAGACGAAAGTCGGCCATAGTGATCCATGAGTCCCTGTAGAAGGGCTCTCGCTCAACAGATCAAAGGTATGTCGGGGATGACAGGTTGATGAGTCCCAATAGTTTTTATCGATAGAATCGTTTGACATCTCAATGGAATCCATATTTGTAATCGTTAACGGAAAATTGACTCTGTTTATTGTAATCCACAAACACTCTCTTGTTTTTTAACATGTCTTATGCAACTCCTAAATGGTGAATTTTGATATCCTTTTGTAGAATAATAGTATAAGATGTGGTAACAATTATTTTATTTACTTTCACAAGGTTAATTATTAAAAATATTAAAAAGTCTTGTGCAACTCCTAAAATTATTAACATGTCTTGTATTTCAATTCCAATTTAAATTATATTTTTTATTAGTCATAAAACATTTTATATAACTTTGCATATATGCGGATTTTAAATCTAGTACTCTCTATATATATATATATATATATTAGTTATCATACCTTCATATCACATATATTATAAAATTTAATTACATAACTAACTCCTATTTTACTTATTTTCTTTAAAAATATAATAATAAAAGAGGTTAAAAAATAGAGTTTAATATTATCTTTTTATCACAATAGATGATGTTTAAGATAGTGGCACTACAATTAAGAAATTTAATAAATAATGTAATATTTGTGTATTTTATATATTGAATAAACATTTATTAATTCAATCAATCACCTAAAATACTGCAGAATTCAACTAATTACAATAGCTAAAAAAAATTACCTAGAAAATTGAAAACATCAACTAATTTGATACAAACAGAATTTCTCTAAAACATCAATTAATACGACACAGAGGGAATATAATTTTGTTAAACTTTACATACTTTGACACTATATTCAAAGTATGAAGAGAGAGAATTTTTCTGTTGTGTATATGATAATTAAATGATCTAAAATATGTATTTTATGGATAGATTAAGAAGAGATATGTTTTGGGAAATGTTTCTTTTAAAAAAAACAATTCTAGTATTTTATTATTTATAAAGCGAACACATAATGTTGATTTATGGTTAAAACATATTTTCGTTGACAATCATCGAAGCAATGTCACATACATTTTGAAAAGCATCAACCTTCGGCATAAGTTCTGGAATATATTTTACACCTTCTAAATCTAATTTGCCTCTGAATATCCACTGCCAAACTATTCACATCGAAAAGAGCATCGAGGAAACTGGATTTATCCTTAATTGTCAAAGCTGTAAGTGCATTATCACAATATGTAGAAACCCACTTGAGTCCTTTAATGCATGAGATTAAAATCTTCTGGGAATAAGGATCAATCATGTTTCGGACAACTGACTGTAGTTGATTTATTGCGCCTATGATATTATGTTGGGCATAATCTACTAAAAACTTTCCAAGACCAAGAACATCTGATTTTTATGTTAACGGAGTTGATTCTAAGATCTTAACACAAAACTTTGGATTGATTATTTCAGAGCAAATTCTCTCGACTTCATATCCTTCAAACGTAACTTTGAATTTTGTGGACGACAATGGACCAAGAAAGATGAACAGACTAATGATGCCAATAAAATGTATTCCCTCTGTTTCACAATACTTGTCATTCTAGCCTTGTTTTCTTGTTTCAAATTAGTTATCATTCTGCAATTTCAGTGCATATTTATGATCAATTTTTCCAGTTTTGTCCTTAACTTTAAGGACATTAATTATTTTTATCGAACAAAATAGTGTATTAATTAGGGGTAAGACTGAAAATTTAATGATTTTTTTAATTCGTGTAAAATCCTCTAGAACGACAAGTAATTTGAAACGGAGGGAGTATTTTTTAAGATATATTGTCATTCTCTGAAAACTTTATGTTTTTTTTTTTTTTTTCAAGTTTAGAAATTTTCTATGAGAATTGTATTCCTTGATTTATATCTACATTTATAAGATATATATATAAGGCAAATTTTTCACTTTCAAATTTGGTATGTTTTTTATGAGAATTGTATTCGTTGACTTATATCTACATTTATAAGGCATATTTATGAAAAATGTCTACATTTTGAAATTTGAATTTTTTTTTTTTATGAGAATTGTATTCTTTGACTTATGTTACCATAATAAAATGGTTCAAATTTAATAGCATTATATTAAACATTTATTACCATTTATTTTGGGTAGATGTGAAATTATAGATTCAGATTTCATTCATTTAATGAATACTTTATTAAAAGAGTACATGACTAAGGTTTTTTTAAAATAGTTATAAGAGATCAGAAAAATTGAATAAAAACTTTCCATGCATCCATTACAATATAACCGAGTTATTTTTTGACAAAGTTTTTATTTACCCAACATATTAACAAATCAAAAAAAAAAATTTAGGTTAAAAAATAGCTGAGAAAAATCAAAATATTTATAAGACACAAAAATCAAAATAAATTTCTATCCATTTATATAATCTGTGTTTTTACAAAAGATACAAATATTGACAAATTACCAAACTATTATTTTCATATAATGTTATACTTTTATGATACTATTATTTTCATATAATGTTATACTTTTATGATAACTTTTACTCAAATATATCACACAGTTGGAAATAAATTTGGAAAACCGTAATAAATTATAACTTTCTCATAATGTTCACAAATATGTTTTGGTTTTGGTTTTGGTTTTGGTACTAAATTTTGAAGATTATGAACTTCGCTCAACACATACATAGATACATACACACATACAAATATATATATATATATATATATATATGTATTTTTTTCTTGAAAATAGTTTTAAAACCAAGATTCTGAAAATATAAATCTATATATATGTATTTTTACATTTTTCGGATGATTTCCATATGTCTTCACATATCGAGATTCTAACAATTTAAGATACTGCTCGAGGTTCCTTGTAAGATATGGTATGATCTATTTGGATAACGTGAAAACAAAATGTGTTGGTTTTGATGGTTTTGCTCTGAGACTAAACGAAATTATCTTATACGAGGATTGAGAGAATGTTTACATTCAAGACCAAGCCATTCTAGATTGAGAAAATGCATGTTTACATTCAAAACTAAGCCAATTTGCTTTTTATCCTCAAGGTCCCTAATAATATTATTGAAGGTCTATGTCTAATTCTTATGAGACAATTGTCAGTAACTTTGGGAGTTGCTTCAAAGCAACTCTCCTTCTTCATAGTTCATGAGATATCTCTTTAAGTTTGGTGTTGTTAATTTAAGCTTCCTTTTTTTTCTACTTTTTTGCCCAATAAAGCTCCTTGAGAGCTACTTAAATCATGCACTATCTTAGTTTTCTATTACATTAGGCTCTTATGAGCTTGAATGAATCCTTGCTTTGGATTTTCCCACATAATCAATGTAGTTTTTTTGGGTTAATGAATCAATAGTGTAGTTTATGTATATGTTTTTCTGCCTAATCTTTAAAGGATGTTGATGGAAAAAATTGATGGACCGGGACAAATTGGGCCTCGGGCTACAAATAGGTTTTCGGACCCGAACAGTTTCTACAATGATTATTTCTTAGTTATCCTTCTGAGAAGATATTTCAGTTAAAGTTGCAATCTTGAGATCTCTAATTCGATGTAAGTATATATTGCATCCTCAATTATTAAGATCCTAGTACCAGATTCCATTTCACATACTTTGTATTCTTTAATGTAATCATCGTATCATTTAATCTTCATAAAGGAATAAGATAATTGCCTCAAATAAGTGATTCGCTTATTCCTTTTAAAAAGAAGCAACACTTCGCAAGTTAAAATTACCTCTATGGAAACTTCGACCAAAAATAAATAAATTACCTCTATGGAATATGGATCGATGGAATGTGGGCATCCGACCGAAATATCCATTTGAGTAATAATTTTTTTTGAAAAATACTGAACGTTATTTAAAAATGTTTTTATCGAATATTTTTCAAAACTCATCCAATATTAAACTATCTAAAATATTCGATCTTGTATATGACTTAAACCCAACTAAATAAGAGGTCAAATAGTGGTTTTAGGTATGCAAACTATTCGATCGTGGGATAATCTTGTCTCATGGAACCAGCCTTTTATAACAGAGCACAACTACTTCGCAAGTAGGCTCTCCACTTATGGCAGAGGTTCTTGCTCTAAGAGAAGCCATCTACAACGCTCTGGAAAAACGCAACAGAAAAATGAAATTCGAATTGGATTTATCTCAACTCATCAACTCAAGATCATCTCTCCTGAACTTATATGGAATCATCGAAGACAACAAGACACTCGTCGAAACCTTCGAATATGTCTCTTTTGGTTACATTAACTGAGTACTTAATGTAAAGGCTGACAGCCTTGCGTAACTTGCGCTTAGTCGTATACTTATAATGTCGGGATGATAGTATGAATGGAAGACTATCTCCCGTTTACAAAAAAATGTATTCAACTATTTGAATTTGGCCCATAATATAAATTTTCCATACTGAAGTTTAAATAATTGATGTATTTTTTTCCTATTGTTTTGTGCAACCACCATTTTTTTACCCTAAACAAACAATTTCTCATCCAACAAATTAAAGCTTACCCAGTCGAACCCTTTACGTATCTTTTTCTCTGTTGATCCTCTTAGTCAAGACCACTTTGAGAAGCACCAAAATAAAAGTCGAAATATCCAATGATCCATAGGAAGTTGGTATTTTAAATTTATAATACTTTCATCACACAGTTATGCCTTTATGCAATTGTTTGTTTCTTTTTTGGAAAGGAAAATATAGAAAGCCAAGATCACATATCTTCTTTTCCATATAAGTCTTTTGTCTCTTTGTTACTTATATTTTCAATTATTTCTTAGTTTTACCCGTTATTTAGACAAAATTTTATATTTTTTTCCTTTTAATTTAAACTAGGGGGTGTATAATGTATTCAAACTAGGATTTAAAGTGATTTGTATTAAACTGACAAATTCTATGTTATTCAAACATGAGTTTAATAAAATAAAAAAATTGATTTACTTTCATTAAAATAATGAAATTGCATATTATTCACTTGAAAATTTCATTTTATCTATGGTCATTTTAATAATGAAAATATAATGTAATTGCTTATATTCTTCTTTCGTTATCATTGGATACATTCCGGTTTGTTTATGATCATGAGAACTTTTCTGATGTCATGTAGAGCTTATTTTGTAATTGTATGTATTTTTCATGAATTTTGGACGTGTTTTTCGTGAATTTTGGATGTGTCAAAGTTCTCTTACTTTGGTTTTTGTAGACTTTTCATTTGAATTTTCAATATAAATATTCTGGTTATCCTTCTTAGAAAAAGAAAAAAAAACCTTTAGCTAAAAGGGAAAAAAAAGTGATTAAAGTTCCATTGACGTATATGAGAACTCTTTAGACTCGATTCCCACACCACCACTACACTTGGTATAATAAATTATTATCAAATTTGAAAATATTAGTGAATGAAGAAGACATACATTTATATTTGTAAGGTTATTTATTTTCCCAATTATTAATGCATTAAGAAGATAGATACTATCGTAGAATTTACAAAGCAGTTACAAATTCTCCAAATAATCTGGAATCAGGTTTAGAAAAATCTTTAAGAAGATAACATGAAAATACTGTTTGTTCAATTATTTGCACATTTTGGAAACAAAAAAAAAACAAAAATGTCCAAATGGGTTCATCAACATCAATGCACTAAGAATCTGTATAAGAAACCCACCACACCAAGTTGTTTTTCTATTGGCCGTTACAAAAGTTTTTCTCGAGAAAATCGAGCTCAACACTCTCTCACGCAAATCATGCTTTTAATTACCAATTTCTAATTCTCCACGCAAACAAAACCATTAACCACCTTCAAAGAAAACTCGATCTTCGTCAATTAGAAACAAACAACTCTTAAAGTTCTTCCATTTCTCAAGATCATCTTCTTTCTCTACGAACAACAATGTCAGAAACTGCAGAGTATTGCTCAAAGACCTTGATGCAGAGCATTGTTCATGAGCTGAAACTGCAAACGAGAATTGGTTTGCCATTGGTGGCTATGAACTTGTTGTGGTTCGGTAAGATGACTACTACATCTGTCTTTCTTGGTCGTCAAGGCGAGGTTAACCTAGCCGGAGGCTCATTAGGGTTTTCTTTTGCAAACGTTACTGGTTTTGCTGTTTTGTATGGAATTTCAGCTGCAATGGAACCAATTTGTGGTCAAGCTTTTGGAGCTAAGAACTTTAAGCTCCTCCACAAAACCCTTCTCATGGCAGTGATCTTGCTTCTCTTCATTTCGATTCCGATTTCTTTCTTGTGGCTCAATGTTCACAAGATCCTCATTGCTTTTGGTCAAAGAGAAGACATTTCCTTCATAGCCAAGAGATATCTTCTCTTCCTCCTTCCTGACTTACCAGTTCTCTCTTTGCTTTGTCCACTTAAGGCTTACTTAAGCTCACAAGGCGTTACGCGCCCCATCATGTACACAACAGCTGCAGCCACTTCTTTACATATCCCCATCAACATATTCCTTTCTAGGGCCAAAGGAATCCAAGGAGTCGCAATGGCGGTTTGGATAACTGATTTCATTGTAGTGATTCTTCTAACGGGGTATGTGATACTCGTAGAGCGATCGAAAGAGAACAAATGGAAAGAAGGTGGGTGGTTGGGCCAATGTGTTCAAGACTGGCTCACACTGATCAAGCTTAGTGGACCGTGTTGTCTCACCGTGTGCCTCGAGTGGTGGTGCTACGAAATCTTGGTCCTTTTAACCGGGAGGTTACCAAACCCCGTCCAGTCCGTATCAATCTTGGTCATAGTTCTCAACTTCGACTACTTGCTCTACGCGGTTATGCTTTCCTTAGGCACTTGTGTGGCAACACGAGTGTCTAATGAGCTCGGCGCAAATAATCCAAAAGGAGCTTATAGAGCAGCTTGCACTACACTCGCTGTGGGTGTTGTTTCGGGCTGCATAGGAGCTTTGGTGATGATAGGATGCAGAGGTGTTTGGGGGTCTCTGTATACTCACCATGACCAAGTGATCTTAAACGGTGTGAAGAAGATGATGCTGATAATGGCTGTTATTGAAGTTGTAAACTTCCCATTAGTTGTTTGTGGAGAGATTGTTCGCGGAACAGCGAAACCATCGCTTGGAATGTATGCGAATCTTGGTGGATTCTATCTATTGGCTTTACCGTTGGGGGCTACTCTAGCGTTCAAGGCTAAACAAGGGCTTCAAGGATTCTTGATCGGGTTTTTAGTTGGAATCTCTGTCTGTTTTTCGATATTGCTTATCTTTATTGCAAGGATAGATTGGGAGAAAGAAGCTGGAAAAGCACAGATCCTGACTTGTAAAACAGAGGAAGAAGAGCAAACTCCACAAGGTTGAGGACAAGATAGGATCTCAAATCAAACATAGAGAAGAAAGTATCTTGATGTCTTAAGAAATAAGAAGTGCAAGGACATCCGTTGTAGTATTTTGGTAGATATCTAGTAAAAATTACCTTGTGAAATTATTTATTTCTTGTTGCAATCTAGGCCTGGGAGAAAATTTTAAGAATAATAGTGAACCTCATAACATATGAAGTTAAGCTTAGGATTCAAGATGGTAACTTTTTTTTTCTCTCTTTCTAAACTTTTCTCTCGTCTTTTTGACTCAACACACCGTTTTACTCGCGATTTTGGCCGGTGCATGACGGCTTATTTAGCATCGGCGTCGGTCGTCCCCTTGTTTATGTGCATAGTTTTTCATTCTTTTGTCATTGTTTTCTTCGGTTCGGGAAGCGTAGTGGTTTTTAAGATTTGGAGTGCTGGGTTAGAAGACTCAGATCTGATGAAATTTGGCATTGGAAATCGGATATGTCGGATTTATTGGCCGATGGTGTGCCTGGTCGCAGTTCTCGCTATCAAGTTTCGGACTGGAGTCAAAGCTTGGTTCAGATTTGGCTGGTTATTTTCTTAGCCTTTAGACTCAGATCTGACAGGTGGCTCTCTTTGGTGTATCTGTGGGAACATTGAGACTCTTGTTTCTTTTTGCAGCTGCTTTTTTTTTCTTTTTCCATTGGTGAAACTATGCAACATCGGATCGGGTTCTTGATAAATCGGTATCTCCATCGTCTCTACTGTCTTCTTCATTAGTATCACCTTGTTGCTCTGATCAGATTGTATCTCCGTGAGATCTGGTAACATCAGTTGCTTAGGGTTAGTTGCTTCTCTTGTTTGGATTGTCGCTTCCCTTGTTTGGGCTGTCGCTCCCCTTGTTTGGGCTAAGCTTCTCTTCCTCGACTAATTTAGTATTGGTTAGTTTGGGGTTGAGCTTTGTTTATGTCTAGTGTTTTAATTCTCTAATTTATGTTATGGCTGGTTTAATTATTGATGGTTCTGGCGTTGAAAGGTCCTAGCGGTTCTCATCTCCTACCGTTCTTTCGGGAAAACCTTTGCTCATAGAAAATGATGTATCTTATGCGGAGTTGGCCAATTTTTGTTCTCTTGATTATTGCCACAAAAGTTGAAGCCCGTCTTCATAGATTGTTGTGCGGGAATTCCTTGTGGTGAGCTTTGAAAGTCTCGGAACAAGACGTGTGTTGGTATTAGCAATGTTTCGTTTGATTCCCTTCATCTTCTTGTTGTAGGCTAAGGGAAGAACATTGTATTCTCTGTGATTTGATCTCTTGTTTTTTTTTGTCAATGTAACCTTTCCGAATCATTATAATCAATATTTTTCTAGTGAACAAAAAAAAAGCTTAGGATTCAAAATATCTCTATATTTTGCATAAAAGCTTATTTAGGTTTTTATGGAAATTGCGAATAACTTAAAAACTTAAAATTTACAACAATGATTTTATGACGGATAAATTCTTTCGACTTTAATAGATCCACGACAAACAATTTTTCTTGCATAATACTTTTAATGGACATCGTTTTTACTTTTAAAGTGTGAATCACAGTGAACGGTTCTACTTGCTCAGTGTTAATTTCCAAATTTATTCAAATACACAAACCAGTAAACTCATTTGTTATAGGTTATTTTTCAATCACTATTAAAAAGATGAAATCCTGATTATATCGATTTATCAATTGCTTTATAGCATCTACAGTTCCACTCTAATTTTAATTGTAAACCTATTATAGAATAAAATCTATTCCAATTTCACTTTATTTACAATTTTCAAATAGAGTACTGAAAATAGAGTAATGAATAATATTACTCTAAATATAGGTTAATATTGTTTAGAGATAGGTTTATTGGTTTTCTCGAAGCATTTTAACAAGAGAAGCTTATTGAAATAACCTCAAATTTAAGGTCAATAGCAAATGTAACCTCATCTTTCTCTCTCCTCAAAATTTTATCAAATCAACCATAAGATTCAACTTATTTACGGAAATGCCATTATATTTGATTTTTTTTTTAAATCAGACATTCAAAACTATCAAATAAACACCCAAATATATCAACTTATTTACGAAAATGCCATTATCATCAATATTTCCAACCACCATGAACAACCAAAATCAAGCTCTAAATGCTTCCCCAACTGATTTTTCGTGGATAACAGCTTCATTTGTGAGCTCATAACTTCTTCCTCACCCATTTTCTCTCCAATTTCATCCAAAACACTATCTAAATTTGGTTTTCAAAATTCTTTCTCTCATAATCTATCGATTTACAATGGTTCTTGCATAAAAAACGGCTGGGCTTCTTTGTTAACGCTCATATTAGAAGTTTCATGTGCTTGGAGCTGAAAACCGAGCTCTACGGCGGAAAAGAAGCTAAAAACCGTGTTTTCCTATCTGGTAGACTCCACCAGAAGTCTACTAGTCAACGAAAGGTTAGATTTGCAATTGACTATTTTTAAAAATATTCAAAGTAGACTGCTCGTGAAGTCTACTTGTTTTCCTTTGATAACAAAAAAAACACTTGTAGACTGCACATGAAGTCTACTTGAAAATTGGTTAGTTTTGCATTTGACCAAAACTTTAACTTTATAGAGCAGACTTCTCCCGTAGACTTCTCCAGTAGACTGCAGATAGAGTCTACTCCGAGGTTATTTCTGGCATTGACCAGATTGTTGACTTTTTGAGTAGACTGCATCAGAAGTCTGTTATGTACGGACGGGTTAGTTTTGCGTTTGACCAAAATCTCAAAAACATTGACAAAAAAAAAACATTTATCGATAGACTTCTTATGCAGTCTACTACTTATTAAATAAATCAGTAGACTTCTTAAAGAAGTCTACTGATTTATTTAATAAGTAGTAGACTGTATAAGAAATCTACTGATAAATGTTTGGTCAAACACAAAACTAACATTTTTTCAGAGTAGACTTCTGGAGAAGTCTACTCGAAAAGTCAACAATTTGGTCAATTGCAAATGTACTGATTTATTTAATAAGCAGTAGACTGCATAAGAAGTCTACCGATAAATGTTTGGTCAAACACAAAACTAACCTTTTTTCAGAGTAGACTTCTGGAGAAGTCTACTCGAAAAATCAACAATTTTGTCAATTGCAAATGTAATCCGGCCTTTTGAGTAGACTTCAGAATGGAGTCTACACATTTCAGCAGACTTCTCTTGGAGTCTACTGGTTTTCTGCGTATTTAGTAGACTGCAAGAGAAGTCTACTGTAAAAAGTCAAACTTTGGTCAAATGCAAAAATAACCTTTTATTTAGCAGATTTCATAGAGAAGTCTACTGAAAAAAGTTAAATTCTGGTCAAATGCAAAAGTAACCTAATAGACTGCTGATGAAGTCTACTAGCGTTTGTCGTAATTGCAAAAATAACCCATTATGTAGACTTCTCTATGAAGTCTACTAGTAGACTTCTCCATGAAGTCTACAGATTTAATTTTCTTATAAATGCATTTAAAACTTATCTATAATGAATTTTTTAGATTTTCTTGCTCCCACATGTGTGTTATCTAATGTGTTTCCTTTTGTGTGAATTTAACATATTTAGTTGCAATATTTATTGTATAAATCAATTTTCTTGTTTGAGTAGTCCTTAACTGTTGTTGGTAGACGTCTCTATGAAGTCTACAGCAGATGTTCGAGACCTAATGTGTTTTCTATTTGTTTTTTTTACAGATAATGGTTCAGTTAGTTGTTGTCTATGCAAAATGGGCTATTCAAGATAAGGCGTGGTAATTTGTGGTTGATAATCTTAAAGGAGGGAGACTGTTCTTTTTGAGTGATGATTGCACCAAGAAATGGTGAGGGGAACTGCTGAACATGGATATGAAAATCTTCCATCTTATTTTTATATGATTAAGGAAGCAAATCCGGGAACATTGACCGCTCTTGAGGTTGATGCTCATAATAGAATTAAATATCTATTTATATCGTCCGGAGCCTCCATAGCTGGTTTTCAGTATCTTAGACGAGTAATCGTGGTCGATGGGATTCATTTAAGTGGAAAGTATGAAGGTGTTTTGCTAGTGGCGGCCGCCCAAGATGGTAATTTTCAGATTTTTCCTTTGGCGTTTGGAATCGTCGATGCTGAGAATGATGCTTCATGGCAAAGGTTTTTTACCAAATTGAGAGGTTGTATTTCT
The DNA here is from genome assembly GCA_964056655.1 of Arabis hirsuta. Classification (NCBI taxonomy): domain Eukaryota; kingdom Viridiplantae; phylum Streptophyta; class Magnoliopsida; order Brassicales; family Brassicaceae; genus Arabis; species Arabis hirsuta. Next base: position 5,570,853 of record OZ053303.1, on the reverse strand, counting down.
GATCAATACTCGTTGAGCATAGTTTCAGACAGGCACAGATCCATTAAGAAGGCATGCGAGACGGTTTTCCCTTAGGCAACACGAGGTATATGTTATTACCATCTTCAATGTAACATTGTCACAAAATATAGAGGAAAACAACTCATGTACTTGGTCAAAGGCGCTGCGTATGCATATACGCTTGATGAGTATGATCGATACATGAATTTGATACGCCGTGTAAAGCCAGAAATTGCAACATACTTGGAGGAAGCGGATCCAAAGCTATGGTCATGAGTTCACTTCTAGGGAGATAGATATAACATAAAGACAAGCAACATTGCTGAATCAATCAATGCCGCACTTAAGGTAGCTCGAGGATTTCCCATATCATTTCTTTTGGAATTTATCCATGGGAAGCTAGGAAGGTGGTTTTGTATAAGGCGAGAAAATGCTCTAAGTCTAACAACACGCCATACTCGGGCAGTTGAATACTTGTTAGCGGTTTGTGATGATTACGCGTCTAGGATGAAAGTGGGACGCATTAATGATCTTCAGTTCCACGTGAAGAGAGGAGCACGTGACTATATTGTTGATTTGGGCCAAAACAAATGTACATGTGGTGTCTTTAACATCGAAAAGATACCTTGCTCGCATGCTATTGCCGCTTTGGTAGAGAGTAAATAAGATGTCGCTACCGATGTTTGCCCGACATATGGGAGGAATTATTTGTATTGGACGTACGCGCAAAGCATTTTCCCAAAAAATCCAGTCGGTGAATGTATAGCATCAACCCCATGTATGCCTTCTTTCGCGAAGACGCGTCCGGGTCGGAAGAAGAAATCAAGGTGGCAAACTTGGCTAGAAATCGCAAGGAAGAAAGGTACTAAACCGCGGAAGATTCATGTTCAATACAATTGTTCAAAATGCAACCAACCGGGCCATACGAAGCCGAATTGTGGTTCTTAGAAAGAACATGAAGTCTTCTCCTCAAGTCTACATAATTAGAAAGTCTACTGGAGAAGTATACTGAAGAAGTCTACTGGAGAAGTCTACTAGAGAAGTCTACTAGAGAAGTCTACAAGAGAAGTCTATTCTTCCGGTTTATTGTTTCATGGCACTTTTAATATTTATATTTGGCAAATTGTGGTACTTAATCTAATCTATAAGGTTATGTTTTTTAAATTTCAAGATGATTTGCGTTTATAGACTTTAATTTTGTTGTCTTTGTCGAACATGGTGCTATAAGATTATGTATTTCAATATTTAAATTTGTTGTCATCATGAAGTCTTCTCCTCAAGTCTACATAATTAGAAAGAAGTTTACTGGAGAAGTCTACTAGAGAAGTTTACAAGAAAAGTCTACTAGATAAGTCTACTCTTCTGGTTTATTGTTTCATGGCACTTTTAATATTTATATTTGGCAAATTGTGGTACTTAATCGAAAATCTATAAGGTTATGTTTTTTAAATTTCAAGATGATTTGCAATGAAGTGTTGGCGGTTTTGTTCAGATGATTTGCCCATGGCCCAAAGGTGGTTCGGTCAAACTTGTTTATAAGCGAAATGTCAACGTCTTCTTCAACAACGCGAAAGAGAAAGAAAGTGATTGTAACAGATTTACAGAGAGAGAAAAAGAGCTAGAGAGATAAAGATTGCGTTAGAAGTCGAATCAACGTTCCGGTGCATCGATCTTCTGTGGTATCTTCTCGGTTTGCTACGGCGAGGTATCGGCTCTGTGTTTCTTCAGATTTGGTGGTGATTTGGACTCCGGCGAGTTGAGTCGCATTCATCTCCAGTTTTCGGCGTCTCCTCTTCGAACCGAGCCCTGTTCCTTTGAGCGAGGAAGTTCCGGTAGTACTTACACAATGAGAAACAAACAAAATACAAGGAAAACACAGGTTGAAAGTATTCATTTCACCAGGTTGAAAACAAGGAAAACACAGGTAGCAAAGAATTCGACATTTCATGACAGGAGTAAGCACATAGCTAACAAGATTCATTTCATTAGAGACATTCTTGATTTCGACCTAGTCAAAATTTTAAAGGTACACACTACTCTAAACCCAGCAGACATGTTGACTAAGAGTTTACCTGGAAATTCTTTTGAGAATTGCCTCGTAGACCTCAAAGTTCTCTCCAAGTCGTGAATGCCTTTGGGCATAGTTTTCGATGGCCCTATCGATTGGTCATCTCGCAACACAGAAACATATTTGAGATTAGTGCTGCAAAATTTGAGATTGGTGTTTGAATCGACATGTATGCATTGAGAAGTATGTAGGTTTGTTTGAATGATCTACAGGGTTCAAGAGAAACAGGTTTGGTTCAGAAAACTTACGAGAGATTTCCTCCCATCAGCGTGTAGTCAGCGATCTCCTGAGGGGCTTCAATGGTTGTCGTTGGTTTATACAGAAAGGGAATGAGAAAAAAGGGGTCAGAAAGTGAGTTCAGAGTCAGAAAGGGAAGATCTTGAACAGAGGAAGTCGAAGAGACTTACATGGATCTGCGGTGAAGTCAATGTTCTCCGGGAGCTTAGTGCGTCTAGGGAATCAGAGGTAGCAGAGGAAGAATCCGGTGAAGGATTTGGGGATTGTGACAGAGAGGTCATGATAGGTGATGGATTGAAATCGAAAGTTTTGGTTTCGAAAGAGAGGAGAAAGAGAGGAGCCGTGTTGTTTCACAACCTAGGGTTTTCAAACAAAAGCCAAAGGTGGAGATTTGTGAAGTGTTGGCGGTTTTGTTCAGATAAAGGAGTTGGCTTCGAACGTGGGCTTTGTGATATTTTGAAAAGTCTACAAGAGAAGTCTACTCTTCCGGTTTATTGTTTCATGGCACTTTTAATATTTATATATGGCAAATTATGGTACTTAATCTAATCTATAAATTTATGTTTTTAAAATTTTAAGATTATTTGCGTTTATAGACTTTAAATTTGTTGTCTTTGTCGAACATGGTGCTAAAAGATTATGTATTTCAATATTTAAATTTGTTGTCATCATGAAGTCTTCTCCTCAAGTCTACAAGCTTAGAAAGAAGTCTACTGAAAAAATCTACTGGAGAAGTCTACTAGAGAAGTCTACTAGAAAAGTCTACTAGAGAAGCCTACTAGAGAAGTCTACAAGAGAAGTCTACTCTTCCGGTTTATTGTTTCATGGCACTTTTAATATTTATATTTGGAAAATTGTGGTATTTAATCTAATCTATAAGGTTATGTTTTTTAAATTTCAAGATGATTTGCGTTTATAGACTTTAAATTTGTTGTCTTTGTCAAATAAGGTGCTATAAGATTATGTATTTCAATATTTAAATTTGTTGTCATCATGAAGTCTTCTCCTCAAGTCTACATAATTAGAAAGAAGTTTACTGGAGAAGTCTACAAGAGAAGTCTTCATGAAGTCTACTAGAGAAGTCTACAAGAGAAGTTAATAACATATCAGATTACGTACAAAAACAGAAGTTTGTATATATCACATCCCGCCATAGTAGCCAAAAACTAAGGATGATTTTTTCTTACATCTACAATATATATGCAAGATTCCTAAAAGTTAGGCAGGAAATATTAGTCATAAAAGGTCCAAAGCATATAAAGGGTTGGACCAATATTAGTCATAAAGGTCCAAATCATTATACGTTGATGTGTCTAGCCCACGAAATTCAGTCTCGTCGAATATCTCAGCCGCAAACTTTTTCCTAATACGCTTGATCTTCGCATCACACAAGGCAACAACACTAAATGGATAGCCGAGAGCATGGCATTCAATGTACTTCAGACAATACACTCCATAATCTCCACTTTTCTTGTTTTGTGGTACTCTTAATGCTGGCAGCCTTTCATGCGTGAATGGGGTTAATGACCACTTGTGTCTATCTTTTGCCGCACATGAAATCCGAATTGGTTAAGGTAACATCACGACAATGGGATCGACCTTCTCTTTGAGTTCCGCAGCAGATGCATGGTGAACTATAGAGTCCCACACGATAATGTGTCTCTTTGGGAGTGATATCCACAAAGCCACCCAATGATCTTTTTTTACATTTAATGGACAATATATGTCCTCCACTTCAGTCCCCCACATCTTCTCTACTTTTGCATACTCGGGCATTTGACCTGTATAGTAATCCCACGATCCACCTGGTACCTTTCTTCCAGTCTCGTCTTCATTGCCAGGGAAGTCTTTAAAGTCATTGTACCTCATATTCCATATGTTGCCTAGAGTAGTGTCGAAGATGCAAATTTTTTCACTCCTAAACCACTCTGGATGAGCCTTGTACCGTTTCCTCAGCATATTCAATGCAGCAACCATGTGCTGCAACAAAACAACCAAAAGAATCAATGTTAAACATCAAGATAATAATCAACGGCTGCTGGAGAAGTCAACTGTAGAAGTCTACCGGAGAAGTCTACAAGAGAACAAGAGAAGTCTACAAGAGAGTTCTATAGAAAAAGTCAACAAGAGAAGTCTACAAACAAGAGAAGTCTACAAACAAGAGAAGTTTATTGGAGAAGTCTACAAACAAGAGAAGTCTACTAGAGAAGTATACTAGAGAAGTCTACTGGAGAAGTCTACAAATGCAGCATAGTCTACTAGAGAAGTCTACAAGAGAAGTATACTGGAGAAGTCTACAAGAGAAGATTCATGGCTTACCGTGTCTTTTAGCCATTGTTGCGGCTCTCGTAGAATCCAAAACCACTCTAGAGAAGTGAACGGCAGCATCTCTTTGCCATAATCCCTGTTTAGCAATGAAATTTCAGTAATTGAAATGCTTAAACAACGAGTCAAGTTTTTTTATACTTACGGGTCTTGTTCCAGCCACTCTTGTAGTCTCCTCGTCTTTTGTTCATCAAAAGGACCAAAAAGATCATATTTTTTTCCTACGACTTAGAGGGTCTGTTAACGAATGGTGACTTCTGTGTCGGGGCCAACTTCCTCTGCCTTTCACTCTTTGCTCGTGTAAGAGCTACCTTCTTCTTCTCCTCTTGTTTAGCTTTTTCAAGCGCCACATAATTCTTTTGTGGTTTTGATATGGCAGAACCATAACACTCGGATCCGCAATGAAATTTCAGTAATTGACACGCTTAAACAACGAGTCAAGTTTTTTTATACTTACGGGTATTGTTCCAGCCACTCTAGTAGTCTCCTCGTCTTTTATTCATCAAAGGGACCAAAAGGATCATATTTTTTTCCTATGGTGGACTTAGAGGGTCTGTTAACGAACGGTGACTTCTGTGTCGGGGCCAGCTTCCTCTGCCTCTCACTCCTTGCTCGTGTAAGAGCTACCTTCTTCTCCTCCTCTTGTTTAGCTTTTTCAAGCGCCACATAATTCGCTTGTGGTTTTTGATATGGCAGAACCATAACACTCGGATCCGCACCAGTGACACTCGCACTCTGACCATCTTCCTTAAGTGTTTCCTTGTTAAACATTTTACTCTGCAAGTAGAGTATCAAAGTCGAATCATATACCAAATTTAAAAAAAAAATAGAATATATCATCCAAACAGAATAACATAATCCAAATTGTTCAAACAAGAAATGTGAAAATGTCAAATTCTTCAAACAAAATTGTTCAAATATGAAATAGAATTGTTTAAACAGAATTGTTCAAACAGATTTGAGACTAATTCTTCTTCTCTACTTTGCAATTCCTTTTATACTTTCTAGTTGGAAGTTTAGATTGGGTACTAACCCCAACATCAGTGACAACCTTGTTCTCATCAGTAGCCGGTTCTGCCATGTCCGCCACATGAACAGCTGGTGTAGGTTGGTTGGATTTGGTTTGCTCTTCCTTTCCCTCTTTCACTGCCTCTTCTTTTCCCTCTTTCACAGCCTCCATGCGTTCTTCAATAGAGCCGATCTTATCACCAAGGACTTTGATCTTCTTTTCACAGCGTTTAAAACCAGTATCAACCTTATCTGATAAGTCCTTAAAGTGCTGATCAAAGTGTGCTTTTATGCTCTGCACCAATGATGGTAGATCCGGCATATCAGTAGAGTCTTCGGCGTCTCGACTCCTCTTATCCGATAAGGTAATAAGGCTAAGGTTCATGCTTTCAGACTTCACACTAGACTTCTTCACACTACCTATTGCAAATTTCATATGAATAGAAACCTTAACATATGATAGAACATTTAAAACCAATTATAACAATTCTGAACATGACCTACTCCGCTTTCTTTTGTCATTAGCGGAAGCCATCACACCCGTCACTGGCCAATGATCACGGGTCCATCTCCAGCCTGGTTCATAAAAAGTTGAGATTGTGTTGGTTATCTTTTCGTCGTCAACGTCATCATCCGACCTTGGGAACATATCAAGGTAATCATCCTTCATCACACAACTTTGGACATTCACCTACAAAACAGACATATAAGACGTAAAGCGATTAACCAGAGAAGTCTACTGGAGAAGTCTACAAAGAGAAGTCTACTGGAGAAGTCTACAAAGAGAAGTCTACAAAGAGAAGGAGAAGTCTACAAGTAATTTCAAAGAGAAGGAGAAGGAGAAGTCTACAATAATCAGACCTGTTTGTACATGTTCTCTTTCATGTATCTCTTGCCTCTGGATCCGTTGAAAGCCAGTAGAGGTGGAGTTGGTTTATTTGGAAAGGGATCACCATATACTACTGCATAATTCGGTAGAGCATAGTACACCCACACTTGGAGAACATGTACAAAGCCTTCCAGCGTATACGACCGGTTTGACAAGTCTTTCTCCTTCACTGACTTGATGAGGAACTTCAATGCAACCCTACCCCATGGGTAGTTCTGGAAGGCATCTATATCCATCACAAGCGTAGCAAAGTTAACATTGATGGGTGTTGACTCCTTTTTAGCTTCAATGTAACTGGCGTATGTGCATAGATATTCCAACCTGATGCGGTCCAACCGTGTCCAATCTGCACATAAACCACACGCTTCTATTAACGCAGTCACAGTTGGACCCCTCTCGACATCAACTCCCAGAAGATTCTAAAATTCTTTCATTTCTTGAGTGACCTCTACAACTGGGTTATCCAAATTCGGAACGTCGTGACAATTCAGACCGGTAATCTGCTCAAACTCAAGCAATGAAAACCTCAACGGCTTACATCCAATCAGACTCCATATCTCATGGGGTTTCTTGCACTCTAGCTGAGCAGTTAATATATAATGAACCATTCTCGATGCCCAGTGAAAGTCGAGAGAATGGAACCGTAGCAGCACACCCAATAGAGAGAGTAATAGCTCTTCATGCTCATCTTCCAATAAGTGGTTGGCTAGAACAACAAACAATTGTTTATTCCAGCATAGTAGTGTATGCTTTTCTCTGTTTCAGGCTCATCTCCTTTGGAATACATCCTTGACGGGAATCTAGCCGCATCCATCGTCTGAAGAGGTCTACTGAAGAAGTCTCTGAAGAAATGTGAGAAGTCTACTGAAGAAGTCTACATGAGAAGTCTACGTGAGAAGTCTACGGGACAAGTCTGCTGGAGAAATCTGTTGGAGAAGTGTGCAGTATACAAAACCAAACATCGTATAAGAAAATAAAAGCACATAAACATAGTGAAGACTTTCGATTTGGAAAACCTTTGATTACTAAACAGACTGAGAGATGCAAACAAATACACATCCTCTCACAAACCTTGTATTTTGATGAAGTTAAACCGAATTTCGTACTTTTCGGCGGCGGCAGATCTGCAAAGAAGAGTGAAATAAAAAAAGTTAGATTCTTGAATCAGATAGAGAAATAGCGAGTAAGAGATAGTAAAATCAAAAGAGTTCAAGAGATTTTGGATTCAAGGAGATGAGACAAAGCGATAAATAGAGATTTCTGATTCAAGGAGAGAAAGATAAATTTCCAATTCAAAGACTGAAGAGAAAGTCGAGAGAACGGAAAGAGCGCATGAAGTCTGATCGACGGTGATGATGGAGACGCAAAACTAGGTTGTAATTTAGGTTGTAATTTTTTTTCATCTAAACCACATTTTTGAGGTTTTATAGATAGGGTAAATAAATTGGTTAAGTTCGGTTAATTTGGATGGGTAAATAAATTGGTTCAATTTGGTTCTGGTTAAATACACGATTTGATGGGTTTTATTTGGTTAAAAAAAAACTCAAATTTTTAAAATGTTTTTAAAAAATTCAAATTTGCCTCCATATGTTTACTAGACTTCTAAATGCAGTCTTCTAAATGCAGTTTTAATTCGTTTACTAGACTTCTACTTGAAGTCTACTGGAGAAGTCTACTGAGAAGTCTATTGGAGAAATCTACAAGAGAAGTCTACAAGAGAAGTCTACTGGAGAAGTCTGCTGTATCCAAAACCAAACATCGTATAAGAAAATAAAAGCACAGAAACATAGTGAAGACCTTCGATTTGGAAAACTTTTGATTACTAAACATACTGAGAGATGCAAACAAATACACATCCTCTCACAAACCTTGTATTTCAATGATGCAAACAAATACACATCCTCTAAATGAAGTCTACTTCGCATAAATCGATTGTTTTCAATGATTATTCGAAACCCTATACCAAAACTTATTCCAAACATTCAAAACGTATAATATATTCACAAGTTAACACTTTTATGCGAATTTGACATTTTAAATATAAAAATGATAAACCCTAACTTTAATCCTAAGTGTAAAAACATGTTTGCAACCTATTGATGTAAGTGTTTTTGCTGTTTTATAAGATTAAAACCTAGAATTAACTAATCCGATGTAGAATAGTATAGGTTTGTTAAGGGACCAGCAATACACTCTAATTCTATGGGATACAACTTCAGCTAAGCGATCAAAAGATGGTATAAGTGTCACGATTTATCAAAGCAAAATAAGAGTAAAATTGGGTTGTAAACAATAAGTGGAAAGGCGTTAGGTCAAGGGATATATCTCAGTGATTAGGACATCAAAACCAAGCAATTATTCAGGTTATTGATATGCTCAAATTTGCCCTGAGCTACTCTCTCAAATTAAGAGATCGATGTAGTACTTAGGGGTCGAATCCACAGGGAAACGAATAACATAACCAATTCGTGAGTTTAAATTTTGCTAAGTAAATATGTGTGAACGAAGTAAAATAAAAACAGTAGGTAAACGAATAAATGATTATCAAGGTTTTAGAATTCAATTTAGACAAAGGTTAGGCCTTGGGTAATTCGTAGGGATGATTTGAAATTCGATTGTGTCGATCGACACGGATATATTTAAACTGTAGGATTTTATTAAGAACCGTTCTAGAACATAAACACGAATGTAAAATCAATCAACTTTCGTTGAAGAGAGTATCTATGATTAGATTCCTAAATCCCAAATTTCTTTGCGAACCTAGAGAATTAAATCAAGCTTTATAGTTCAAGTTTAATTGCTCACAAAATTCCTAAGCCAAATTTCTTTGCGAATAGGTAATTTTGCTCATCTAAGATTTTTTCAGGTTATCAATAATACTTTCGTATCTATTTAAACAACCTATGATATCTAATTTTAGTTGATCAATCCTAAAATCAGAGTTATACCAATCTAGATAAAGAACATAAAGATAAATCCTAACAGGGTTTCAATCCATTCAATTTCTCATCAAACCCTAGAACTACCCTAAGCCTAACAAACAAACTACTCAGACATAGATGATGTAAACATTATCAATGAATAAATAACTTGCATAAAGATAAGGTAAAAGATACAGAGGGGATAAATCGACGGAGTCTGGAGGTCTGTAATCTCCTAAGCTCTCTTAATCTCCTCTCTCAAGTTCTAAAATTAAAAACTGGATAGATCCATAAAACCTTAAGCCTAAACTATAAATATTGTTCAGAATTCGGATTGGGCTTCTTTTGTAAACTTCTGGGCTTCGTGGGCTTAAAAGGAAAATAATTCTCTTCTCGTCATATATGACCATGTCAATCGACACACAAATCCGTGTCGATCGACACGGTTGTATAAAATTGACTTCGACTTCATCACTTCAGCTCTTTTTTCCCCGATGGTCCAAAACGCTCCAAAAGCTTCCAGTAATCTCCAATCATCCATTATCCTGCAAAGACTCTAAAAGGATTCGAAAATACCAAAAAGACTCTATGAAAAAGACTTATATCATGGTCGAAAACGGGTAAAAACCATGATATATTAGTTATCAAGTTATGAACCAATCTAGAACTCAATCATAGATTCAAGAGGACCCATTGTCGTGGTATCAACTACTTCAACAATCAATCTAACACCCTAAACTGTCGTTTGAGGTTACAAAGAATGATGAGCATTAAACGTATAGGATCGATTTGTTCACGAGTTGCTTTAACTTCAACTGTCGTTGGCTAAAGACAACTCGCCCATCTAAGTCAATTCCAGTAATTTACAACACTTTTGATGAGTAAATTCAATCTCGTCTAGGCATTAAGATCGACTATAGATGGAGATATCAAGTGATGTTTCAAAACCTATCTATGCTTAGTTATGATTCTCTAACCCCATCGAACCCTCAACCTAACAAGGGGATTACTCGCTCATGATTAAACAAACAACAGCAGCAAGTGATAAGAGAAACTTCATTGAATCAAAGTAAAGGAATTAGGGTTTGAGAAAACTTCGACAAGGAAACGTGGAAGACAAATCTCCAAGCAAACTCTAAAACAAGTATTTGAATCTCTCTCTCTCTCTCGTTGATCTCTGTTCTGTTGTTGTTGTTGTGTTGTGGCTGATGTGTGCGTGTTCTCCCAAAAAATCTAGAGAAAAAACCTATTTAAATACCCACGGCGGCTGGCCCAAAGATAGGGTTTTTAGAATTAGGTTTAATGAAATTTCCATAAGTGGATCTGCTGGGAGCAGGTGCTCCCTCTTCAGGGATGGGTGCTCCCTTCCTCCAGAATATTCCAAAAAGATCCATATTTCATCCTTTTTCGCCAAATCCAATCCGCAAGTTCCAATCCTTGTTTCCAGCCACTTTTATACCTAAAATGACTCGATAGAGAGTGAAAGGCTCGATAAAAACCTACAAAACAAAGATTAGAATGCGCCAAAAACGCATTACATCACCTATGGTGTATCTTATTTGGTAACTCTTTGTTTAGTATAGTATGTGTTTCATTCATAACCTAATTTGTCTAAGTATGTTTAATTTTGTGAAATTTTATTTTTCATACTTCACAATTGTTTATAGTAGGGTCATCAATCAAAAAATTTTATCAAAATATTTTTTGTTAATTTATAAATTTAAATTTAAAATATAATTATATAGTAGACTGCTGTGGTAGTCTACTAAACAACAAAAGTAGTCTTCATAACCTAATTTGTCTAAGTAGGTGTAATTTATGAAATTTTATTTTTCATACTTCACAATTGTTTATAGCAACGTCATCAATCAAAAATTTTTATCAAAATATTTTTTGTTAATTTATAAATTTAAATTTAAAATATAATTATATAGTAGACTGCTTTGGTAGTCTACTAAACCTTCTCCAGTAGACTTTTCATGGAGTCTACGTGTTGATTTCCTGACGGAAGTCTACTGGTAGACTTTTATATTATGCAGAAGACTTCTCTAGGGTTAAAACAGTCATTATGGCCTTCGTTTTATTGTTTGGTCATAAAAGATGTAGTTGTAATTTCACTACTCCTTTGGGTTATTTTTCTCAAACATGAGATATGTGGGTTACACTTGTATTTCAAATCAATTTAGGGATCATTTTTAGTAACTTTTCTTTTTAATAACTAGTTTATGCCATCGTCTGTTTTTGCAAGATTGATCAAAGTATTTTTTTTTGTATTGTTGTCTTGCCCGATTAAGAGTCCTAGATTTTCAAAATTGGAGAGATAAATTTGCTTTGCTATAGGAGGATTTATGTTACGATAGTTTTTTGTTCAAAATGCCATCGGTTTCTCTATGTCAAAGGGTTTCTGGAAGATTAGAAGGCATATAGGTTATGGTGATTAACTTGGCTAACTTTAAACGTATGATCCTCTTATTGAAACCTAGTCTTTTGGGGGCCAAAGATAAAAGAATCCGACTAAGAAACCTATCTAGTGAATACTGTACAAAGTTTGGCTATATTGTAGCTTCAGAGGAAAGTGAAATTAGTCAGAGGACTAATCCAACACGAGAAGTCGAGTGGAACAGCCCAATGTAGAAGATGAAAACTTCATTAAAGGTCAAATTATTCTTATGGAAAGCTCTCTATGGTGCTTTACCGGTAGGAGAACATTTGCTTGTGAGGAATGTGGCACCTAATACAAAATGATGTACATGTGATGGCTTTGAGTCGATACTCCATCTGCTCTTTTTGTGCCCGTTTGCTAAAGAGGTATGGAAAATCTCAAGCGCAAATTTCTTCGATCATTCTTATATTTCAGAAGTCTTGCAAGGGTAAATAAAATCTCTTCTCCTTACGCCCTTTTGGACTCGATAAAGGAGTTCTTTCTCTTGGATCTGCTTGGATCTGTGGATATCTAGAAACCAGAGGAGTTTTTAGCAATAGAAATTTCACAGCTAAGGAAAATCCTCAAAGCTATTCAGGATGCTCGGGAATGGCTCTCGTCTCAATCGACCCCTCCTAATCTGATTGAAAAGACACACTCGACCACATACAAAATCCTATTCCCATCACGCAATGATTTATCAATTGTTTCACCAATGCGGCATGGTTGGCTAACTTGGGAATGGCTTGTATTGGATGGGTTCTCGAGTCTACCCCTACTCCCATGATGGAACACTCTGCTTTGTTCCTTAACATTTCTTTTGCTCTAGTAGTCGGTTGGCGATGAGGACAACAATTCTTCAAGTTTTGCCTCTGCAATTCAGCGACGTAATCTTTCATTTCGATTCGCAATAAAGACTTATGAAATTCATGGAATTTTATCAGGCATTCGTTTGTGTTAATAGCTTAATACTAATGCAGATAATCTGCCTAAGTTGGGCCTTAGAAATGTAATGGGTTAGCTTTAATTAATAGAATGGGTTGACCAAAAAAAATTAGTTTGGTTGGTTATTGGTTTGCATTAGTTGCGGATTTTGTTTATTTGTGGTATTTAAGTGTGTTTGTATTTGGACTATTTCAAAAAAAATTAAAAATTTCTTTGTGGTTGAGAAATTTACTATAATAACCTATAAAATATTAGAAATAGCTAAAATAATTGGTTAATTTTATTTTTTTTTGGTCACAAATAATTGGTTAATATTTTAAAAGTTTGAGGAATAACTTTTTACAAAAGTACCTTTGGTATACGTAGATTTCAGTGTCATTATTTTGGCAGACTCTGTGAATAAAAAAGACTTCATAATTGTATGGTTATTAAATTTTCTAATTATTAATAAATTAATTATATGATTGTTGTATGATCATCACAGAATTTCAAAACTAGTTTTAATTTCTCCAAACAATGTGGAATTAGGTTTAGAAGGTCTTAGTTTTAAATTTTTATTATATAAAAAGAAAAGAGATTTTGAAAAATATCGCTTTTGAGATGAATGCTATTATTTTAAAATCTTTTTAAAAATGTCAGTAATATTATATCATTTACTCAAATATCATTTATGTTTGGATTAACTATATTATGTTAAGGTTTAGTTTTTGGGATTTATGATTTGTTAGGGCCACAAACTTTTTCTAAATTTTATTTACAATATTTTAGGATTTAAAGTTTAAAAGAATTTTTAACTTCTGTCATTTTTTAAAATAAACAACTCATACTGATATTTTTGCAAAATATTATTTCATTTTTTGTAGGTAAATACAGTTTTTTAAATCCAATTATTTCTATTATTATAATCAAATAGAACATCTTACAATATATTAAGGAAAATTGGGGAGATATAGCCATTAAATTAAATGAGATATAGCCATTAAATTAAATGGAGTAAAATTAGGTGAGCAACCATCTAATTAAAACAACTAGAATATGATCCATGCATCGCGTGAATTTTTGTTTTACATTTTTATTAAATTAAATAAATTTTATGTATTTGTTTAATACTTTACTACTTATGTATGATAAAAAAACCAATTCTTTGTAAATACAAAATAATATTTGATTTTAAATAAAATAAATTAATTTTGTGATTTAGTATTAATAATGCTTAAATCTGTGAAGTGATTATCAATGACTTCGATATCGATAGATCCCATTTATTTATTTTTTTAACTTTGTTACGTACATATATGTGACCATTATATAAATCATGTTATCTAAATAACCAATTATAATTTAGATGATAAAATTTATCAATCATTTTTACTCTATCTTTATAGTATGATTACCTATCATTTCTTTTTTTCATTTATCTTCGTCTCATGACTTTATATATATATACTGAATTTTGTTCATCGTAGAAAAATATTTGAGATTTTGTGATACTATTTGTTGAACGTTGGTCTTCGTAATAGGTTGATAAATAAAAATATTAAAATAATTTTATAAGTTTAATGTGTGGTTAAAAAAATGGTTGGATTGAATGTAAGATTTCTTTTTTATTGAGTTACAAAACCTTTTAATAAGAAATAAACCTTTCATATTTCATGAAATATATACATCTTAAAAACAATATAGAAAATAATATTTTCTTTTCACATTTTAGAAAATATATGATTAAGTCAATTGATTTTTACTAAAATATTATTTTCTTTTCACATTTTAGAAAACATATGGTTAAGTCAATTGATTTTTACTAACTGTTTCAACTAAAATTCATAAACACATTTGAGTTTTTTTTTTAACATGTGTAAAATATATATATATATATATATATATATATATATATATATAAATTCATATTATAATTACTGATAAAATCTTGTATAGTCTTAGATTTATTAGTTTTTATTTTTCATTCATTTTTTTAGTCTTTCACGTTTTTATTTTAATTTAATTTTCTTATTAGTTATAAAAAATATATAAATATGATTTAGTGTGTATTAAATGAATATTTTAAAACTTAAATATTTAAAAAATAGTTTTGCCTGTGTGAACACTCTAGATGGAGAAAAAACTCTCCCATTATATAATAGATTAAAATGAAAAAAACATTATTTGTTGTGTGAGAATAAGACTAAGACGGATGCGAATATCCTGAATTTTCATTGTATCTGGATCCTTATACGGAACTGTGGGATTCGGATCCGGAACCGTGGGATCCGTAGCTTCCGAATATCCAGACTTCGGATATCCGACCAAACAAACACGATTTTACAAATTTCTTTACCTATGTTCTTGCGTTTTAAGTTCTCATCATGGCTGGTGATGATGATTTATCGTTTACAAATCCAATGCCGGTCGGCGTTAACCAAACAATTGCGTCAGTTGTGGTGTCTCCTTACTCGTTGTCTGTATCCGGGTTCCATGATTAGCTCTGTTTTGTTGAACGGAGATAATTACAATGAATGGTCAACAGAGATGTTGAATCCTCTTCAAGCTAAGAGGAAAACAGGTTTTATCACCAGAAAGATGCCAAAACCCTCTAGTGATAGTCCTAATCTCAAAAATTGGATGACAGTGAACTCCATGATCGTGGGTTGGATTCGAGTTTCAATTGAACCAACGTTCGATCTGCTGTAACGTTTATTTCGGATTCTCACATGTTGTGGTCCGAACTCGAAACCATCGTTTCTCTATGGGAAACAAGGTTCGAGTTCATCAAATCAAGTCTCAACTTGCTGTGTGTCGACAAGATGGACAAACGGTGCTTGAATATTATGGCCGGTTGTGCAAACTTTGGGAAGAACTTCAGACTTATCGGCCGGTTCCAGTTTGCACATGTGGTGCTTCTCTTGAGATTTCTCAAGACACGGAGGAGGAGAAGGTGCATCAGTTTGTTATGAGACTTGATGAGCAACGGTATGGAGGATTATGCACTCAGTTGATTAGCATGGATCCTCTGCCTTCTCTTGCAGAACTTTACTCGAAGGTGATTTGTGAGGAGCAACGGTTGGCTTCGTCTCGTGTACGTGAACAACAACATGAATCAGTGGGGGTCTTGGCTCGTCGAGATGCGAATGATTCAGTCTCCTCTGTTAATCGTCGAGAGCAGAGTACCGATATCGCTGCTTATTTGGGCAGAAGTGATTCTCATGTTGGGAATCGTGTTGATAACTCGATCTTAAAACCTCGAGATCGTTCCATGTTATGTTCTCACTGTGGTCGTAGTGGACATGAGAAACGTGATTGTTGGCAAATTGTTGAGTTTTCCAATTGGTGGACAGAACATGCAGATCGTGGCAAGAATGTAAGTCGAGGTCGTGGTGGTAGAGGCTCTGATTTTACTAACTCGGGTCGTGGTAGAGGACAAGTTACAGCTGCTCATGCTACAAGTTCTACAGCTTCGTCTTTCCCCGACTTCACTGAAGAACAATGGAAGGTTCTAAATCAGTTGATCAAAATCAGGCACCGGAGGTTCCGATAAGTTGTCTGGTAAGAAACTTCTTGGCGATGTTATTCTCGATACGGGAGCTCCCCACCATATGACTAGGAATCATTCTCTTTTGATTAACATCGAGAACGTATCACCAATTTCGGTTGGGTTTGCAGATGGTAGTACCACGTTTGCAATCAGTATGGACGTATTCCCATTAATGGATATAGTTCATTTAACTAATATCTTATATGTGCCAGCTTTAGACTGCACTTTGATATTATTTTCAAAGATTATGAAACAAACAAATTGCTTTGCAATGTTTACTGATACGATATGTGTTTTGCAGGACCATTTTTCGAAGACTCTGATTGGAGCCGATGAAGAGCTTAATGGGGTTTATCACTTAACAGATGTTGTCTCAGCAAAGTTACATAGAGTGGATGCAATTTTGGATCATGCTTTGTGGCATCAGCATTTGGGTCATCCGTCGTTTTCTGTGCTTTCGGCTTTTCCTTTGATTTCTGGTTCCTCGACGTCTGGTGGTACTAGTTCTTGCGACGTGTGCTTTCAAGCCAAACAGACTAGAGAAGTTTTTCCTGATAGTTTCAATAAGACTACCGAGTGTTTCTCGTTAATTCACTGTGATGTATGGGGTCTTTATCAGGCTCTTTCTTCTTGTGTAGCACTATATTTTTTAACAATTGTTTTTGATTTTTCAAGATCAGTTTGGACCTATTTGTTACTTGCAAAATCAGAAGTTAGTAGTGTTTTGAAAAATTTCTTTGCATATGACGACAAACAGTTTGGTAAAACTGTGAAAACCGTTAGAAGTGACAATGGTACAGAATTTATGTGTCTTGCTCCTTACTTTCGTGAACACGGCATTATTCATCAAATATCCTGCGTTGGAACGCCGCAGCAAAATGGCCATATTGAGAGAAAGCACAAACACATTCTAAATGTTTCTCGTGCATTATTGTTTCAGGCTAGTTTGCCTATCAAGTTCTGGGGAGAAGCAGTCTTAACGGCTGCGTATTTAATAAATCGTACTCCTTCATCTATTCATAAGGGACGTTCCCCCTTTGAGGTTTTACATGGAAGTAAACCAGACTATGGCCAGATACGTGTGTTTGGCTCTACTTGCTATGTTCATCGAGTCACTAGGGACAAAGATAAGTTTGGACAACGCAGTAGATCATGTATTTTCGTTGGATATCTTTTTGGTAAAAAAGGCTGTAAAGTATTTGACATTGAGAGGAATGAGTTTTTGGTTTCATGTGATGTTATTTTTCGGGAAGATATTTTTCCCTTTGCCACTAATTCGGATGTTGTTCCATCAAATACGTCTCCCTCTGCTGACATTTGTGACGATGATTGGTTAATTACACCGGTGCTAATAGACAGGGAGAGTTCTGATTTGACTTCTCCAGCTAATCTAGTTGTTAATCCTTTACCCGTAGCTCCAAATACAAGTAACTCTTTGCCATCTGATTCGGTTGTACCTGAGGCTGTCTCTGAGCCAGTCACTGAGGCTGTTCTTGTGTCGGCTACTGAGCCTCCTATTGTTGAGTCTGTTCCAGCTCTTTATGCAACTCAAGAAGAGTTGCTTGGCCGAGGACGTCGTGACAAAACTGCATCTATTTTGCTTCGAGACTATGTCACTTATAATGTTGTGTGTGACACGCGCTCTGCCCATCAGTACCAATTCTCAGTCTTTGTCAACGGTTCCAGGTACGTCACTATATCCTCTATCTAGTTTTGTTTCTGATGAATCTTTTTCCCCTAACCATCGTGCTTTCCTTACTGCAATTGATTCATCGGTTGAACCCAAATATTTTAAAAAGGTTGTTCGGATTAAGGTTTGGAATGATTCTATGACAACTGAAGTGGTTGCACTTGAAGGAGCTGATACGTGGGATATCACTGATCTTCCACCAAATAAAATTGCTTTGGGAAGCCAGTGGGTTTATCGTACAAAGTTCAATGCCCATGGTTTTATTGAAAGGTACAAATCTCGCCTTGTTGTTCAAGGAAATAATCAAATCGAAGGGGAGGATTACAATGAAACTTTTGCTCCGGTTGTTAAGATGACAACAGTTCGTACTCTTCTTCGAATGTGGCTGCAAATCAGTGGGAAATATATCATATGGACGTCCATAACGCTTTTTTCATGGTGATCTTGAAGAAGAACTGTATATGAAGCTGCCTCCTGGGTTTCGAAATTCACATCCAAGGTGTGTCGTCTTAAGAAGTCCCTATATGGTTTAAAATGGGCTCCCCGTTGTTGGTTTAAGAAGTTGTTCGATGCTCTTCTTCGATTTGGCTTTGTACAAGCTTATGATGACTACTCTCTCTTTTCATATACGAAAAATAGAATAGAGATTCGAGTCTTGATTTATGTTGATGATCTTCTTATTTGTGGGAATCATAGCTACATGTTTCAAAATTTTAAAGAGTACTTAGGAAAATGTTTCTCTATAAAAGATTTAGGTAAATTGAAATGCTTTCTTGGCATTGAAGTAAGTCGTGTTTTTTAAGGGATCTTCTTGTCGCAAAGAAAGTATGCGCTGGACATTATTTCGGATACAGGTAATCTTGGTTCTAAGCCAGCATACACGCCTTTTGAGCAGAATCATCAGCTCGCCACCAATGAAGGGCCATTTCTTACCAATCCAACAAAGTATCGGCATCTTGTGGGGCTTTTGATTTATCTTCTAAATACTCGTCCTGAGTTAAGTTATGCGTTTCATATCTTATCTCAATTTATGAAGAAACCAAGAGAGGCTCATTGGGAAGCTGCGATTCACGTAGTTCGTTTTTTAAAAGGTTCTCCTAGTTGTGGTATTATGCTAAGCTCGGATCCTGATCTCACACTTACGGTGTATTGTGACTCGGACTAGGCATCTTGTCTATTGACTAGACGATCGTTAAGTGCATTTATTGTGTTGCTTGGTGGTTCACCAATCTCTTGGAAGACGAAAAAGCAAGATACGGTGTCTCATTCCTTCGCCAAACCTGAATATCGAGCAATGGCAGCAGCTTTACGAGAACTAAAATGGTTAGAAAGTTTATTAAAAAAATTGGGGATTGAACAAGCTGCGCCGACTCCTTTCTTTTGTGATAGTAAAGCTGCCATTCATATTGCCGCTAACCCGGTTTTCCACGAACGCACTTAGCACATTGGGAATGATTGTCATGCCGTGCGAAATGCTGTCATTGTTGGCATCATTGTTACGCGTCATATTAGCACTACTGATCAAGTCGCAGACATAATGACGAAAGCTTTGGGACATGCTCAGTTTAAGAGTCTATTGTCCAAGTTGGGCATTCAAAATCTTCATGCTCCAACGTGAGGGGGAGTATTGGAGATCATTACGTATGGTTTAAGATAAGTACATAGGTTCCTATTTTGATAAGGATTTACTCCTATATTGTAGGCAGTTGGGTTTATCGTAAAGGTCTATTCTCTTGTATATATACATGTGTATGTGAATCAATAAAGGAAGCAAGTTTGATAACAAATTCTACATATTGCTTTATTATGTTTTAGTGTTGGGTATTGGGTTATTACATACAGAACCATGAGAATTACTATTGGTCTGTTCTTGTCCTGAGGCATGCCTTTCATCACATAGTTCCTTCGATTTCTGACGTTAAACCCCCCCATTCTATTTAGAATAATTGTACATGGCTGTCATTTTATTTTTCTTTGTCATTTGATTATAATTCTTATCAATTGGAAGATTGTTATGCCTGTGTTGTTTTTCGTCCTTTCTTCTTTATCGAAAATGGTTAGTTTTTGGATGGTCATGATCTACCAAAAACAAGAGATGTCAATGATTTTATCATGAGAGATACCAACTGAAGATAAGAACCATTGCAAACCTAAAATCCTTTGACCAATGAAGAATTGTGATTGTTTGTATTTATTTATTAAAGAAACCATAAATCGTTTCATACTATCTTTCTTTTTTTATTAGAATTGTTATCAATTGGAAGATTGTTAAAGCGCGTGTCGTTCTTTTGTACTTTTTAAAATCTCTGCTTTTGGCGGTTCGTTTACTGTTTGTTATGGTTTCACTATTTTCTCTGATTTTTTTTTGTTACTGGGAATAGGATTAAGCTTTAGGATCAAAAGCACGATTGATGAGTGTATATTGTGTTGTTTGGTCTCCTCTAAATTCATCGAGAATAAGCTGCAGAATTTTCAAGTTTTCGTAACTTCAATTTTTAGTTTGTTTTGCTTAATTGGAACTCTTAACAACATACATGTTATGTACCTGAGATGTACTAATGCAAAAACATCATGATCGAATCTGGATACCAACGACGATAAATTGTCGAGTTTTCGATGTACATTATCCTCTATTTCAACAGAAAGTACTGATAAAATGTAAGTTTTCAATTAAAGTGATAAACTATACATAGAGAGGAATAGAATACTATCTTATCACGCTCACGCACAAGTGCATCCATGAGAGAAGGAAATTCTTTGCTCATTTTTGAATCGCCAAAGTCACCATATCCACATTGTTCATGTCTCTCAGCTAAAGCCATTTAATTTAATCATCACTCGATATTTACATTGATCCTGAATCACATACTTTAAAAGAGAAAACGGGAAAAAAAGAAGCAAAGAATTTTACCATCTTCTCAATTTCCTTAGGTTTTGGCAGAAAGACAGCTTGAAACACCATGATGTACACAAATTTTACTTTGTGCTATAGAGACATCTTAGACCATGTTCTCTGTAACGTCATATGTTGCTTATGCTTTATTACATAATCGATTTCGACTAAGATCATCTAGGCCAATTTATATTCATTGTGGTCTGATTCAAAAGTGTTTTAAACTACATGGATATCCTCCAGGCTACACTCGTGGCTACATTCCAGGCTATAAGAGTACTAAACCTGCTTGTTGTTTGACTTGTTGTGTTAGTATAAGCAATTGAATTTAGAATGGTTGATAAAAAACTTTTAAAACCAGAATAAATATATTTTAATTGATAAAGTTTTTTTAGCAGCATTAATTATATAGAAAATATGATTTTGTTGCATGATTGTGTTGTTTTAAGCAATGGGGCTTAGATTATGATGGTTAATTTGTTTGGAGCATTGGTGTAATGGGACTTTGGGACGGATTGTTTGGTTTCTGTTTGTATATGTTTGGTTTAATTATACATTAATATATTGAAGCATACATAGTTTAGAGTTTTACTCATTTTATACCTTCTTCATAACCAATATATATAGTTAGAGAAAGATTGTGAGTTGATTTCCTATTGCATATTGCCTCTGTTTATAGTGTTATAAACACTCTTACGCCATAGACGCTAGGAGAAACGTTGTTCAACTGCCTAGGACTAAGTAACTCACTCTCCCCACATGTTAACTTTTGGTTCTGAATCGGTTTGGTTGATAAAAAGTCTTAATAAGCAAGGAACTGAGATTTTGGGGTTTAAGTCATTTTAGCATATTGGTGTGGTTTCTAATTGTTTTCCTTTCTCTAGCTCTCTTTGTTTCTGGTGCAACTCACTCTTCATCGCTTCTGTCTCACGACTTTTGTGTTTCTCCTTTGATATGTTTCGACTTTTTATCATCGAAGCTCTTCTTCCTCTTATAACAAAATCAACGTCGGTCTAAGGTGAAAAAGGTATATCGTATAAGGGAGTGTGGCTTATACATGCAAGTCCTAATTACTCAATTATTGCGTTGCTTGCTATTCAAGATTGGGTGGCAACCGGGGATAAAAGGCGAAGCTGGAATCGAGGATTGAATACCGATTGTAAGCTATGTGAGGGTTCTAAAGACACGCGCAATCACCTCTGTTGCCGAGCCTCGGGAGTAATATGTAGATATATTATTTCTCGACTATTCGGCTCTGATTATACGATGTCTTGGAAGGAGGTCATCGATCTTCTTACCTCATCTCGACCCAAATGTAATCTCTTTTTCATTCGGTATGTATTTTAATCAACCATATATCACATATGAAGGGAGCGGAATCGAAGAAGACATGGTGAAGATGCTTTGTCATTACGGATCCTAAGGCAACAAATCAACTAGAACTTACGCAACCGTATTAACTCAATCCGAAATATGGGGATCATGGAAATATGGTAAACATGGTGGACAAATCAGTAAGGAACCGACTGAGTACACTAAGAAGACAAGGAAATTCACGATACAAAGATGGTCTAATCGAATGGTTTGAAAATGCGACTAGAACAAGAAGAAGCTAAGGAAGAAGTTTGTTGTAAACATCAAAATTTCTAAAACCGTTTAAAATTTGTAGTTTTCATTGTAAAACAGTGGGTTTTTGAATGAATAATTTAACATTCTTTCAAAAAAAATATGGGGATCATGGCTACTCCGAAGTCATGGAAATGTGGCTTGCCACTCTTTCAGATAATGGATTATTCTTCATTAATTGTAAACTGTGTACAAGAGAGATTATATACAAGTGTAAACTATAAACCATAGCTAAACCGACTTAACCAATTAAATTAATCTATATACTCTAATACACTCGCAGTTGAACCACTCTACGCTACGAAACCTCTTTGCTATGTTATGGTTCTGAAATTCTACACCTCGAATGCTTTTTGACTTTGTCCACCTTACAAGATACAAACGGTTTTGATTTTAATATCATTTTACATTCAATTTTTTTATGTAGGTATATTGTGATTTCCTTTGTTCTTTGCAGATTTGGGGTTGGGGTTGGGGTTGTGTGCGTAATCTTAGTCAATTGGATGCTTCAGTGGTTTAATTACTTAAATCACATATTACTACAAATACAAAAGATGAAGAACTATACAAACCAAGAAGTTGTTTTCAAATATAAAAGATGAAACCGATAACAATAAGTAGATTAATATTAAAATACATATGTTAGCATAGTTGGTTATACGAAGAGTCAGTAGCACAACTGGTAAAGATCTCATACAAAATTTAGAGGTTGTTGGATCGAATAACACTTGAAAAATTATGGGTTTCAACCATAAACCTCTTGGTAATTTAAACAAAAAAGTAGATTAATATTTTGACTGGTGATAAGGCCTTGAAAAAATGATTCATTGTATAAATGTCATATTTTCAATTTTATCATACCCTAAATAATATCATTCACATTTTAAACTAATTATTTCATCCGGTAGAAACTATTTTCGCGGGTTTGTTTTTAATATATTTAATGCATCTAGATCCCGATATCCAAACTTTAAAATTTTGCTGACCGAATTTGGACCATTGATCCGAGATTTTACTATTATTCTCCGGATCCGGACTTCCCGAATATTTTAATTTTTTTAGTATATTCAAACGGATAACGGACCATATTTTGGATTCCGGATAATAACTTCACCCTTATGCTAGAGTATAATGAGTTCGATTTATAACGACACTTCTTAATGAAAAGAGGAAATATTGTTTAACTAGTTGCACATTTTGGAAATTATTAAAAGAAAAGAAACAAACAAAAAAGCTAAAAGTGTCCAAGTTGTATAGAAAACCCACCACACCAAGTTTGTTCTTCTTCTATACTATTAGTTATCTCGAATAAATCGAACTGTCACGCGAACCAATATATGTTAATATAATCCTCAACGCAAACAAAAATCACTACCCACCTTAATAACCATCAATTAGAAAGAAACAACTCTCTAAACCACTCCAAAAATGTCAGAAACATCAACGACAGTTGCAGAAACAGTAAAGTCACAGTCGTTAGATACAGAAATCTGTGAAGGGTGTTGTTCAAAGACCTTGATGCAGATCATTCTTAATGAGTTGAAGCTGCAATTGAAAATTGGTTTGCCATTGGTGGTCATGAACTTGTTATGGTTCGGTAAGATAACTACTACTACATCTGTCTTTCTTGGCCGTCAAGGTGAGCTTAACCTAGCCCGAGGCTCATTAGGGTTTTCTTTTGCAAACGTAACTGGTTTTGCTGTTCTGTATGGGTTCTGCTGCAATGAAACCAATTTGTGGTCAAGCTTTCGGAGCAAAGAACTTTAAGCTTCTCCACAAAACCCTTCTCATGGGAGTGATCTTGCTTCTCTTGATGTCAATTCCGATTTTGATTTTGTTTCTCAATGTTCACAAGATCCTCATTGCTTTTGGTCAAAGAGAAGACATTTCCTTCATAGCCAAGAGATATCTTCTCTTCTTCCTTCCTGATTTACCAGTCCTCTCTTTGCTCTTTCCACTTAAGGCTTACTTAAGCTCACAAGGCGATGCGCCAATCATGTACGCAACAGCTGCAGCCACCTCTCTTCATATCCCCATCAACATATTTCTTTCTAGGGCCAAAGGAATCCAAGGAGTCGCAATGGCAGTTTAGATAACCGATTTCGTTGTCACGATTCTTCTAACAGGATACGTGATACTCGCAGAGCGATCGAAAGAGAACAAATGGAAAGAAGGTGGGTGGTTGGACAAATGTGCTCAAGACTGGCTCACACTGATCAAGCTTAGTGGACCGAGTTGTCTCGGCATTTGCCTCGAGTGGTGGTGCTACGAGATCTTAGTCCTTTTAACCGGGAGGTTACCAAATCCGGTGCAATCCGTATCGATCTTGGTCATAGTTCTCAACTTCGATTTCTTGCTATACGGTTTGATGCTCTCTTTAGGCATATGCGTGGCAACACGAGTGTCTAATAAACTCGGTGCAAATAATCCCAAGAGAGCTTATAGAGCAGCTTACACTACACTCGCTGTGGGTGTTGATAGGATGCAGAGGTTTTTGGGGGTCTCTGTATACTCACCATGACCAAGTGATCTTAAATGGTGTGAAAAAGATGATGCTGATAATGGCTGTTATTGAAGTTATAAACTTCCCATTGATGGTCTGTGGAGAGATTGTTCGCGGAACAGCAAAGCCATCGCTTGGAATCTTGGTGGATTCTATCTATTAGCTTGACCGTTGGGGGGCTACTCTAGCGTTCAAGGCTAAACAAGGGCTTCAAGGTTTCTTGATCGGGTTTTTAGTCGGAATCTCTGTCTGTTTTTCGATATTGCAAGGATAGATTGGGAGAAAGAAGCTGGAAAAGCACAGATCTTGACTTGTAAAACAGAGGAAGAAGTGCAAACTCCACAAGATAAGATCTCAAATCAAACATGAAGAAGTAAACAGCATTTTGATGTCTTAAGAGATGAGAGCAAGGACATCTATTGAGGTATTTTGGTAGACCTCTAGTCTGAACTATTGTGTAAAACTCCATAAAGATATTGAAGTCAACTACTTAAGCTTAGCATTCAATATATATATATTTTGCAGAAAAGCTTACAAAGTTTTCATGGAATTGAAACTTGAATAAGGAAAGCACTTCACTCTGTACTTTTTTCATTCACGAAATATATAAAAACTAAAAACACAGGGAAACGCCCACCGTGGGGCTCGAACCCACGACCACAAGGTTAAGAGCCTTGCGCTCTACCAACTGAGCTAGACGGGCTTTTGAATATTTACCAGTAAAAGATTTAATATTCTCAAGTTATTGCGCAAAAAAAAACGAACGAGTCTCAAATTCTAAGGATGATTTTAGAACCAAAGACACAAAAAATTCTGAGTAAAGTTACCAGATTTACCTCCTTTTTTTTGTTGATCGGAAATATGGTTAGAAAGTGACATGTTTTTTTGTAGTGTAATCCTTTTAAAATGTTGCATACTAATGTTCGATTATCTATTTTTTTCTACTTAAAATTATTACAAGTAATTTAGATCCTTTGAGATGAGTTGAGATGACATTTTATAAGTTCACAACAAAAAAAAAATTATATACAATGGATAAAATAATACACCGTGGAGGCTGTTCAAAGGTTTGTTGATGGGAGAAATGTTGTTGGCTTCGTTGAGAACAAACTTTCACTCTTTTACCCGATTTTACCACCTGAAATACAAATACATGCTTTTGCTGTAATAATCATACGATATATCAGATTCACACTCTCTCATTACATCTGTTACATAGAGCTGGATACAGATACCCGTTATCCGTCTTTTACCCGTTATCCGGTTTGTATCCGTCTTAAAAAATAGGGTATCCGTAATTCTCGAGTCGGGTAAATAGTACCATAATTTTGATATCCGCGGGTAAGGGTCGGGTAAAATGTATCATTTTTTTTTCCACTACCCGTTCTCGTGCTGGATTTGCTACCAGACCCGTAAATACCCGCATTCTATATTACTAATATTTGATAAACTTAGTTATAAAATAAATTATATAATATATAATAATGTATAAATACTCGCAACGTCAATCTTTTGTGTTTTTGAATTGTTATCGATAATTTTGAAAATGATGAATTACAAGTTTTAAGTATTGAAATTTGTAATATTATATTTTATGAACTATATATGTTGTCTATTAAGAGTTTTTTTTTTCCTTTTCGTAATAACACTTCCATTTTTTGGTATACAAGTTGTTTAAGTTTAATTATAGATAAATTATGTTAATTGGGCAGGTAAGGGTAATGGACCGTGTACCCAGCGGATCAACAAATTTTTGCCGGGTACCCGTTAAGTAGGGTAGCCGTTTTTTACGGGTCGGGTAAAGGTATTGTTTTTCGAATATTCATTAGGGTCGGATCGGGTAATGGATACTCCAAATTTTCAAGGTACTCACTCGTCGTATGCCCAGCCCTACTGTTACAAACATATTAATATTCTGATGCCACGAATCAATGATGCAAGCATGTTCAGCTACATATATGAGTAATATGAAGATAAATATATTAACAAAGATAGCAAAATTAATTGGGTACAACCATTTGGTTCTTGGTATTTTGGTAGACAAAGAACCTAAAGACATTGATTGTGTCTTGTGAGTGCCATGTGAATCGGTAACACATATCCTAAGGGAAGTGTCGGACACTCAAATCTCAACTTAAGGTTAAAGTTTAAAATTAATTCGAGGTTGTTTTTTTATTAATATTTATTGGTACTATGTACAGGTACACCCACATTTATCGTTTCTACATAGATCGAGGTGTAGACACGCACTCGGACTCGGGTAGTTTAGGTTTTTTTTTGTCAACGTTTGTTAATTATTTATAACGTTGAATTTTTGTTTTGTTATGACTGGCATGCACTAGCTACATAGTTTATTATGTGATATGTCAAAAGTCGGTTTTGAATTTAGACTCTTTCTTATGATATATGAACATTATATATTCGAATTTAGGTCATTGGCATTATATATTAAGAATCAATTTGTTTGAAGAATGAGTCTCTCAATCCTGATTTCCCAGAATCAAAATTGATTTAAATTTCACGACTAAGTCGATCATTGGGGGTGGAGAGGGGGTTATAATTTTTTCTATCTTGTTATTAATTTTTGCTAATGAAAATTAAAACAAAATGTTATACGTTATATAACATATAACTAATCATTATGGTTAAGTGGCTAAAGGATTCACTTTGAAAAGTTGAATAAACATGTTCGAACCATTTCACTGCAATTTAAATCATAGTTAGTTATTGTGTATGATTTAAATAACAAGCACACTGATAAACCCTTTTACATACTTCAAATATTAGTATAGTTTCGGTCTCGGATCTTTTTAATTATACAAATAAAATAAGATATTATCGATAACACAAGACAGAATAAAATATTTGATGGTTACGAAATAGCAATACAAAATGATAATACAATTAGAAACAGTACAAATAGTGATAATAAACAACGGCACATAAAAAATTAGTAAGAAATATGATCTTTCTTATTAGTCACATAAAAAATAGTACATACTGTAATCCAGCGGTACAACATTAATGACC
This sequence comes from Arabis hirsuta, assembly GCA_964056655.1. Taxonomy (NCBI): domain Eukaryota; kingdom Viridiplantae; phylum Streptophyta; class Magnoliopsida; order Brassicales; family Brassicaceae; genus Arabis; species Arabis hirsuta. The sequence continues at coordinate 5,542,767 of OZ053303.1, read as the reverse complement.
GTTATCAATCAAAATAAATTCTATTTTTTTACCGGCCAAACTGTAATTTTTTTTAATATTAGTGGTCACAACTGACTAGCCCACTAATCTTTTAAACGTCTTTGAAGAGGACTCCATACTTAAACTTTGGTTTGGTGAGAAAACAGCAGACCGTCCCACATGCTCCTCCTCACCAACCAGGGTAAATTCATACATGAGAAAATGAGATAAGACTCGTAGATTTTGTTTTGGTGTGAGACAAACTGATAGATTTTGGTATATCTGCGGAGAAGAGGATTAAAAGGTTTAATCCCATGTGATGCATCAAACATGAGCATGTGATGTTCCTTCTGTCCATAACACATATTTATTTCTCTTCAATTATTATCACAAATAGTAAAGTTTCTGAAACATTGTAGAACGGCGGAAAAAAATGAAAGAAAAAAATTGCAAAATAGAATGACATAATAATCAAACAAACAAAAATTTCACAGTCGAGAATAATTTGTCTTTTATAATTAGAACGGCAGTGAGAAATAACATAACGAATTAAATCACATCATTATTCTACTAAAATGCTGATTAGCAATCAAAACATATACTAAACATACCGTTGATTATCTGGAACTTCCTTTCAAGATTTGGAAATCTTAAGAATTCTAAAGTAATATACTACAAAAATGAACTAGTTTCAAAAAGTGAAAACTATGGAAACCTTAGGAAATCTATAGATTGAGAACCAAAGGTAGTTGTTACACCTATCGAAAATTTGAAATAATTTTTAATATTCTGAGTAAAAATACAACGACTATACTCCTAATTTTGGTATATGATCGTGATCAGGCAGTTAGTTGTCGCTGTAATCATCGAATTTCATTTCCCAAAATCACAAACTTTCATCTTGTCTGAAACAATAATTATTATACAAAAATATATATTAATATTGGTTACAGCTGTAATATAACATTTCAACTATATATGAACATAAGATATTTTGAATATTGATACAAGAAATTAGAAGAGGTCACTATCTTTTAAAATGTGTGAGTCAAATATTAAGAAAATTGGATTATAAGAAATTGGCCGGTTCAAATGTCTGAATTTACAAGCCAAGCTATAGTCCCACGCCATACTCTTCTCTTTGAAATGTCTTTGACAATTAATAATTTTTTATTAATATTTTGTTACCTTTCCGACTTACATCTAAAATTTACTCTCACTCATTAGTATAAAATGTGAATATAATTATAGAAAAATTACGAAAATTGGTACATTATTATATTTTATTATTCACGTGATTCTGACCATTGAGAAGTGAGAACTGTTGCATGCATTGACCACGTGTTCTGTCTTTTGACCAAATCCAAATCTGTTGTACTGGTCTACTGTTCTGCTCTCTGATTCTCTCTTTATAAGATTTTTAAAAAATCTAACAGAACCGAGATCAACGGCTCAGATCTTCTGACAATACAAAAATACTAAGATCCACATCTGTAAGTGCGTCCCACTTTCACAGTTTCACCAATTACGCGATGAATACCGAACTTTTTTTTTTTTAACATCTGAATGGCGGATTTTTTTTTATTTAAAGAAACTAAAAATAATTAAAGTTTGAAGTGAATTTTACATCAAGTAAAAAATAATAATTAATTTCTAAACAAATTGATCCATAACAACCATCTCTATTCTCTTTTAAATTTCTTTTAGTGTATGATATCTGAAATTAGTTTTAAACAAAATAAATGATATTTGAAATTTGTCCAGAACATCTAACATAATGGTACGGAAAGAATAATACATATTATACTTTAATATATGTAAATATTTTAATAATTTTTTTCTAAAAACTATTTAATACACTGAGTATGTTTTTTTTTTTGGGTTTTTATGTTAAAAACCTAACTGAGTATGTTACATTTACATATCCTGAATTTTATATGATTTTTAGCCTCCAACTGAATAACATACTATTTTCTTGTGACAAAAATCATACACTAAAATCCATCTCCGATACTCGATTATAGTCTAGATAAACGCCTAATTAAGTATAAAAAAAACTAAAAAAAAAAAAATACGAAAACACATCGTTGCTATTAGCACTAAGCAGCCACGATACGATTGAAGAATAATGGGCTATTCCGAGTTGGGCCTGATTAGAAAGGTGTTGGGCCTAAGTTGCAGTAGTTGGTTTGACGAGTTCATCGTCTTTGAATAAGTCATCTTGGTCGGAGGAGACTCGCAGAGTTATCGGAGGAAGACTAGGGCTTTTACATGTTCTTTTTTAGTTAGTTGTTGCTTAAATTTCGTAGCTAGTTGGTTTTGATTCTTGTAAGTCTATTTAAAGACATCTTCAATTTATAGAAAGGCAGTTTTTTTCGGCAAACAAACCCAACAGAGTATTCTTGGTTCAAACAATCTAACAGTGGTATCAGAGCTTGTTTCGAATCTGGAATCATGAGTGAAAAGGAATCGGTGATTATTCCTAAGTTCGACGGAGATTATGAGCATTGGGCAATGCTCATGGAGAACCTGATAAGGTCCAAGGAATGGTGGAGTCTTATCGAGTAGGGAATCACACAACCAGAGGCGAATGTGATTCTTACGGGTCCACAGAGAACAGAGAGGGCAGAGATGGTTGTGAAAGACTACAAGGTGAAGAATATCTTGTTCGCATCAATCGATAAGACGATTCTTAAAACCATCTCGAAGAAGGACACATCGAAGGAATTGTGGGACTCAATGAAGAAGAAATATCAAGGAAATGATAGAGTTAAGAGTGCGCAGCTGCAGCGATTGCGGAGAAACTTTGAGATTCTCGAGATGAGGATAGGAGAAACTATCACAGATTACTTCTCGAGAGTAATGGAGGTTGCGAATGATATGAGAAATCTTGGAGAAGACATGCCGGATCCCAAGATAGCAGAGAAGATCCTAAGAACCCTTGTTGAGAAGTTCACATACGTCGTATGTGCCATTGAAGAATCAAACAACATCAAGGATCTGACGGTGGATGGTTTACACAGTAAACTAATGGTGTATGAACAAAATCTGAGCAGACATGATGTTGAAGACAAAGTCCTAAAGGTTGAGACACAATGGAGATCGGATGGAGGAAGAGGTAGAGGAGGAAGCTCAAGCCGAGGAAGAGGAAGAGGAAGCTATCAAGGGAGAGGTCGTGGCAATGTAAACAAGGATGCGATTGAATGTTTCAAGTGTCACAAGATGGGTCACTACAAAGCAGAATGTCCTACTTGGGAGAAAGAGGCCAACTATGCAGAAATGGAAGAAGACTTGCTCCTCATGGCTAGAGTGGAGGAGATAGATGAAGAGAAACACATCTGGTTTCTTGACTCGGGATGCAGTAATCACATGTGTGGGATAAAGGAGTGGTTCATTGAGTTGGACTGCAATGTTAAACGTAATGTGAAGCTCGGAGATGACCGCATAATGGTTGTAGAAGGCAAGAGAAAGCTGCGTCTTGAGATTGATGGAAGAGTCCAAGTAATCACGGATGTGTATTTTGTGCCAGAATTGAAGAACAACTTCTTTAGTGTAGGACAATTGCAACAAAAGGGGCTGAGATTTATCATTGAAGATGACGTGTGCGAGGTGTGGCACAAACAAGAGAAGAAAATGGTGATGCACTCAGCAATGACAAAGAATCGCATGTTTGTGATTCTTGCAGCAGTTAGAAAAGCGAAGGAGATTGAAGGAAAATGTCTTCTAGTGACCGAGAAGGTTGAAGATCTGTGGCACAAACGGTATGGCCATCTCAACCACCGAGGTCTGAGATCATTAGCAGAAAAGGAGATGGTAAAGGGAATACCGAAACTTGCTAATGGAGAGGAAGAAGCAACCTGTGAAGTATGCTTAAAGGGGAAGCAGATCCGAGGATCAATTCCAAAGGAAAGCGCCTAGAAATCCACTCATGTTCTGCAGCTTGTGCACACAGACCTATGCGGACCGATACAACCTGTGTCTTCTAGTGGAAAGAGGTACATTCTCAATTTCATTGATGACTTTAGCAGAAAGTGTTGGACGTATTTGTTGACAGAGAAATCAGAAACCCTGCAATTCTTCAAAACCTTCAAGGCAGAAACTGAAAGAGAATCGGGTCAGAAACTGGTATGCTTGAGGTCAGACAGAGGAGGAGAGTATAACTCAAGGGAATTTGAGGAATACTGCAGGGAATTCGGAATTAAGAGACAACTCTCAGCTGCGTATACACCCCAGCAAAACGGAATTGCAGAGAGAAAAAATCGCAGTGTGATGAACATGACGAGGTGTATGCTGATGGAGAAGACTGTGCCAAGGATATTCTGGCCAGAGGCTGTTCCGTATGCTGTCTACATACTAAATAGAACCCCATCCAAGGCACTAAGTGTTGTTACACCAGAAGAAAGGTGGAGTAACTGGAAGCCATCCGTAGAGCACCTGAGAATCTTTGAAAGTGTGGCGTATGCAATGGTTCCATATCAGAGGAGAATCAAGCTCGATGAGAAGAGCATCAAGTGTGTAATGTTTGGGGTAAGCAAGGAGTCTAAGGCATATCGTTTATATGATCCAGCGACTGGAAAGATCATAATTAGCAGAGACGTGCATTTTGATGAGAACAAGAGTTGGGAATGGGAAGAAAAGATGCAGGCACAAGAACTTGAGTGGGATGTGTCACGTGATGATTCTGTTGGAGAGGAGGAGGACTTAATTGATGAGCAAAATCAAGAGGAACCGGTTGAAGAAGAAGGAGATCACCATGAAAATGCAGAACATCCGAGTCCGCAACAGCCTGAAACCCGAGGAGGTAGAAGGTTACAACAACCAATCTGGATGAAAGACTATGTTGGGGGAAACACAAGGATCCTCATTGATGAGGAAGAAGATGAAATTCTAGCATTATTCATCGGACTAGAAGATCCAGAGAGCTATGAAGAAGCAGCACAGTTGGAAGTGTGGAAGAAGGCTATGGAGGCTGAAATATCATCAATTGAAGAAAACAAAACCTGGGAGTTGGTGGAACTGCCTGAGGGAGCAAAGGTGATAGGATTGAAGTGGATTTTCAAGACGAAATTCAATAAGAAAGGAGAGGTAGATAAGTTTAAAGCAAGACTAGTGGCAAAGGGATATCATCAAAGACATGGAGTAGATTTTTTTGAAGTCTTCGCACCAGTAGCCAAGTGGGATACCATCAGGCTAATCCTTGCGTCGCTGCAGAGAAAGAATGGAAGGTGTTTCAGCTAGATGTGAAGAGTGCTTTCCTACATGGAGAGTTGAAGGAAGAAGTTTTTGTGGAACAACCAAAGGGGTTCGAAGCAGAAGGAAAATCTGACAAAGTTCTCAAACTGAAGAAGGCGTTATACGGATTAAAACAGGCCCCGAGAGCTTGGTATAGCCGCATAGAAAGCTACCTTAACAAGGAAGGGTTTGAGAAATGCTATTGTGAGCATACACTTTTTGTGAAGAAGAAGGAGAGTGACGTTCTAATCGTAAGTATCTACGTTGATGATCTCATATATGCAGGGAGTTCAATGGAAATGAATGAGGAGTTTAAGAGATCAATGATGGATGAATTTGCAATGACCGATCTGGGAAGAATGAAATACTTCCTAGGAGTTGAAGTCATTCAAGATGAGAAGGGCATCTTCATCAATCAAAGCAAGTATGCTGCTGAAATCATCAAGAAGTATGGACTGGAGGAGAGTAATCCTGTGAAGAATCCGATAGTGCCTAGTCAAAGATTGACGAAAGCCGGAGCTGGTGATCCAGTGAATCCAACCGAATTCAAGCAACTTATCGGAAGCTTAAGGTATCTAACTACTACTCGACCTGACTTGATTTATTCGGTGAATCTAGTTAGTAGATACATGGAGAGTCCAAATGAGCAACACATGCTCGCGGTGAAGAAGATTTTGAGATATGTTCAGGGAACTCAAGAACTTGGAATCCAATATAAACGAGGAGGAGCTATGGAGTTGATTGGATATGTTGACAGTGATTATGCGGGAGACGTAGATGACAGGAAAAGCACGTCTGGTTTTGTGTTCTTGCTTGGAGGAGAAGCAATTGCGTGGTCATCTAAGAAACAACCAATTGTGACACTCTCAACAACGGAAGCAGAGTTTGTGTCCGCAGCTTATGGTGCATGTGAGGCAGTTTGGCTCAGAAATCTGCTAGAAGAGATAGGGTGTAGACAAGAGGAAGGAACACAGCTGTTATGCGACAATAGCTCAACCATTAAGCTCTCTAAGAATCCGGTACTTCATGGAAGAAGTAAACACATTCATGTAAGGTACCATTTCCTTAGAGAGTTAGTTAAAGAAGGCACAATCAAGCTCGACTATTGTGCAACAGAAGATCAGATTGCAGACGTCATGACCAAGCCAGTGAAGCGTGAAGTGTTTGAGGAGCTGAGAAGAAGAATGGGTATGAGAAGCAGAGAAGTGTAAACTGAAACAGAGAGATGTGTTTCGGTTTAAGGGAAGGAATGAAGAATAATGGGCTATTCCGAGTTGGGCCTGATTAGAAAGGTGTTGGGCCTAAGTTGCAGTAGTTGGTTTGACGAGTTCATCGTCTTTGAATAAGTCATCTTGGTCGGAGGAGACTCGCAGAGTCATCGGAGGAAGACTAGGGCTTTTACATGTTCTTTTTTAGTTAGTTGTTGCTTAAATTTCGTAGCTAGTTGGTTTTGATTCCTGTAAGTCTATTTAAAGACATCTTCAATTTATAGAAAGACAGTTTTTTTTCGGCAAACAAACCCAACAGAGTATTCTTGGTTCAAACAATCTAACAATGATCATATCTTTCCATTTAATAAGTCTTCCAACCTTCATTTTCTAATAAATCCTTTCACCGTTACTAAAATCACTATAGAAAAATATTGACAAGGATTTAAAATGCTAAAAGAACAACGGTTACGATATATCATTTATGAATTGTAACTAAAAACTGACGCTGAAGATTTTATATATGTTGTTGTGTATCTTATTTTAAAATAAAAGAAAAACGAGCCACGCCGACCAAAGTCGTTCGCATGTCGAAAGCTATACGTGGGACCAAACTTTTGCTTTGACGCGCCTTCGACTTAGCCCTAAAGGTCGTTCCTGCTTACCGTGATCACATTATTTTTTTGTTGTCCAGCAATTTTCTTCTGTCTTTCTTTATTTTTCAACGCGTAAGATAAAATAAAAATCACCCATAAGTCTACAACTGTTTTTTTCTCTTTCAATCTTTACAATTCCTGATTTATTTGAAAAATAGTTAATAATAAACTTAAAACTCTATCAAAAAAAAAAAAACGAACTACAATGCCACAAAAGTTATACCTTTATTTTATAACAGAGATTTTTCGACTAAATAAAGCTAATTAATCGTCAAAAGATATGCGGATATCTCGCTAATGAGTAATGAGACTCCACTTGGAAAACCCAATAAATCATTATTTTGGTTTTTTGATTAGTCATGTGTTTTCTGTTTTGATTTAAACGACATATATTCTGTCTTGCTATTTTTAAAAATACATTGATCATGTTAAAAATAACATAATGTAACAAATTCACAAGTGTTTGCCTCCACTGTTCGAACCGCTCACTTACAAATTCGTCGAAGTCAAACAAATTTGAGTTTTGTCGACGAACACCTTTGACTCAATCAATCAACTATCTAACAAGTTTTTTTGAAATGTTAAAAAAAAAAAAAATTAATATTTTCCTCTAATATATTCAATATTTTAACAAGTGAAGTTGACGAAAATAATTTAAGTGAAACCGAAATATTTTCCTTTACTGCTTTTGTGAACGAGAGATTTGGCGGGAAGACAAACACCACTTTCCGCGCGAACCGGAGTCATCAACGGCTTGTTTACACGAATCCCGTATTTTAACGCCGTTAATAGTTGTCGTGAACATTTTCCGTTAACAAACGCGCGTAATATCAACAACTCTCATATGCCACGTAGGATCTCCGACAGAACCAACCAAGTGTTCCTTTCCTCGTTTGTACGGCCAAACCCATTGGATTTTTTTTTCTTTTCTTTTTTTTCTTCTAAATTTCGTGGAAAAGTAAAATAAAAAGGAAAGTGGGTAAGAATCCAGATGTGAGAAAAGGAGACAAGAACGGAAAGTCTACTAAGAAAATTTTAGTTTTTATTTTCTTTTTGTCAAGAAAAAATTAGTTTCTTTGAAAATTCTAGTTAATGGTTTAGATTTTTCTATGGGATTCCAAAGCAGGAACAGGTCAGCATCTTCCTGTTTTTAATTTATTCAATAACGCCTCATTGATATTTATTAATATATTAAATAAATATTACCATTTATTTCTTATCCTATTAAATTCTAAAGACAGACTTGGAAGTAACTCTGCCCCAGAAAAAGGAGAGAGAAAGCAAGAGTAGTTTGAGAGGGAGAGAGAGAGAGAGATTCTGTAGAAACCAGCGAAGAAGAATTGTTTTGCTTTGCTTTTTTTATGATAACGTCTTTAGAAGAAGAAAGATAATAAAGGAGAAAACAGAGGCTCTGTTTTTAAGGGTTCTTGTCTGAAAACAAAAGAGCAAGAAGAATTGGAGAAAAACGAAGAAGAAGATGGAGTTATCTGATTGCTCTAATGAATATGAGAAGCTTGTTGTACGGATGAACATGCCCAGGTTTTTAATTTATTTCTCTTTTCTTTGTCCTTGTGTGAATTACAGAAGATTTTTATTTTTTTTGGTTGTTTTGATGTTTAAGATTTACATCTTTTTGAAGAAAAAAACATGATCTTGTTCCCAGTTATCAACTTTTTCTTCTTCTTCTTGTAATTCGTACAAAATAATTTCTACTCGTTTTTCTTTATCTAACCAGTTCAATTTAACTAAAAAAAAGAAATTACAATTTAATCACCAAATTATGTGTTTGATGAAGAAATAAATCTCCAATTATTGTGGAAGACTTGGTCATTTCTTCGCTTTACCGACATCTATTAGTATAATATACAGTAAAATCACAAGTCAAATTATCAGCAATTTTTTTGTTTGTTTGAGGATATGTTAAATGATAATTGGCAATTTCAATTTTATTTTATTTTAATGTTGATTCTTACAAAAACAGTGAGGTTAAAGGGTCACTGTCTTTTTGGTCACTTGCAGGGTCGTAATTGACAATGGAGTTTGCCCTAATTCAACTGTCGTCAAGGTTTTTACCCTCACGCAACCTTCAAATTCCTTTTTCTTTTCCTTTTAATTGAAAATGATTTATATTAATTTTTTTTTTTGTTAGATCGATAGTGCAAGAAGTCCAGGAATTTTGCTTGAATCTGTACAGCTTCTTACGGATATGAATCTCTGGATCAGAAAAGCTTACATTTCCTCTGATGGAAAATGGAATATGGATGGTAATTATCCCTAATCTTACGCTAATTACACTGATTTTAAATTACTAATTTAAGAAAGAAATAACAATTCGTTTGTTCATTTTCCTCATCAGTTTTCCATGTTAGCGATCTTAATGGAAACAAAATAACCGACGAGAACCTAATCCGTTACATTGAAAAGGTAAATTTAATTTATCATTAATCACTCTTTTAATTACACAATTAACTTTAATGTCACCGGAGAACTTAAAGAGACTTTTTTTTACAGTCGATCGAGACGTCTCATTACTGTAAAAGCGAAGGGTACACCGGTTTAACCGCTCTAGAGTTAACCGGAACTGATAGAGTCGGTTTACTCTCAGAGGTGTTTGCGGTTTTAGCTGATCTTGAATGTGATGTTGTTGAGGCTAAGGCATGGACTCATAACGGAAGAATTGCGTCGATGATTTATGTTAAAGACGGTAACTCCGGGACTCCGATTGACGGAGATTCCGACCGGGTCCAAAGAATAGAAGGGCAGTTACGTAATTTACTTAAAGCGGACGACGGTTACCAAAACGACACGAGGACATGCGTTTCGTATGGTGGCAATACTCATATGGAGAGAAGGTTGCATCAGAGGATGTTCATGGACCGTGACTACGAGAAGAAGTTTGATTCTGAGAAATCTCCGATCGTTTCGGTTCAAAACTTACCGAAACGCGGTTACTCGGTTGTGAATTTGCAGTGTAAAGATCGATTGAAGCTTTTGTTCGACGTTGTTTGCACGTTGACGGATATGGCTTACATTGTGTTCCACGCCGCGATTCGAACGGTTGGAGAAACGGCGTTTTTGGAATTCTATGTAAGACATAGTGATGGAAATCCGGTTAGTTCAGAACCGGAGAGACAACGTTTGATCCAATGTTTGCAAGCCGCAATTGAAAGAAGGACGATTAAGGTATAAAAACATTTTCTCCTCCGGTTTAACAAAACTTTAAACCGATCGGTTTAGTAGCTGACAGTTTACTCTTATGCAGGGTGTGAGATTGGAGTTATGCACGGCGGATAGACCGGGATTGTTAGCGGAAGTAACACGAGTATTCAGGGAGAACGGATTAAACGTTGCAAGAGCCGAGGTATCGACTAAAGACGGTATAGCGAAGAATGTTTTCTATGTCACGGATGCAAATGGTAACCCAATAGATCCCGAGATAATCAAATCGATTAGAGAAAAGATCGGAATCGATGATTTAAGTGTTAAAGAACAATTTCCGAGTAGTTGCCGAGAAGCGGTCGAGAAGGAACAACAGCAAGAACCGCAAGATCAAGCCGGACGCCTTGGAGGAGGGACAGTGTTAGTGTCACTTGGGAGTCTAGTTATGAGAAATCTATACCAATTAGGTTTGATCAAGTCATATTTCTAGGATATTAAACTGGGTGACTAACCGGTCCATATAGACCTATTCAATCGTGTTTGTTAATAACCCACGCGGTTGAATTGGTGTATTTGGAGCAGATAGTGAACCGGTTCTGGCTTTGGTTTGGGGTTGGGGGCAAATTTGATATTATTGTACATAAAGATGGTGGAAAGTTAGTTAAGAATTTGGTGGTCGGTCTTCATGTTGGACCAATAGGTAGTAAAAGAATGTTAGGTACATTAATATTTTTTCTATTGTAAATATTTATGATATAACCTATGGTTTGTTAGAAGATTAGATTTGTCAATAGTAAGTCGTTTTGTTATGTAAATAATAATTTTATTAATGGGGTTAGTTTTACGCAAAGAGACAAGCGGGTCCTACATGTGTGAATCTTATATGATTTGTTTTGTTTTTATAGTCTCATGTGATCTTAGCATGCTTATAAAAGACAATTATATTTCTTCAAGATGAAGATAACCTTTTTACATGTGACTAATAAACAAAAATTCAAGAAGTATGGTCTAAGAAGAAATAATAATTAAGTTTTCCATAAAACTTATTGTACATGTACATGTACGTGAACATGTGTATCCGTGACGTAATACGCACGTAATTTGATGACAAGAATGATGATGATGCATATACCCTTACTTCATCAAAGCATTTACTTATGTTTGTGGCATATATGAATTGTATTGAACCAAAGTATAACACAAGCTATTTTGAAAAGAATAAAGGGAACAACATTTTATAACTATTGTTTCAAAAATTAAGGCAGACTAATTGATTTTGAAGGAAGGAAGTAAATAAATAAAAATTGAAGGGAATGCACTGATGCTCTGCACTTGTGCGGTGTGTTCTTTAATCAGTAATTAACAAAACAAGCCAATGAGAAGTTAAGAGAATCCAACAAGAGAATCTAACTTTACTGTGGGATTTAAATTGCGAAGTTGAAAACAGCTAAGCATTCTCAACCAACAAAAGGTAGACACGTTATTTTACAACTCTGAAATTTGGACCAACCCGGTTCTTCTGACATGTCCTGCCAAGTACTACCGGTTAAAGTCGGGTTCGCATTTTAACAGCCAAATGATTATAAAACGTTTGAAAACTTAGCTTTAGCATATTAGTTACATTTTATTATTGATTATATTTTAGCATGTTCATAATTTGTAGTCATAAATGTGGAAAGTAACCAATGACTCGTGGTCTAGTGGTAACTCCCAAATGGGAGAGCAAGGTTTGAGTCGATTTGGCTATTTAGTCGTGTTTTAAATTTGGAATATTTTCGAACGCGTACTCGGATGCAAGACCTCGTCAGATTAGTCTTTGGGACTAAATTTTTTTTGGAATTTCCACGGTTATAAAAAAAAAATGTGGAAAGTTGATGAATATTCTTTTTGGTAAAAAATAACATTTTTTAAAATATGAAAAAATTATCATTCATCACTTTGGTAAAAAAAAAATAATCGAAATAATAGTTTAAAATCATTTAGGAAGAGCTCTTTAGATGTTTCAGAACTTTTCACAAACTCTTAGAGGTATTTTATGATTTCTTTTTGAATTAAATATATGATTTTTTTACGAAGAACACTAATTTTTCTGCTAAATAGTACATTATCATTTTCTATTGCTTTGAATGTGTTTATTACGTCGTCTAAGCCTAGTAAAACGTAAAAATGATAGAAACAGATTTATAAATTTTGGATGATGAAAGAGGATCACATGATGCAATACCAAAACCAAGATCAGCTCTTAAGACAGAAATGGAAGCTTTTAGATGGGTTGTACAAACTTTAATTAAGAGATTTTGGCTATCACAAAATTATCTTCTGACACGGACTCAAATCAACTAACCAACCTTATGAGAGGAGAAGAGGACTGGCCAAGCTTCAGACCGGTAAAAATTATCTGTTTAGGTTTCTTCTTTGGAATTAAGCATAGTTGTGTATGGTTATGCACTTGAGCTCTTGGTTGAGTTCCATGTTTTGAAAAATCTAATGTATTTCGTGTTGGAGTTGATCAAAGCATGAAATAAGTCAAGGTGGGAGACGTAGTCCGAGTTTGTAGGAATGTGTTAGTGGAATAAGTTGTGAAAGCCGAGTCTTATGCTCGTGCTTGGTTTTAGGAGTTTATTGTTTATTTGCTTCCATGTAATCAAGTCTCTATCTATATAAGGAGCAATCTGTTTTTCATTCAATTATCAATCAAAAGGGCTTTGATCGAATTCTCTGTTTTATCCATTTTTAAGATTTGGTATCAGAGCTTTATCACTAAACGAGAGAGAGACGAGAGTATCGAGAAAAAAAAGGAAAGAGAGTGAAATGGGAGACAGCAGTAGCGCAAAAGGTTTTGTAGCTCCAGCCATTCCACGATTCGATGGTTACTACGATCATTGGGCTCGTCTAATGGAGAACTTCATCCGATCGAAAGAATACTGGGATCTCATTGAGAATGGGATTAATAGGTGTGAAGGAGTCACACCAACGGAGGCTCAACAAAAGGTGATTAATGAGCAGACTTTGAGAGATATGAAACTCAAGAACTTTCTCTATCAATCCATCGATAGAGAAATTCTTGACACAATTCTCAATTCCGAGACAAGCAAGCAGATTTGGGAAAGCATGAAACAAAAGTTTCAAGGATCAACTAAGGTGAAGAGAGCACAACTTCAGGGATTGCGTAAAGAGTACGAGTTGTTGCAGATGAAGGAAGGAGAAACCATCAATGGCTTCTTCGCGAGAACACTGTCGATAACGAAGAAGATGATAGCATATGGAGACACGCTTAAGGAGAGCACCATATCAGAGAAGATCTTGAGATCTTTAACACCAAGATTCAACTATGTCGTGTGTTCCATTGAGGAATCCAACAACTTGGACACACTGACACTAGATGAACTGCAAAGTAGCCTCTTGGTGCAAGAACACCGAATGAAAGAAGACACAGAGGAGGAGCACGTTCTAAAAGTCTCGTATGAGGGAAGAGGATGTGGCGTTTCAAGAGGAGGCTACAGAGGTGGAAGAGGTCGAGGAAGGAGTAATCGGGCCACCATTGAATGCTTTAAATGTCACAAGCTCAGGCACTACCAGTCAGAGTGTCCCACCTGGGATAGCAAAGCCAATTATGCTGAACTTGATGAAAAAGAAGAGATGCTGCTCATGGCGTTTGTCGAAGAAAATAGCAGTCAAAGAGATGCTGCTCATGGCGTTTGTCAAAGAAAATAACAGTCAAAGAGACTGCGTATGGTTTCTCGATTCGAGATGTTCAAACCATATGACTGGAGATCGGAGTTGGTTCACCAACTTGGAAGAGAAACCTATGCACACGGTGAAACTAGGCAACAATTCAAGGATGAGGGTTCAAGGCCAAGGGAGCATAAAGCTGGTGTTAAAAGAGAGAATTCATATTATTCCCAATGTGTACTATGTCCCGGAGCTAACAACAAGCCTTCTTAGCATTGGCCAATTGCAAGAGAGGAAGTTGGCGATTTTGATAAAAGAAGGATGTTGCAAGGTGTATCACGATGAATGGGGTCTCATCATAAGCACATATATGACAACAAACAGAATGTTCGTCCTATTAGCCGAGCCACCTACGGAATCATGTCTTCAAGTTGCTAAAAGTGACTCCAAGCTATGGCACAAACGTTTCGGTCACTTAAGCAATCAGAATTTACAAAACTTATCGAAGAAGAAGATGGTGGTGGGGCTTCCTGATATTGAGAAGATCGATGGTGTTTGCGAAGTGTGCACTAAAGGAAAGCAGCATAGAGAGACATTCCCAAAACAAGCAAGTTGGAGAGCGATGGAGAAGCTATAACTCGTGCATACGGATCTGTGCGGCCCAATTTCACCTAACACGATCGGAGAAAAACGGTATATTCTCACATTTATCGATGATTTCAGTAGAAAAACATGGGTTTATCTCCTGAAAGCGAAGAACGAAGCATTTTCTCTATTTAAAAGCTTTAAGACAATGGTGGAGAACGAAACGAGAACAAAGATAGGAGGGTTATGCAGCGATCGTGGTGGCGAATTCACCTCCATAGAATTCAACGATTTCTGTACGCTCCACGGAATCAAAAGGCAAGTTACAGCCGCATTCAGTCCACAGCAGAATGGCGTAGCAGAGCGGAAAAATAGGACCATCATGAACATGGTGCGATGCTTGCTTTTGGAGAGAAGATTGCCCAAAAGTTTTTGGGGAGAAGTAGTGAATTGGACAACGCACATACCGAATCGGTGCCCGACATCTGCGGTGAAGGAGATGACTCCACAAGAGTGTTGGACGGGTGATAAACCTAACATTGAGCACTTCAAGGTTTTCGGTTGTGTCGGTTTTGCTCATATTCCAAGCTAAAAACGAGTCAAGCTCGATGATAGAGGAAGAAAGTGTGTGTTTCTGGGGATAAGCGAAGGATCTAAGGCTTACAAGATGTCCGATCCAACAACAAATCAAGTGATCATGAGTCGGGATGTCATCTTTGATGAAGAACAAAGTTAGGATTGGGAGAAGAGTCACAACAATGAAGCGAATGAGGTACTGGTCGTTGACAAAGAGGAAGAACCAGTCCCACAAATAGATGATTCTGAGGGAGATACAGTAGAAAATCTCACTACAAGAGCAGACCTTGGAGCGCAAAGCGAGCTTCGAAATCGAGAACAAACCCAAACAAGACAAAGAGCTCCGCCAAGATACTTACAAGATTATGTGAGTGGAGATGAGGTTAGTGAAGATGATGAACTGCAGTATCTCGTGTTATATACGGCACAAGATGATCCGTTTACATATTGGGAGGCTGCAGAAGAAGAAAAATGGAGAGAAGCGATGGAGGCAGAGCTATCTTCAATCGAGAAAAATGAAACTTGGGAGCTAGTCGAATTACCAGAAGGAATGAAGAAGATCGGTGTCAAGTGGGTATACAAAACTAAGATAAATGAGAAAGGAGAAGTTGACAAGTTCAAAGCAAGACTTGTTACAAAAGGGTATTCACAAGTCCATGGGGTTGACTATGATGAGGTGTTCGCACCTGTGGCTCGTTGGGACACAATTCGAATGCTTTTGGCTGAAGCTGCGAAGAGAAAGTGGAGTGTATTCCAACTTGATGTGAAGAGTGCCTTTCTTCATGGTGTTTTAAGGGAAACCGTATATGTGGAAAAAGGAAGGGATACGTGAAAGAAGGGATACGTGAAAGAAGGAGAAGAGCATAAGGTTTATAGGCTGAAAAAGGCTCTTTATGGGCTTAAGCAAGCTCCACGGGCCTGGTACAGCAAGATAGAGGAGTATTTTATGAGAGAAGGGTTCACCAAAAGCGAATATGAGCACACCTTATTCGTTAAAGTTGAAGCAGGAGGTAAGATTCTCATAGTAAGCTTATACGTTGATAACCTAATATTCACTGGGAATGATTCCAACATGTGCGAAGATTTCAAAGCCTCCATGAAGTGTGAATTTGAGATTACATATCTAGGGAAGATGTGTTATTTCCTGGGAGTCGAAGTGGAGTAAAGCGAAAGGGGTATTTTCTTAAATCAAAAGAAATATGCTGCAGAGATGCTTGGTCGTTTCGGAATGAATGATTGTAATCCAGTGAACAATCCTATGGTTCCTGGAACTAAGTTATGGAAGGACATGGAAGGTGAAGATGCAGATCCTTCATTATACAAACAATTGATCGGAAGCCTTATGTACCTTACAGCCACGAGACCAGACATCATGTTTTCGGTATGTTTTCTAAGCAGATTTATGATGCAACCAAAGATGTCTCATCTTGTCGCAGTCAAAAGAGTTCTGAGATACGTTAAGGGGACTTTGAGTATGGGTTTACTTTATAAAGATGGTAAGGAAGGGAGTTTAAGGGCATACACGGACAACGACTTTGCCGGTGATATTGACAGTGGTAAGAGTACTTCAGGCTATGTTTTTCTTATGAATGATGCAGCTGTTGCTTGGAGCTCAAAGATATCCACGACAGAAGCGGAGTATGTAGCTGCCTCGGTATGTGCAACACAATCCTTATGGATGAAGAAGATACTAAGTGTGTTTAGTCAAGCGGAAGAGAAGTGCATGACAATACTCTGTGACAATAGCTCATCGATCAAGTTGTCAAGAAATCCGGTGTTTCATGGCCGAACTAAGCACATCAAGGTTAGGTTTCATTTTCTCTGTGATTTGGTTAAGGAAGAAGAAGTCAGTTTGGTTCATGTTGGAACTCAAGATCAAGTGGCGGATGTGATGACAAAGCCATTAAAACTTGAAACGTTCCAGAAGATGAGGAAGTTGCTTGGGGTTCAGGAGCTGAAAGACAAACTATAATGTCGAGCACATTTAGTTTGGGGGAAGGAATGTTGGAGTTGATCAAAGCATGTAATAAGTCAAGGTGGGAGACGTGGTCCGAGTTTGTAGGAATGTGTTAATGGAATAAGTTGTGAAAACCGAGTCTTATGCTCGTGCTTGATTTTAGGAGTTTATTGTTTATTTGCTTCCATGTAATCAAGTCTCCTTCTATATAAGGAGCAATCTGTTTTTCATTCAATTATCAATCGGGTTTTGATCGAATTCTCTGTTTTATCCATTTTTAAGATTTCGTACACTAATAAGTCTTTTTAACGGTTTTGCCATATTTCAACACTGTTCATAAAACATTGCAACATATAATAATGTCGACAAAAAGACGTTAACATATAAAAATACACATAGAAACAGCCCAGTGTGATTAATATGGGCCTCGTAAGCCTACGTGTATATACGAGAAGAAGATGTAAAATACACACTTGCAATCTTACACTATGTCGGGGAAAAAAAAACTCTCTGCTTACTATGTGGTTGAATGGAAGTGCGAATGAATAGTGAAAGGTCCGTTAATGTTAAGAGAAATGCAATTGTTCATCCATCCATCAAACAAAAATAATACATCTATTTGATACGTATTTGTCCCTCATGATACCATACACAACTATGCTTAATTCCAAAGAAGAAACCTAAACAGATAAATGTTTTTTCATGATCCATTGTTTTTCCGTTAAGAGTCAATCTATTTTTTTAAAATATAATTTCGTGTTTAGTCTTTTAATAGCTTTTAAAGCTTATTTTCTTACTTTGTTATTACTTTAATCTGCAATCTTTATGCAATTAGTAGTTTAGATAAACAAAAAAATCATTCCTTTTTTTGTCACTTTTTTTTTGTCACAATCATTCTTTCTTAGCTTAATTAGATTCTTACAAAGTTAGCGTATTATTTCATACTAGTTATATATTATAATAGTTGATGTTTAAGGTAGTGGCACAACAAACTCAATAAATAAAATAATTTTTGTGTATTTTTAATATTGAACAATTATTTATTATTTAAATAACATTAATTCAATAAACCACATAAAATTTGCAAAATTCAAATAGTTACAAAAGCTAAAAAATACAAAATCTTTACCTAAAAAAATAAAAACATAAAACTAATTTGATACAAAAGAATTTCTCTATAACATTATTTAAATGACACAGTGGTAGCTAGTATCTCTAGTGGATTCACAATTAGGATGTAAAATTCGAGATATCTATGGACGTCTTTTTTTTTTTTTTTTTTTGCCGAATACTATAGACGTCTAAAGAAGAAGAAATGAATACTGTGATTTTTTTTATAACAAACATCAAATTGTGGAGGAAATGCACATTGGTTATAACTTTTTTTTTATATATAAAAGAAATGATTATAAATGGTCAAATAAATAAATCACTAATATTACTAAAATAGCTGGTTCTTATCTAGTCTTTAATGTATTTAATTAATTATCATGTTATTGGCCAATTGAATGTGTTAATCGCTAAGGGTCAATGCTTTGTGGTCCCGATTTATATTATATTTAAACACTAATGATTCATGATTACTTCCATTTTGTAAATTATTAAACTTTATTTTTTCGACATTTTTAATATATATATATATATATAATATTCTTTAGCATAAACTACTACACAAAGTGATAATTATCAGATTAATGAATGGATGTTTTAAATAACTTTTTTGTATCAAATCAGTTAATGTTTTCAATTTTCTAAGTAAAAATTTTATTTTTTAGTTTTTGTGACTATATGAATTATGTATTATTTTATGTGATTTGTTGAATTAATATTATTTAAGTTATAAATAAATTTTTAATATATAAAATACACAATTATATTATTTACTAAGTTTTTAATTATTTTTATTGTTATCTTAAACATTATATATTGTAAAATAGAGAAAATATTGTTGAGGATAATTTTACATTTTCAAATAAAAAGACGTTAAAAAAAACGCTTTTATTTTACATATTTTCATCATATGTAAGATAAAGACTTTGAAAAAGAAGAGACAGGCAAACACAAAATGGCCTTCAGAGGTATCTTGAATAATCAACTTTTTTATCTTACATATTTTCACCATAAATAATAGATAACAGATTATCATCCAAATACTACACAAGCTTACTTGAACATACTTTCATATACATTGTTATGTAGATGTATAACAACACTACAAAATTTGATAAGAAGCACGAGATAAAATATAGAGAATTAAAACAGTAATGCGAGTTATTAAACAAAGTACATGCGTAAATTGGATTTATTTTGGGCTCTAGAATGAGTTAAAGAGAAAAAAATTAGTTAGCATAAAAATATGAATCATTTTAAAAAGCTATACGTAATTGACTCGTCCAATATTTCAAGACAATAATGATAAACAAGGCAATGGAAAAAGTTATAAAATAAAAACAACTCTTATCTGCAGGCCACCTTTGTCTTTTATAAGTTAAATTTAAAATTAAAGAAATTAGTATCACCCACTTTCAGTTTTTTTTTTCTACTCAGTATTTATTATTTATTCTTACTTTTTAATTTATTAATTTTCTTCCCATCGGATTCCAGCTAAAAACACGAATTTCTATATATTCCAAAAAAATATATTAATTTCTCGAAGTTAAAATATAAATTTAATTGTGAGTTGTATCATAACGCTCTATTAAATACATTTCCCTTTTCACGC
Organism: Arabis hirsuta; assembly: GCA_964056655.1. Lineage (NCBI taxonomy): Eukaryota > Viridiplantae > Streptophyta > Magnoliopsida > Brassicales > Brassicaceae > Arabis > Arabis hirsuta. The sequence continues at coordinate 5,523,021 of OZ053303.1, read as the reverse complement.
AAAAATACATTTTTTTCTTTTTATATTACTCTAATTTATTCAGTATTAAATTAAAAACGGACAGACAGGAAAAAAAGTTAGGAAGGAAATTGAACTAAAAGCCTGAAACAAATATATTAAAATATTAAGAAAACGCCTTTTTAATTTAATTTTTTAAAAATCTTCATATTTCCAAATTCAAAATCAAATATTTTATTTCTCTTTTCATTTTTTTTTCATCGAAACCACACAGCAGCATAAATAAATCTAATTTTCTTCACTTTCCTCTCAAACATTTCCTAATTTCTTCTTTTATTTCTGTTTCTTCCTCTTTGTTTTTTAATCTAATTTCTCATTTACTTTAGAAAAAAAAGAAAAAAATCTTGTTCTTGGTTCTTTTTAATCTGTTGAATGGTTTAAGCTTTTTAGATTTGGAAAAATTAAATCTTTTTTAATCCCAAAAAAATAATCGTAGTAGATATGGAGTCTACCGGAGAAGTTAAAACAACCACCGGAAGCGACGGTGGAGTTACGGTGGTGAGATCCAACGCACCGTCGGATTTCCACATGGCTCCAAGATCAGAAACTTCAACTCCACCACCCGTCTTCGTCGCTCCTCCTCCTCCTCCACCGCCACAAAGCTCCTTCGCGCCTCCGCAACCGTCGGCGACGAGTGAAGGTTTCTCAAGCGGACCGATGAAGAAGAAGCGAGGACGGCCGAGGAAGTACGAACACGACGGAGCTACGGTGGCTCTATCGCCGAATCCGATATCATCAGCCGCACCAACGACTTCTCACGTCATCGATTTCTCGGCGTCGGAGAAACGTAACAAAGTGAAACCAGCAACTACTTCAAGCTCCTTCGTCAAGACTAAGTACCAAGTCGAGAATTTAGGTAAATCATTTTTTTCTTTTGTTAGTTCAAAAATCAAATCATGATTTCTTGTGACACTAAAAGAGATTTTTTGGGATCTTTCTGGGTCCTAAGTTAAAACATGCAAAGAAAAGCTAGTTCAAGTGGGGTCCCTCTTAACTTTTTTGTCCGTACGTATACATAGACCGTATATAAATACGTATTTGAGAGCGTATATGCTTCTGTGTGTAGGTGAATGGGCTCCTTCCTCGACCGGTGCTAATTTCACGCCGCATATAATCACTGTTAACGCAGGCGAGGTTAGGACTAAGTATATACTATAATATAACTACGTACTAAATCCATATTATGAATGTAGTAATTGATGATTTGGTGGTCAATTATTTGGAATTTGGTTATAGGACGTAACGAAGAAGATAATCTCGTTTTCGCAACAAGGGTCACTTGCTATTTGCGTTCTATGCGCAAACGGTGTCGTTTCGAGTGTTACACTTCGTCAGCCTGATTCATCTGGAGGTACACTGACCTATGAGGTATGGTTTTCAGGCTCACCGAACCAAAATCAAACCGAATTGTAGATATGTTTATTTGGTTTCCGTTTCTGTAAAACCGAACCAAAACCAAACCGGATTGTTTCGCTTGTAAGTTTTGTTGATCTTGATGGTTGCTTCTGTGTTTTTATCAAGGGCCGGTTTGAGATACTCTCGTTGTCGGGATCATTCATGCCAAGTGACTCGGATGGGACAAGGAGCAGAACAGGCGGGATGACTGTGTCGTTGGCTAGTCCTGATGGACGTGTAGTGGGCGGTGGTGTTGCTGGCTTGCTGGTTGCAGCCACTCCTATTCAAGTAGTTGTAGGAAGTTTCAACCAGCATGATCAGATACCGAAGAAGCAGAACCACAACTTTATGCCGTCTCCAATGCCAACCTCTTTTAGTCCAGCTGATCATCAAACCATTCGTCCCACGTCTTCTTCTCTCCATATCAGTACATGGACACCGCCTTTAGCTTCTGATCCACGACACAAGCCCTCTCATGACATGAACATCATTTTAAATTGATTTCTTCGTCAAAAGAACTCATAGATCCTTTTGTATTTTCGGTTTCCAGATTAGTGTTCTACACATCAAACTCTCAAGGTTTAGGCTTTATGTTGTTTGTAACTTAGGACTGTTTTCCAAACCTTTTATTCGGTTTCTTCCACCCTTGGATGTAGAAACTGCATCTTGTTCCCAAATCTCTTAACGGGCTACAATGAAACTGAAATCTGTATAACCAGAAATCTCAATGGTTTGAACCTTCAACCCAGCTACTCCCAAGTGGCTTACGCAGCTTCTTCTCTTCCATAGCCCCTCTTACATTCCTTGCATCGTCCCATCTACCAACAGATGTATAGATATTTGCAAGATGGGAAAGATAACCCGAAGGATCAGTCTCGAGCTCAACACAGTGGCTGCACGCAATCTCCCCAAACTTAACGCTGTTGTGTAACCCACTGGCTAAAAGCAAGGCTCCCCAAACTCCAGCGTTTGGCTGCATCGGCATACTCTTAATCAGCTCATACGCCTCCTCTAGCCTCCCGCCTCGTCCCAACATATCCACCATTATCCCATAATGATCAGCTGAAAGTTCCAGGCTGTAGTCTTTCATGGAGTTGAAGCATTTGTAGCCTTCTTGAACAAGACCCGAATGGCTATACGCTGATAATAGTCCTGTGAATGTTACTGGATTTGGCGGGATGTTCTCCTCGATCATTTCTTTAAACAGACAGCTTGCTTTTGTGGCCATGCCGTTTATCCCGCACCCCATGATCATAGCTGAGTAAGAAACTGTGTCCTTTCTGTTTAGACCATTGAACAACTTGAATGCCTTGTCAAAGTCTCCGCCTTTCATGTAAAGATCGATCAGACAGGTACTTAAGAGATCATCCATCTCGATTCCATGTTCGGTTATATATGACTCGACCCATGTACCAAAACTTGTATCACCCAACTGTGAATTAGCTGATACAACACTTGAGAGCGTGATCTCATCTGGCTGAATATATGAGTTGCTTTCAAGCATCTGAGAGAATAGCTTCAGAGCATCCTTTGGCTTGCCGTTTTGAACATAACAAGCTATCATGGCATCATAAATGAGTTTGTCTTTCTTGTACACCTGTCCAAAGAGTTCCTCAGCAGACTGAACATCGCCCGATTTTGTGTACCCTGAGATCATTGTTGTCCAAGAGACACTATTCTTATGGGGCATTGCATCGAAGTAGGTTCTTGCTAGTTTCATTTCCCCGCAATTCACGTACCCACCGATCAAAATATTCCAAGAAGCTGGGCTTTTCTCGGGCATCGCCAGAAACAAAGAGCATGCATTGGTCATGTCACCTTGTTTTGCATAGCTCGAGATAATTAGATTCCATGACACCACATCTTTCTTTGGGATCTTGTCAAAGACTCTGCGAACTTCATCTAGATTCCCACTTTCCAGATAACCGTGTAAAAGCGAGTTCCATGAAACTGTATTCTTCATAGCAATATCATCAAAAGCCTTTTTCGCCATCTCGATGTAACCGAGTCTAGAATACAAACCCACAAGACCAGTCTGAACATAAACACAACCACATAATCCATTTTTAAGAGCAAGAGCATGAATTGAGTTACCATCCACAATGTTCTCTATCTTACCACAAGCTCTTAAAACCGAGGTTATGGCATGTGAGCTAGGCGGAATTCCAGAGTTGTGCATTTCGATGAACAAGCCAACTGTTTCTTTGAACTTCCTATGCTGGCTCAAGAACCGGACAAGACATCCCCATGAGAAAGAATCATCATCCAGACCTTTCGAATCCACCCGAGTCGTAGAAACATTTGAAACACTAGAATTCTGAAACACCTTGAGGATTGTTTTGACATAGTTTACGACATTTCTAGAGAACTCTTTAGTGAACTGAAGAGTTTGGTGAACTAAGATGGGCTCAAGATGGTTAAAGCGGTTCACAACTAACTGTGTATGGACTTGCTTCGCCTGTTCAAGCTCTACACATCTATGAAGGAACCATCTAAGCCTAGAATCCAACATTAGAGAATCAACTCTGATTTCTCCAGAGTAACATTCACAAAACCAACACAAGAACAACAGATTCAAAGCAATCACTCAACCAAAGACTTTCCAGCATCAAAATCGAATGTATCAGTTCTTAATTTCAGCTCTGTTCTGAGGATTCCTTGAAATTAGGGTTTGTGCTCAACGCAATGATTCCATAACTGGGTTCCGCTTACCTAAAACATCAAATTAGAAATTTCGATTCTCAATCTTAAATTTGTACTCTGAATGATTTAGGTGACGGGAGCAATCTCTACCTCATTCCGATCTAATTGGAGATCGACACAAACATTCGAAATATGAAAGAAACAAACGAAAAAACTTACGATTTAGAAAGGAACACACACGAGGAAGATCGAGTAAGCTTGCTTGGGAGAAATTTGAGAAAGGAATCAAGGATCATAGTAGTTTGACAGAGAAACAGTGAGAGAAAAATGGTGAAATGGTGGTTCGACTGTAAGGCGGCGGCGATAGCGACGGTGGACGGCCACTTCTCTGCTCAAAAACTTGTTTGGGTTTTCCAATTCTCAGAGCAAGAAGAAGAAGATAAAGACTCTCATCTATTTAGAAGGTTACCCTCTTTTTTTTTTCCACCAACGGTCATGTACTTTTTTACTGTATTTTTGATATATGTTTATGTAATTATATGTTTTCTGAAACTTCTGTATACTAATTTGTATTTTCGATTTGATATCAATAAAATTATTATTATTCAAATTTAATCTGGTTTCAAAATGTAGACTAAAATGTTTGAAATTTTTAATTTATCCATATTGATTTATTTTCCAACTTTCAAACTCCGTAGAACCATATCCATTCAACTGCTTATTTTATTGTTCCACAAGATCACATACATATTGACTTTACAAACCAATACCGGTCACACGTATATATATATATCTCTATAAACTATATATTACAATTTTATAAAGTAAAGTTATGAGATTGGAGCAACACAAACTTAAATATTATGTGCAACTCTCAAAAGTGTGCAATTTGGTTAATCTCATTGCGTACACACCAATATGTTCCATAGCTTTCTCGTTCTCCTCACGATTTTCCCAATAATCTGAGCGATGTACGATTCGATCAAATTCGACGACGGAATAAGACTCGTTCTCACCGGAGCAATCCCGGTGGCGAACGAAACTCCTATTTCATGAGCTCTCTTTCTCATGTAGAAGCTTCTACTTCCTATTTCTCCGATTATTTCACTTTTTTCCAAACCTGAAAATATACAACTTTCTTTTGGTTATTGTTAACATAATTGGCTTTAGTTACCCTTTGTCTTCAATTATAGGTTTATATAACTCATGAATTATTTGATGGTTCTTGGTTTCACATGATTGAGGAGTACTGTATATTGATATTTTCCATAACCATTGGAGTTTAAAGCAAAAAAAACTATAGAGTATAATATAGGTGTTTTATCCAACTTAACCAATCTAATTTACATCAAGGTATACATAATTTTAACCACAGCTTAATTCAACTCGAAAAATAGTTCTATATACTATTTATATCTATAAAAATAACCTAAATTTTTTTATATAGAAGTATATAATATACTCCTGTACTGTTTTGAAAACGAAAAAATAATTACTAGTACTATTTATCTTTTATCGTAACATTTTTTTACTATTTTATTATCGTTTATCGTTTTCTATTTTTTCACTAAAAAACTTTACCATTTTGTGTCACCAATCGAATTCATAGAGTTATGTATAACTTACACTGGATGCTAAAATGTGACTGATGCAATTCAAAGGCAGAATCTTGATTGAGTTTTGGTGTTCGTCCTTCTTTGCAATACTTCTCCGCAACGATTTTGATCGTTTCTTCGACGTTGCTACTCAATTTAACCATTGCTCTTACAGGTCCAGGACTTCCTTCTACTGCTACATTTATCACTACTTTTGGTGATTCTCTTTTATTAACCTGATTTTGTTTCAAATTAAAAAAAAAAAAAAAAAAAACAGAAATCTCTGATAAATGAAAATATTTGGCATCTTTCTCACAATCTGAATTCGTTATGTAAAATTGACTACAATAAAATTTACAGCTTATTAGAATTCTTGGTTTGAAAATAGCCGAACTAAAGGTTAAATTGTTACATTTTAAAATATTAGGCGTTAAATAAGAAAGTATTCAAACTATAAGGACTTGAAATCGTGAATTTTGATTTGAAACAGATTCTGACCTCTTGATTGATCGGAGATGGAGACGACGGCGAAGAGAACCCCGACGACAACGACAGCGAAGAAGCGAAAACCTCAGAGCGAATCCTATGCAACTGCAAGTTAACAATCGGGTCGGAGGATTCTTCTGTCTGTAAACCACTCATCGGCGGCGACCATCGCCGCAAGTAATTACTTTCTCCGTCGCGGCGACGATGGAGACTCGATTCCGAGAAGCTTCGCTGGAAAATCCGATTAGTCGATTTCGAGCGATTCTTATCGGAAACACATCTAGACGCTGTCCTTCTCGCCCTGAAGCTCCGGCCTCCGTTTCCGACCGGAGTCGGAACTTTTCTCCGGTGAATCAAATCTGACATTTTGGTGAAATTTGATGATGAGTTTGGTTGAAGTGAAGGAAGAAGAAAGGAAGAAATTGAGAGGTTTTGGTGGTTTGCTTGGCAAAGAAGCGAATTAGAGGGATTCCCCTGCTTTTCACTTTTTTTTTTCCAATGCATAATATATTTTGATTTTCAAATGTTTTTACATATAAGTGGCTTTTAGCAATTAAATCCAAGCCGACCAAAACAAATAATATCATTTTATTATCCGATTAAAGGGAGAGATGCCATTTTTGGAGTATCATTTTTCAAAAATGCTATTTTTTAAAAAATTATTTATTTAATATATTATTTATGTTTGAGTTAACTATATTGTATTAAAATTTAATTTTGAGGATTTAATGCTTGTTTGAGGTCAAAATATTTTTAGAGTTTGAAATTTTAAGGGTTTAAAATTTTTAATCAGTGATATTTTTGTAAATGTATACAACCTATAACATTTTTAAAGATAAACATATCAAAATTGGTATTTTTATAATTAACCCATAAATCAATATATTTTAATATGGACGTTGTTCTTGTACTATGATTTTTTATTTATTTCTTTTCGATATTATACTATTAATTAATAGTATAATATAATATCATGATTCTTACGTATTTATTAAGTAAATTAGAAACGTGTTGATTGGTAAGACGATAATATAAGAAAGTTTGTGATTGATGTTATTATGAAAACATGGTATAATTATTAAGCCTCAAATTTAAATTATAATAATATGGATTAATTAAAAAAGTTGAGCAAAGTTTATAATTTTGTCTATAATTATGGATAAAATACAAATTTTGTTTTTGTTTGGTTAACAAAATATCAGTTTCTTACTCCAACGAGTTAGAAGATAACTTGAGAGTTTCGTACTTTTTCACAATACCGAAGTGTATAGAAAACAAAACTATTGAATTTGTAAAAATTTGACACGTTAAGCAAGAAAACGAGAAACCCAAACACATTTCGTAAAACCATTAAAATCTAGAGAAAGTACATTATACATAAACAAATACAGAGAAGTAGAAAGAAGTAAATGAACAAGTACAGAGACACTCAAGTATCAATTCATTTACATACTTTTTCTGTTCCTAAAAAATAAAAAATTTACAAAAAAACTTGTTCCACATAAATAGATTTTTTTTTATGTTTTCTATGTATTTTTGTCATTTATTAATAAAAAATATAATTTTTAAGAAAAATATTCAAATACTATTAATTGAAACTTTTTGAAAACCGTTTATTGCAAAAATCAATATATTTATTATAGGTAATTAATTATTTTTTTAATATGTGTAAAAAGACCAAAACATCTATTTTTTTAGGAACGGAAAAAATATTTACAAAAACACTGATTAATGAATATAATTCGAACCGAGCCTAAGTTTTTTTTATAGATTGACAACATATTTAATTAAAACCTAAATTCGAACCAAAACAAAATGGTTCTAAACCATCTATTACAAATTTTGCTTTTATTTTGAATACTATCGATAATAAATCAGAAAAATCAAACCAAAATTAAACCGAAATCCGAATTAAACATCTCTAAACGTCAACAAATAACATAGCATAAAGTAGTAGGGAAAAAAAAAAGAATTGTTGTGTGGCTAAGATTAGTCCGAGGTTTGTTTTCTTTGTTAAATAAAGAGCCACATTTTTTGACATTAAATAGTAAAGAACTTTTGGGCTTGTTGTTAAGTTATTAATTTGATTGATAGAGATGCGCGTGGTGGGTCACTTCCCTTACTCAATACGCACTCATGTGTTCACGCGTAACGCACTTGGTTTTCCACCGTATAATTTATTATTACTGCAATCGTTTTTTTTATTTTATAAATCGTTGAAATCCCAGATCTTTGATCTATAATTTTTCGATGCCCAGAACTAGCCGTTGATAATACTATGTTTAAGGCATAAATTACCTTTCGCAAATGAAATTGAATTAATGACCTTAATTTTTTTTTTCAAATCCTAAGACCACTAAATCACCAACCACTTGATTATTATTGCAATAGTTTGTATAAAAAGTATTACATTTAAATGTATTTCTTTTTCATGACGAAAAAAGTTTGTAGACTTTAGAATTTTAAATGTAACGTCACGTTATGTAGTAGTAATACCATTTCTATGACTTCAATATGATTGGCTAATAGCCTTAATATTTTCAACGTTTTGCTATGCATTTGTAATAATGTTTTACTGTTGTCATGCAAAATTCATAGACACATCACATGCCTCCAAAGTCAAATAGCCGATGTCATATAACAATGAATTGCCCCAAAATAATGATCTTATGGGTTAATTTTGAGTAAGTACAAAGTAGAGTTTATTTGTAGAATAAATAAGAGAAATTCTATTGAACTCTTGAAATAAATTATTGACAGGAAATCCAATAAAAACAAGAAGAGGCTATGTGGTGTCCTATACTTTAGGCATGTTTGATTTAGCGAAATCATAAAACAATGTATTGTATATCTTTGGATTTGTTTATCACTTTTCTTTTCTTTTGGAGTGTATTTTTTTTTTTTAAGGATATATCATTCTTTTTCTCTTTTCATAGAAAAATTGATACCATCAACTCTCTCCTTCATAGATATATTTTTTTCCACCAAATTCTTTTTCAATAGAGTGTTTCTGCCTATCAATTAACAATGAGTGGAAAGACTCATAAACCTTATATAGTATTTCAGAAGTATTTTAAGTTCCGATATGGGACATTTGAAACATGAAGTTTATGGGAAAAAAAATCCATGGGTGGCTCCATAATTGAGAAGTTGGAAAAACATTCACGATACGACATGCGTGACCGTAATAAAACTGATGACCAACGGAAAAAATCAATACTCCAACTAATATTAATTTTTGAGTCGAGACTTCACACAAAGCCCACAAAATCAAACATTCCAACTAATTTTCGTTAGCTATTTTGGTCATTTGGACTTTCCAAGAGGAAGGAAACCTAATCGGCAAGTTCACTTCGTTACATGTATCTTGGAGTATATCATATGTACATACATACATTATAACCTGTTATACATAAGACGTGCAAATATTTCCATTATAACGTTCTTCTATGTTACACATTCGTATCCACTATAAATAGGGTTATAGATCCTCATATCTTTGTCCCAGTTTAGGGGTTTTGTTTTGATGTATGGGGTTTCGCACGCGAGGAAGGGAAATCTTCAACACTACAAACCAGGCGATAAATAGTCGATCAAACTTAAGGTAATAATTAGAAAAACTGTGACAAGTGATCGAAGATTCTAAATATTTTATGAGATTTTCGAGGAAGCCTACACTCTTAATCTCGTGAGAGAACACGTGCCTACTCATTGATTGGTTATTACTACAACTTACAACAATCAACCAGTGATAATAACTATAGTTTCATTAACTCTCTATCTTCTCTATAAACGCGAGCCTTTCGTAAGTTGAACCATATTCTAATTTTCTTTAAACCGTAACTTGCATAGACCTTATATAAAATTATAGTATACTATTGTTCTCCCATGTTGGGCCAGGACCTGCGGCCCAAGCGATCTGGAGGCCTGATAAACTTCTGGGGGTCCAACTCATGTCCTAACTATGGTGTAGTCAAATGAAGGTCAGATTTGACTACTATAGTTAATTAAACATAGGATGTACCTTCAAGGTTTTACTATAAATAGGAGAAACGTGATGGGACAATTCATTATTATTCCTGGGAGAGAGTACAAAGGACCAGAAACATTCTTTCAGGACTCTGACTCTCTGTCAAAAGGATACTTTCGGAAAGCTACCGCTGACCAGGAAACACCCAGAAAAGATATTCTTCGCGGAAGCTCGCAACGATCTAGTAGCCCGGGATCTGTCCGGTCTACAACGATTTAGTAGCCCGGGATCTGTCCGGTCTACAACGATTTAGTAGCCCGAAATCTGTCCGGTCTACAATTTTCCTTCTAGTAGCGATCTGATAGCCCGGGACCTGTCCGGTCTATCGATTTCGAACTATTCTGTAACATCCACAACCCGCGAGCTCATTTCTCAATACGCAAAATTCTCCGACCTCCTATTTACTAAATTCATTGTTCCGCTTTCGGGCTAATCCAATTAGCGCGCCAGGTAGGGGACTGGAGATTTTCTAATGCAAAGAATTATAAGTCCAGAAGCATCGACCAGTTGGCTAGTCGACAGCGCGATAACGCGAGAGACCGCTGAAATAATTCAAACGATCTCTCCCATTACAACGACGAAAGGAGCGGTCACCAACCAAACATCAGCTAACGAAGATATTGCTCCCGTCGTGGTCGAGCCCAGAAGAAGAGAACCCACACCCATCACGAACGAACAGGTCAACTTCGCCACAATGTTGAACTCTCTCATGCGACGCTTCGATCAGCAAGACGATCTGTTTAGACAAACTAACGTCCGCCTGGACGAACTGTCAAACGCCTAGAACGTTATTCAAGAACAATTGGATTCCCCTCAGCCAGCGCAGCAAATCCGAACGCACTCATACGCAGCAGAACGGTAAGGACGACCTCTGACCCACCATCGGGTAATCAAGCTAAACACCCCGTCGCGAACTCCGATAAGTGCTCAGCTTGGTTGACCAACCGTCCCACCCGACCACGATTCGTTTTAGGGATCCGAGATCGAAGCCTTGAAAGCTAAGCTTCGAGATATGATATATCATGGTTTTTACCCGTTTTCAACCATGATATAAGTCCTTTTTACAGAGTCTTTTTGGTATATTTCGAGTCTTTTAGAGTCTTTGCAGGTTAAAGGACGATTGGAGTTTACTGGAAGCTTTTGGAATATTTTGGAGCATCGAAGAAAGAAAAGACGAAGTGATCAAGTCGGAGTCGAGTTTTCAAGGCTTGTGTCGATCGACACGGTCCAGTGTGTCGATCGACACGAACATATCTGACGAGAAGAGAAGAATTTCCTCTTGGGCCCATGAAGCCCAGAAGTTTACAGAAAATCCCAGTCCGAATTTTAGACACTATATATAGTTTTTATTTAGGTTTTCAATGGGGGGGATCTAGTTTTTAATTAAGACTTGAGGGAGAAGAGATTTGCAGAGCTTTTAGGAGATTTTCAGACTTCCGGATTTCATCGTTTTCGAATCTCTGTATCACTTACTCTATCTCTTTTATGCAGTTTATTTCATTCATAATGTTTACTGCATCTATGTCTAAGTAGTTTGCTAGTTAGGCTATGGGTAATTCGAAGAAATGATTCAAAATACGATCGTGTCGATCGACACAGACCCTTGTGTCGATCGACTTAGGGATAAAAGACGTTATGATTTTATTAAGCATGGTTCTAGAACTCAAACACGAATGTAAAACCAATCAACTTTCGTTGCAGAGATTATCTATGACTAAATCCCTAAATTTCAAATTTCTTTGCAAATTCAGTGAATAAAGACAAGCATTAAGTTCAGGTTCAATTGTTCACAAAATTACTAAGCCAAATTTCTTTGCGAATAGATAATTTTGCTCATCTAAGATTATGTCCGGTTGTTAATAATACTTTCGCATCTATTAAAGCAACCTAGGATATCCAATTTCAGTTGATCAATCCTAAAATCAGAGTTAAATCAATCTAGATGAAGAACATAAGGATAAATCCTAACAGGTTTTCAATCCTATCAATTTCTCATCAAACCACTGAATCACCCTAAACCTAACAAGCAAACTACTCAGACATAGATGCAGTAAACATTATGAATGAAATAAACTGCATAAAAGAGATAGAGTAAGTGATACAGAGATTCGAAAACGATGAAATCCGGAAGTCTGAGATCTCCTAAAAGCTTTGCAAATCTCTTCTCCCTCAAGTCTTAATTAAAAACTAGATCCCTTCATTGAAAACCTAAATAAAAACTATATATAGTGTCTAAAATTTGGACTGGGCTTTTCTGTAAACTTCTGGGCTTCATGGGCCCAAGAGGAAATTCTTCTCTTCTCGTCAGATATGTTCGTGTCGATCGACACACTGGACCGTGTCGATCGACACAAGCCTTGAAAACTCGACTCCGACTTGATCACTTCGTCTCTACTTTCCTCGATGCTCCAAAAGCTTCCAGTAAACTCCAATCGTTCTTTAACCTGCAAAGACTCTAAAAGACTCGAAAAATACCAAAAAGACTCTGTAAAAAGGACTTATATCATGGTTGAAAACGGGTAAAAATCATGATATATCAACTCCCCCAGACTTAGCATTTGCTTGCCCTCAAGCAAAACATACACCAAGAATGTGAAAGAGGTTTGAAAATGTAGAAACTTACCTTCGCTTGGAGTACCGGACCAAACCCTTTCAACTAGTAAGCCACATAATGCAGAACCAATTCAAAACCAGACCACCATGTACTTCTCCATAGACATTCGCAGCTTCCCAAATTCATCCACGACTTCTCAACATAACCCGCTAGTCCTCATTGCTGGGTCTCGTCCCAGATCTCAATGACAAGAACCTTCTAGACTCATTCCCATACTATACCATGACTAGTGAACCATACAACCTTTGGTACTCTTTCTCTCCCCCAAACTTATTCGATTCAGAAACTCAAAAACAGTGTTTTCACTACTATTGTTTCTTGTGAGGAGACAGGGTCGTGAGATCGCTCGTCCTCTACATCCGTTCTAAGGGACTCAGACTGCTGCTTTTTGAGCTCCAGGTGATCATCTCTTGAGTATTGACTCACTGGAATTTCATTTCCTTATCTTATACTTAAGAACTATCATATCACCCCAAATCATTCTTTTTTTTTTTTACCATTTTTTTTATAATCGAAGTAGAGGAGTACCATTATTTTCAACAGAGATTGCACTTGTCAGGTATGAATGAGGAGTCAAGATCTATGAACACCAATCACCGAGGAGGCCGCATAATTAGCTCGAAACCTGGCGGATTATGCTGGAAGTAACAGACGTCTCTAGTTAACTGGTCAGCCTTAGGATTTCCCATTAGTCTGATTCTGAAATCGATCCTGGAAAAATGGTCACACAACTGAAAGAGACAATCCACTAAACCAAAAGAAAAGTCATAGTTTCCAACTGTTCATTTTGACTCAATAAAATCTTTTTGACTGACTCTAAAAAACGAACACAAAGTTAGTAACTACCTCCTCCAGACTTAAACAACACTGTCCCCAGTGTTATCAAGCCTGAAATTGGTGAAAGAACAGAAAAGCAAAAGAAAAATCAATTGAAAAGAACGAGAACTTACCTGTTGCAGGGTGTGTCGATCGACACGAGTAGTGTGTGTCGATCGACACATTGGTTTTTCCTCGTCTCGTCACTTGCTTTTTTTTTTGTCCACACCACCCGTGCTGGCCAAGCCCAACTTAGGCGAAACGCTGTATCTCTATGTCTCCGTAACCAGCGTGGCGGTCAGTGGAGTTTTAGTGCACGAAGACCGGGGTGAACAGAAACAAGTCTTTTATGTTAGTAAGTCTTTAGACAGGGCAAAATCACACTACCCTCTCCTCGAGAAACTCGCACTGGCGTTAATTGTCGCAACCCGCAAATTACGACCGTACTTCCAGTCTCACTCGATCGTAGTAATGTCTACACAACCGTTGAGAATGATCCTCCACAGCCCGAGCGTATCTGGAAGGATGGCGAAGTGGGCGATAGAGCTTAGCGAGTACGATATCGAGTTACGTAATCGTACCAGCACCAAGTCCCAAGTCCTGGCCGATTTTCTAGTTGAACTTCCACCAGTCGCCCTAGAGATCGGGCCAACCAATCATGAGTGGATTCTTCACGTCGACAGCTCTTCCTCGCGGCACGGAGCGGGCATCGGCATTCGTCTTGAATCACCAACTGAGGAGATTTTGGAACAGTCGTTTCGGTTGGAATTTAAGGCATCAAACAATGAAACCGAGTATGAAGCTCTACTTGCCGGGCTACGAATGGCAAAGGAGGTCGGTGCTTTGCAAATCCACGTGTATTGCGACTCCCAGCTCGTAGCTAACCAATTCAACGGAGAATACGACACCAAGGACGAAAGGATGGAGGCATACCTAAAACTTACCCGCGAGTTGACCAAAGGCTTCGACACTTTCAAAGGCACAAAGATTCTACGGGCAAACAACGGTCAAGCTGATGCACTCGCCTCCTTAGGTTCCAGCTCAGATTCCGATCTGCGCCGAGTAATTTTGATCGAGTCAATCACCAAAACAAGCATTACTTTGCCTAAAGGCATCTACAGCATAAACACCGTACCAGACGATCTACCCGACACCGCCAAAACACCTCCACAGCAAACCGTCCGCTCCCCAACGATGGACTGGCGACACGAGATCATCGCTTACATCGTGTCTGGCGAACTCTTGAAGGACAAGTGGGCAGCGCGAAGGCTGGAGACCCGTAGTGCGCACTACATCATCATTAAAGATGAGCTCTCCTGATGGAACGCCACTGACGTATTACTCCAATGCTTGGCTGGTGACGAGACATACAAGGTCATGGCCGAAACACACGATGGGGCTGCTGGCAACCACTCTGGAGGTCGGGCCTTAGCGATCAAGATTAAGCACCTCGGTTTCTTTTGGCCAACAATGCTAAAAGACTGTGCCGAGTATGCCCGTTGCTGCGAACAGTGCCAACGCCACGAGCCGATGATTGATATGCTCAAATTTACCCTGAGCTACTCTCTCAAATTAAGAGATCGTAATAGTACTTAGGGATCGAATCCACGGAGAATCTAAACACACAATCGATTAGTGAATTCAAATTATGCTAAGTAAATAGAAATGAATGTAAAGTAAAAGCAGAAGTAAACAAGTGAATGATGATTAAAGTTTTTAAAATTCAATGAGACAAAAGAGTTAGGCAATGGGTTGTTCGCAGGAATGATTCGAAAATTGATCGTGTCGATCGACACACAGGTATGTGTCGATCGACACAGAGATAAAAACGATTAGGATTTTTTTAAGCACGGTTCTAGAACTCAAACACGAATGTAAAACCAATCAACTTTCGTTACAGAGATTATCTATGACTAAATCCCTAAATTCCAAATTTCTTTGCAAACTTAGTGAATAAAATCAAGCTTTAAGTTCAGGTTCAATTGTTCACAAAATTACTAAGCCAAATTTCTTTGCGAATAGATAATTTTGCTCATCTAAGATTATATCAGGTTGTTAATAATACTTTCGCATCTATTAAAGCAACCTAGGATATCCAATTTTAGTTGATCAATCCTAAAATCAGAGTTAAATCAATCTAGATGAAGAACATAAAGATAAATCCTAACAGGGTTTCAATCCTATCAATTTCTCATCAAACCCTAGAACTTCCCAAAACCTAACAAGCAAACTACTCAGACATGGATGAAGAAATCATTATGAATGAATAATATTGCATTAAAAAGATAGAGTAAGAGATACAAAAAGTTGAAATCAATGAATTCTGGAAGTCTGAAATCTCCTCAAAGCTCTCCAAAATCTCCTCTCTCAAGTCTCAATAGAAAATAAGATGTAGCCTAAACAATGGCTAAAAACTAGAATAAATAGGTCTAATCACGTTTTTGGTTCAATCTCTATGACAAAACCAAATCAAAATGGGAAAAACTGAAATTTCTTTTTTTTTTTCGCGAACCGGTCGGTTAAGGGCATGATGACATGTCGTCAGTAAAACTTACATAACTTTCGATCTAACCGTTGGAATAACCTCAAATAACTTCGTAACAAAAGCTAACTCGATTCTATATCTTGTGTCAAATTTGCAGGTCGATCCATTGGTTGAAAGTTCTCCAACGAGTGCCAAAATTCTGACCTTTCTGCAGTTTTTTTCTCGTCAAACATGTGTGTGTCGATCGACACAGTCTATTGTGTCGATCGACACAAGGCAAAACATGTTAAATCCGAGTTGATCGATTTGGCTTCTCTTTTTACAATGCTCCAAAATCTCTCAAAAGCTTTCATTATGCTCCAATCGATCATTGACCTACAAAGACTCTAAAACAATAGGAAAACACCAAAAAGACTTGATAAAAACGGACCTATATCATGGTTAAAAATGGGTAAAAACCATGATATATCAATGATCAACTCCCCGACCGAACCGCTCTCTACAGCAACCGCGCCCTACCCCTTCATGCGTTGGGCAAAGGACATTATGGGTCACATCCCAAAGTCAAGGCAGAAGCGGTACATCATCGTGGTCACGGACTATTTTACGAATTGGGTTGAGGCAGAAGCCTACGCGATGATACGGGCTACTGACGTGCAAAATTTTGTTTGGAAATTTGTCATATGTCGCCACAGGCTCCCTTATGAGATCGTCATGGACAACGACTCTCAATTCATCTCAGCGACCTTCGAAGACTTCTGTGCGAAGTGGAAGATACGATTAAGCAAATCAACACCAAGGTATCCCCAAGGCAACGGGCAGGCGGAGGCATCGAACAAGATAATCGTCGATGGTCTACGAAAGCGACTTGAGGACAAAAAAGGTCTCTGGAAAGACGAACTCGACGGCGTACTCTGGTCATTGCGAACTACTCCCCGTCAGTCGACCAACCGTACACCGTTCTCCTTTGCTTACGATCTGGAAGCAATGGCACCCGCCGAAGTAAACGTCAATAGCTTACGCCGTGTAACGATGACTGAGAACCCCACCCTCAACAACGATATGCTTGTTGACAACCTCGACCACATTGAAGAAGAGCGAGGGGCAGCTCTACTCGGATACAAAACTATCAGCAGCCCGCCATGCGATATTACAACAAATGGGTCCGCAACCGGAGTTTCAATGTTGGCGACCTCATCCTTCGTAAGGTTTATGAAAACACGGCAGAATACAAGGCTGGGAAACTCGGAGCTAACTAGGAAGGACCCTACCAAGTCACCGAAATCGTTCGACCTGGAGTCTACCGACTAATGACCCTAAATGACGAAATGATCCCGCGGTCTTGGAACTCCATGAGCCTCAAAAGGTACTACTACGACACCAAACTCTTCAATACGAATAAAGCCTTAAGACCAATTCGAGCCCACCGCTACAGACCGCGGACAACCGGTCACCTATCCCACTCTTTTTCCTTAAAAAAAAAACAAAAAAAACAAAAAAAAGGGAACGTTCTACGAGCTCACTTTGTCACTTTTGTAAATGAACTATGATTGGCTTGATCCCTATCACAATGGGTATGTAGGCAGCCCGTAAAAAGGCACCGCTATTAATAAAAAAAATATATATACATATTCAGTTCGTCAGCGCTCCATCTATTTACTTATGCTCTCGATTAATCATCAAACTTAATACACGCTCTCGCACACCCAGTTCAGAAAGCTCCGAGCTCATTTCACGTCAATGCTTCGGCCAAGTATTCGACCAAATTTCGTTCCACATGAACAAAAGTGGTTTGATCAACCACGTCGCTAGGACTGGAGCTTAAAAACTTCCCCTAGCGACCTGTAAGCCGGGGCCAGACCCGCCACCTGTCCCGTAACATCTAAGTAATCCTAAGTCAAGTCCTCCTTGCATACTTAGTCACGTAACGGGTATTGTCACAAACCGACCTCAGAGTCGCAGGCAAAACGGGCACACTTAGAAAATCCTAAGTACCCCAAGTACGACCTGGATATAACTAAGTATGTAAGCCGGCCAGACCCCACAAGCTTAGTCGAACGACGGTGTACGAACTCACAAAATTACAAAAAGTCGAAAGCGTTAAAATGGCAAAAAAGTAAATCCCATTTTAAAGCCCTCTCGGGCAGAAAAAAAAATACATAATGCAATGTTCTTACAAACCAGGATACTAAGGCCATAAGCGGCCTGGAAACAAAAAACAAACAAGAAAAGAAAAAAGAGAGAGAGTCTAAGCAGCTGGAATAACCGGGACCCCGTCAAGAGGAGCGAGCACTTCACCCGTGGCCGAGTCTCAAGGAGCTGCATCAGGATCTTCACAATCTGGTTCGATATCCTCCCTATCTGCAGCAGTCATTTGAGTCCCAGACTCGTCAAAAGGAGCCTCAAGGTCAGTTCGAGGAGGCATCGCGAGAAGAAAATGGGGAGGAGATATCACGAAGTCCGCCTCCGTAACCTCCTCTACGTCCAACGCCTCGAACTGAGCCTCGAACTTCCTGAAATTCTCCTCGAGAGCTTTTGGCTTATCCTCAGGAATGGCGATTGCTTCCTCCATTAGAACAGCTAGGTAGTCCGTAATCGCCATCGCTTGATTCATGAATACCGAAAGCCGGTTTACCTCCTCGCAGTCCGAGATCAACTTTTTGATCCTACCTAACTTCTCGTTGCACCTCGCAACGATCTGGTTGACCACGTACTCCCGAGAGGATTGCAAGCGAGTCATCTCGCTGTCGTGGACGGTATTAAGGGATTCCTTCTCCGCCTTCACTCCCTCAAGCTCCTCCTCAACAAACCTCGCCCTCGCTTCCTCGGCTTTCGCAGAAAGATCGTTCATCACAAGATTCTGCTTAGCGATCTGCGCTTTTAGACCGGCTACCATGTCGGCCTCTGCCTTTATTTCACGAAAACCCTTGAGCTTGTCGGCGAGTCTCCGAACGCGACGTTCATACCTTAAAGTAAGCATGTTCGCGTGGGTAATCATATGTCAAAACAAAACGACGAGAAGCTCAGTAAGGAAAGTTAGTAGGAAAAGGAGTAATAGATTATAAGGTAGGAAGCGAACACGAGCTCACCTCCATCGCGCCTCTCGCGAACACTTTGTACGCTTTGTTCTCCACCAAAGATTTCGGATCGGGGAAATCATAATCTATGTGGCAAGGGATCCTGGAAAGCAGATCGGCGGATACTCGCAAATTATCAGCGATGTGCTTCTGCCCACTATAGTTGAAGGCAAGATCATAGGCCTCCGTGTTTTCCGTGGAAGGATCGGCCTGGACTTACTCTTCTCGCGCCTCCTCAACACGAGCTTTCTTTTTCTGCCCGCAAGAAGTCCCCTCGAACGTCCTCTTCTTTCCCTCTTTTTTCCTCTCTCGGACCTCCTTCGCGGCTTCTTCAGAGGTCACCGCCATCTTCTTACCGACTGTCTTCTCGGCAAGCGAGGCCTTGACCTCTTTCCTAGCGAGGGCTTCGGCCTGCTCGCTAGGTTGAAAACCGGCCTATCTGGTCATTGCAGTGACCTCCTTTGAGCCCGCTGTCCTCCCGGAACCAGGTGCCCCGACCTCTTCAGTATAGTTTACCTTTTTGAACGTGACCTTCTTTTTGACCATCTTCGGTTCTTTCTTTTGACAAACCTTTTTGGGCTTGATGGGAGGAAAAGTGTAAGGATGCAGCGGAGCGAGCTCCAAGTCAAAACAACCTTCAGGGAGCAAAAAATTTTATTTCAATAAATAGCTCGATCGAAGTCAGAACGCAGAAGGGAAGTAAAGAATATACCTGTGAGGATCCGACCTATGCACCTTCGAATCCGCTATTCAAGAAATTCTGGCCAAAGCTGAGGCATTACGCTTTTCAGAATGTTGATCAACAAATCTTCTCCGAGCTTCGGTGGGAGGAGAATTCTAGGAACAATAGAATCTGCATGCAAGGGAAAAGATTAGATGTCAGCCCGGACAAGAAGAGTAAAAATACATCGGAGAATAAACATACTGTATCTAATATTCCAGCCAGCCCGAATGGGCCATCTCGGATTTGCAACCGAGTCCGCATTTATCTTCACAAAAAAATAGTATCGCTCCCAGTCCTCGGACTTATCACTATGGGAGTCCGGGTCAACCAACTTGAATTTCGGACGGGCTGATACGTAAAAGCGACCTGTAGGCCTCCTCTATTTAAAGTAGGTCATCGCCTCAAAAGAGTCGCAATCACATTCTATCCTATGCTCAGCGCCTAGCGTCATGCATACCACGAAGTTATGAATTGACGCGTGGGTGAGCTGAGACATAGCTATGCCGCGTCGGGCGCAATACTCGATCAACAGTCGTGGTAATGGGAACCACAGCCCGCTGTCCATAAAAAAGGATTCATATAGACACATGAATCCTTCCGGAGGCGACCAAGGACGGTCACGGTCACCCGAAATAAGCAATTCCACGCTGTCCGGCAAATCCCGAGCAGATTGCATAATCGCCAGCGATGTCTCGTCGGATAATATTTCCCAATCATCACAACGCCTCAGCACGATATCGCAACCTAGACCTGACCCTGGAGAATCCATTCCTTCTTAAGGGAAATCCGACAGATCAAAGTAGTCTGGATTCTCTGCACCTCGGGTCCGACCTCCTCCGGCTAGATCGCGAGCGGGCTGTCGACGCCCCGCCTTGCAAAGTTTAGGGGTAGCGGGCTCGGAGGTCGTGGCCTCCTTGTGATCTAGCCCCCTCTGAGGGATTTCAAAGGGCTCAGACTCAGCCGCATGCCCTGATGCAGTTCGATTGGTCGAAGCAGATACTAAAGACGAACCACCAAAAGCTTGTTCGGAGGAGAAATTGTTCTGGGAATCGGTCTGGGATGATGAGGCCATGGGTCAGATACAACACGACAGATTCTTCGGAGACGGATTGGAAAATTCAAGGACCGGATGATGGGACAGGAACAAAATCTATCCAAAGCAAGAACTAGAGAGAGAAAGAAGAAAATAGAAGAAGATACTACCTTAGAGAGAGAAGCAAGCAGGATGAAATGAGGGAAAGAAGAGCGGATACCACTTTTTATAGATCCAGAGCGGAAACCGAAGCGTCGCACCTCGAAAACTTCGAACTCCGCGTGACAGACCAGTCAAACGTCGACACGTGGCAGGGTCAATTCGCACAAGATCCAGATCGCGAACCCATTAACAACGAAGCTCGGCTCATCTCGTTCGTTGACCCGGGGGGGGCTAGTGTTGGGCCAGGACCTACGGCCCAAGCGATCTGGAGGCCCGATAAACTTCTGGGGGCCCAACTCATGTCCTAACTATGGTGTAGTCAAATGAAGATCAGAATTGACTATCATAGTTAATTAAACCTAGGATGTACCTTCAAGGTTTTACTATAAATAGGATAAAGCTGATGGGACAATTCATTATTATTCCTGGGAGAGAGTACAAGGGACCAAAAACAATCTTTCAAGACTCTGACTCTCTGTCAAAAGGATACTTTCGGAAAGCTACCGCTGACCAGGAAACACCAAGAAAAGATATTCTTTGCGGAAGCTCGCAATTATCTAGTAGCCCGGGATCTGTCCGGTCTACAATGATTTAGTAGCCCAGGATCTGTCCGGTCTACAACGATTTAGTAGCTCGGGATCTGTACGGTGTACAATTTTCGTTCTAGTAGCGATCTGATAGCCCGGGACCTGTCCGGTCTAACGATTTTGAACTATTCTATAACATCTACAACCCGCGAGCTCATTTCTCAATACATGAAATTCTCCGACCTTCTATTTACTAAATTCATTGTTCCGCTTTTGGGCTATTCCAATTGGCGCGCCAGGTAGGGAACTGGAGATTTTCTAACGCAAAGAATTATGAGTCTGGAAGCATCGACCAGTCGGCTAGTCGACAGCGCGATAACGCGAGAGACCGCTAAAATAATTCAAACAATCTCTCCCATTACAACGATGGAAGGAGCGGTCACCAACCAAACATTAGCTAACGGAGAAACTGCTCCCGCCGTGGTCGAGCCTAGAAGAAGCGAACCCACACCCATCACGAACGAACAGGTCAACTTTGCCACAATGTTGAACTCTCTCATGCGACGCTTTGATCAGCAAGACGATCTGTTTAGACAAACTAACGTCCGCCTGGACGAACTGTCAAACGCCTAGAACGTTATTCAAGACTTGAGTTCATTGCCTGCTAGTTTTGATCAGCTGAAACATACATTGAAGTATGGCAGAGACTCTTTGACACTAGAAGAGGTTATTTCATCGGCTAAGTCAAGAGAAAGAGAGTTAGCAGAGAAGCAAGCTGAGAAGGGTCAGGCTACTGTGTTGTTTACGAAAGAAAGAAAATCTAGGAGAGGTCAGTAGGGTCAGAAGGGAAGGTCTAGAAGCAAGTCTAGGAATGGGTCGAAGGTGATTTGCTGGTACTGCAGAAAGGAAGGGCATATAAAGAAAGACTATTTTGCCCGCAAGAAGAAGTAGGTGTATTGGTTGATCAACAACTAGAAGATGCAGCTGTGTTAAATCTGTCAGAAGGTAGCTGCAAGGAGAATTGGGTTATAGATTCTGGATGACCTCTAGACGAGACTGGTTTTATGAGTTTGAGGAAAAGGAGACCAGCAAGATTTTGCTTGGAGATTTCAGAACAGTTGAAGCTCAAGGTTCCAGTTCTATAAGGCTGAATACGCATGACGGTTCCATTAAGGTACTTAACAATGTGAGATATGTGCCGAATTTGAGGAGGAATTTGATCTCTACTCCTACTTTGGATAAGTTGGGTTTTCTTCATTCGGGTGGTAATGGTAAAAATGAGTTTCACAAGAATGGAAAGTTGGCTTTGCGTGGTGTGATGACAAATGGACTGTACATTTTGGATGGTGAAACAGTGACAGAGGAGGCTGGAAATCTGGAAATGGAAAAGGGTCAACCGCCTATGTGGCACAGTCGCTTGGGTCATATGAGCTACAAGAATCTTAAAATCTTGGTTAAAGAAGGTGTTCCAAAGAAGAAAGATGTTGGCAAAGAGTTCTTTTGTGAATATTGTGTGTTGGGAAAGGCTAAGAGAGTTAGCATGAGTCAACTCATGTTTTGGAGTATGTCCATTCGGATTTGTGGGGCTCTCCAAATGTTGAAGCATCAATGTCAGGCTGTCACTACTTTCTGTCAATCATTGATGATTACTCTAGGAAGGTATGGATTTATTTTCTCAAGTCTAAGGATGTGACATTCACAAAGTTTTTAAGAGTGGCAGACATTTGTTGAGAACAAAGTTGATAGAAAGGTGAAATTGATATGCTCAAATTTACCCTAAGCTACTCTCTCAAATTAAGAGATCGTAGTAGTATTTAGGGATCGAATCCACAGAGAATCGAATAACACAATCAATTGGTGAATTCAAATTTTGCTAAGTATAAATGTATGAATATGATGAAAATAACTAAATAAAGCAGACAGATTGAGATTTCGGTTCTAGTAATCAATTGGACAAGGAGTTAGGCATTGGGTAATTCGCAGGAATGATTAGAAATACGATCGTGTCGATCGACACAAGGGTACGTGTCGATCGACACAGGATATTCAACGGTTAGGATTTTATTAATAACAGTTCTAGAACTCAAACACGAATGTAAAATCAATCAACTTTCGTTGCAGAGACTATCTATGACTAAATTCCTAAATTCCAAATTTCTTTGCAAACTTAGAGAATAAAATCAAGCTTTAAATTCAGGTTTAATTGTTCACAAAATTCCTAAGCCAAATTTCTTTGCGAATAGATAATTTTGCTCATCTAAGATCATTTCAGGTTGTTAATAACACTTTCGCATCTATTAAGGCAACCTAGGATATCCAATTTCAGTTGATCAATCCTAAAATCAGAGTTAATTCAATCTAGATGAAGAACATAAAGATAAATCCTAACACAATTTCAATCCTATCGATTTCCCATCAAACCCTTGAATCACCCTAAACCTAACAAACAAACTACTCAGACATAGATGATGTAAACATTATCAATGAATAAATAACTTGAATAAAAGAGATAAGGTAAAAGATACAGAGAGGATAAATCGACGGAGTCTGGAAGTCTGTAATCTCCTAAGCTCTCTTAATCTCCTCTCTCCAAAATCTCCAATTAAAAACTAGATAATCCCAAAAACACCTAAGGAAAAACTATATATAAGGTTTAAAATTCGGATTGGGCTTCTTGTACAACTTCTGGATTTTTTGGGCAAAACTGGAATTTCTTCAAAACTTGAAGTCTTCACGTGTCAGACGGGCATGTCGATCGACACATAGGTCCGTGTCGATCGACACAGACTTGAAAACTCGACTTCGACTTGATCACTTCGGCTCTTCTTTTCTCGATGCTTCAAAATGCTCCAAAAGCTTCCATTAAGCTTCAATCGTACTTAATCCTGCAAAGACTCTAAAAGACTCGAAAAACCTCAAAAAGATACTATGAAAAAGACTTATATCATGGTCGAAATCAGGTAAAAACCATGATATATCAACTCCCCCAGACTTAGCATTTGCTTGCCCTCGTGCGAAACATATACTAAGAATGTGAAAGAGGTTTGAAAACGCAGAAACTTACCTTCCCTTGGAGTACTGAACCGACCCCTTTTAGCTAGTAATCCACATAATGCATAACCGACTCAAAATCAGACCACTATGTACTTCTCCATAGACATTCGCAGCCTTCTAAATTCATCCACGACTACTCAACATAACCCGTTAGTTATCATTGCAAGGTCTCGTCCCAGATCTTGACGCCAAAAGCCTTCTAGACTCATTCCCATACTATACCATGACTAGTGAATCCATATAACTTTCGGTACCTTTTCTCCCCCAGACTTATTTAATTCGAAATTTTCTTTTCTTTTCTTTTTCAATCAAATGTTGAAACTCAAAAGCAGTGCTTTCACTACTGTTGTTCCTTGTGAGGAGACATGGTCGTGAGATCGCTCGTCCTCTACATCCGTTTTAAGGGACTCAGACTGCTGCTTTTGAGCTCTGGGTGATCACCTCTTTAGTACTGATTCACTGGAATTGTATTTCCTCATTTGATACTCAAGAACTATCATATCACCCCATTCTTCATCATTTTTTTTTTATAAATTAGGGAGAGGGATACCATTAGTTTCAACAGGAATTTGCACTATTCAGGTATGAATGAGGAATCAAGCTTTATGAAAATCAATCACCGAGGAGACCATATAATTAGCTCTAACATGGCGGATTATGCTGGAAGTAACAAACGTCTCTACTTAACTGGTCAGCCTTAGAATTTTTCATTAGTCTGACTCTGAAATCGATTTTGGAAGAATGGTCAGACGACTGAAAGAGACGATCCACTTAAACCAAAAGAAGGGTCAATGTTTCCAACTGACTATTTTGACTCAATAAAAACGTTTTGGACTGACTCTCAAAAACAACCACAAAGTTAGTAACTACCTCCCCCAGACTTAAACAACACTGTCCCCAGTGTTATCAAGCTGAGTTTGGCAAAAAAAATCAAAAGGATAACGAACTTGGAAAGAGAAAATGAAAATTTACCAAATGTTTTCCTTATGTCGATCGACATAGAGAACCGTATCGATCGACACAGGTTTCCGAACTGGATCATGAGTTGTGCGGAATTGGAGACAAAATGTTAAACCGTGTCGATCGACATAGAGATTTATGTCGATCGACACATCATCTCTGGACATTTCCGCAAGTTTGGTCATCCTTTTCCATCGTTGAAATAAATTTCAAAGCTAATCTTTCTGCAAAACACAACTCAAAAGTCGTAATTAAGAAGAAAACATAGGCAAATCACATTAGTTCATCAGTTCTGAAATCCTAAAGAAACATAAAACAAACTAACTCAAAGAGAGACAGAAAAATAGACTCAAAGTTAGATAATAAAAGAAAATAAAAAGAAAACAGGAAAAAGGATAAGTGATCTAATCATCCTCCTCAGATGATGATGAAGGTCGTGGAGTAGGTTGGCGAGGACGAATACAGCCACATCGAGGCCAAGTAGACATGGCGGTCCACATCGTCTGGAGACTCTGAACAACCCAACTCTGAAACTTGTGCTGCTCCATAGGGCGATCAAGCACTGGTGGTAATGGAGGAATCTGACGTGGAGTACTGGAAGTGCCCGCATCTGAGGTACCAGCTGCAGCAGTGTCCCGAGTAATTTGCTTTCGCACAGCTCCAACTGGGCGCAGAAGTCTCTCGTCAAGCTCGAAAGCCATCACAGTAGGGTCCGCAGAGATCCTCATGAGCTCAGGAATGGGCAGCTTTACCATCCGCTGCTCGCCAGGAACTGGGCGGAAAACCCAATGCTGGTCTCCCTTGAGCCAGGTGGCTCTCATCAGGTAGTCCATGTCCATAGAGCAATTTGCTCTCTCCCTAGTGCAATCAGATGAATCTATACCACAAAATATGAAAATGGGAGCGAGGAGGCTACCAGCTGCGAAGGGCTTGCTGCTCTTCTTCAGAGTAAGTGGTGTGTTCTTCAGAGACAGCAAGTGGCGCGCGAAGACAACCCCCATGTTAGGGTGAGGCTCAATCCAAGTCGAGAGTTGAGATTCTTCCCAAGCCGTGTCTGAGATATCCTGGCGCAAAACATATGACAAGAGGATCAGCTCCTGAAGCCTCATCTTCCCGGGCTCCACTTTGTACAGTATAGTAGTGGAGAACAGGCGGAGCAAGTAGCGGAGGACTGGATGCCTCACATCGGTGTGTGTGGAGGTAGCTGGAGCATACATCCCGGTCCCAAAACGTCCCTAGAAGGCCTGTATATCCGGGATGGCCTCCGGAAGTACCTGATATTCTCGATCCTCATCGAAACCATACACTCTGCAAATATCCCGGAGAGTGACCATGTGGCGGACTCCTCTGATCTTAAAACTCAATCTCCACTGTCCTCCAGCATCAGTGTGCTCTGCATTCCCTTTTACACAACCAAATCGCATCGAGGCAAAAAACTGACGTACTAAGTCAGGGTACATAGGGTAGGGGTGTGTGGCAATGGTTTCTAACCCTGCGTTCTTCAGCAATTGTAACACCTCCGTCCTGAGTCCCAAAGCACTCATTATCCTTGAGTTAGCATATCTGGTTGGAGCGAGCTTCACTTTCGTCCATTCGTTGTACAGAAGCGAATCATAGTCATCCCACTCCTCCGTGATCGCCCTGTCAATAACATCGCTGCGAAGTAGGATCTTTGCAGGAACATCATCAAACTACCTTGCGATGGGGATTTTCCTTCCCTCGAGTCGTGGCCATGGATGACGAGATGCGACAGTCTGAATCGTTGGTTGAGAGCTGGATGCAGCTTCTTTGTCTGTTCGTTGACGCTTTGGAGCCATCTTCTGTCATGGACGTGTCGTCCGTGGTCCGTGTCGATCGACACACAGGACCGTGTCGATCGACACGGATCATTCTGTTTCAAAAATCTAAAACATCTACACTAAAAAGTAAAAGATGAGGAAACAAAACGAAAAATCAAAATAATTTACATGTACCAGTGGGTTGCCTCCCACTAAGCACTTGTTTTCAGTCATTAGCTTGACTGTGTTAGAGTTCAGGCAGTGGGTGCATCATCCAGAGGCACAATGTGTCCTTCCGGAATCTCGGCTTCTGCCCAATAGTGTTTCACCCTTTGCCCGTTCACGGTGAACTCTTTTCCATCCTTGCTGATCAGGACAACAGCTCCATGTGGTCGTACTTCCTTGATGTAAAAGGACCTGACCTACGAGAAGGAAGTTTACTAGGAAAAAGCTGTAAACGAGAGTTGTAAAGCAGTACCTGGTCATTTGGTTCGAATGTCCTGGAGATGATCCTATTGTCAT
Organism: Arabis hirsuta; assembly: GCA_964056655.1. Lineage (NCBI taxonomy): Eukaryota > Viridiplantae > Streptophyta > Magnoliopsida > Brassicales > Brassicaceae > Arabis > Arabis hirsuta. The sequence continues at coordinate 5,495,102 of OZ053303.1, read as the reverse complement.
GATATGCTTTAGTCCGCTCCTTGTATAACTTAGAGCTTTCATAAGCATGATGTCTGATTTCATCCACTTCATTCAGCTGTATCAGACGCCTCTCTGCAGCAGGCTTGATGTCGAAGATGAAATGCATAACTGCCCATGCTGCTCTGTGTTCCAACTCAACCGGAAGATGACACGCTTTCCCATAAAGTAGATGAAATGGAGTAGTCCCAAAAGGTGTTTTGTAGGCAGTCCTGTAAGCCCAAAGTGCATCATCAAGTTTGGCTGACCAATCCTTCCTTGTGGAATTTTCCGTCTTCTCAAGGATTTCCTTGATTTGTCTGTTGGATACCTCGACTTGTCCACTCGTCTGAGGATGATAAGGACTGGCCACGCGATGGTGAACTCCGTATTTCTGCAAAAGCTTAGCAAAAACTCTGTTAATAAAATGTGTTCCACCATCACTAATGACAACTCTGGGAACTCCAAATCGAGGGAAAATGATGGTCTTAAACAGCTTAACCACCACCGCAGCGTCATTCCTAGAACTAGCAATCGCCTCCAAGCATTTGGAGACATAGTCCACAGTGAGGAGGATGTACTTGTTCCCATAAGACGACGGGAACGGGCCCATGAAGTCAATGCCCCAGCAATCAAAAACCTCAACCTCAAAGATGAAGTTTTGTGGCATCTCATTCCTCTTGCTAATCTTACCTCGCCTCTGACAAGTATCACACTGTGCAATGAAGACATGCGCATCTTTGAACATAGTAGGCCACCAAAAACCAGCTTGTAGAACCTTTAAGACCGTCTTGAATGTGGCGAAATGCCCAGCATACTCAAAACCGTGGCAGTGATAAACTACATCTCGTACCTCACTCTCTGCAATACATCTTCTGTAGATTTCGTCTGAACAATGCTTGTAGAGACAAGGCTCATCCCAATAATACCTCCTTAGCTCTCTCATGAAATTCTTCCTCTCGTATCCCTTAAGATCTGTAGGCACGTATTCTGCAGCTAGGAAATTTGCAATGTCAGCGTACCACGGTCAGTTTGATCCGGAAATAGAACATACGAGGTCATGTCGATCGACATCGTGAAGTATATCGATCAACATATCTGTTTTTGGGGTCTGAGGTGTGACGATGAAATTCCGTGTCGATCGGCATGGATCCTTCAAGTCGATCGATATGACATCTGATGATCTAGAAACGTGTTGATCTAGCACCTTGCTCGCTTGAAAACCAGTCTCAGTGTAGAGCACACTCTCCTCTGGGAAGTAGTCATCGATGGGGACGTGGTCGTCTATCCGAATTCGCGAAAGATGATCCGCGACACCATTCTCAACTCCTTTCTTGTCTTTCACTTCTATGTAAAACTCCTGGAGAAGTAGAATCCATCTCAACAATCTAGGCTTAGCATCCTTCTTCTGCATCAAGTATTTGAGTGTTGAATGGTCAGTGTGCACAATCACCTTAGCTCCAATCAGGTAGGGACAAAACTTCTCAAAAGCAAAAACCACTGCTAGCAACTTTTTTTCCGTAGTTGCATAATTCCTTTGAGCCTCGTCTAGTGTCCTATTAGCATAATAAATGGCGTGCAGCTTCTTGTCTTTCTTCTGACCTAAAACAGCTCCAACTGCATAATCCCTGGCATCACACATCACCTCGAAAGGCAAATCCCAGTCCAGAGGTTGCACTATTGGAGCACTCACCAAAGCCTGTTTCATCCGTTCAAAAGCAGCTAAACAGTTAGTATCAAAAAGAAATTTGACATCCTTACAGAGCAAAGTGGTGAGTGGGCGAGCGATTTTGGAGAAGTCCTTGATGAATCTCCGATAGAACCCGGCATGTCCCAAGAAACTTCGGATCTCCTTGACTGAAGTAGGTGGTTGCAGACTTGTCATGACCTCGATCTTAGCACGATCCACCTCAATCCCATCAGCTGAAACTCTATGACCAAGTACAATGCCATCTTTCACCATAAAGTGGCATTTCTCCCAGTTCAGAACCAAGTGTTTCTCCACACATCTGGCAAGCACTCTCTCTAAGTTGTCCAGACAATCTTTGAAAGACGAACCGTAGACCGAGAAGTCATCCATGAAGACCTCCATGTAATCCTCAATCATGTCCGTGAAGATCGACATCATACAGCGCTGGAAAGTCGCAGGGGCATTACATAGTCCAAATGGCATTCTGCGGTATGCAAAAGTGCCATAGGGACAAGTGAATGTGGTCTTCTCCTGGTCCTCTGGATGGATGGGGATTTAAAAGAAACCGGAATACCCATCGAGAAAGCAGTAGTAGGGATGATTCGCTAGACGCTCCAACATTTGATCAATGAAAGGTAGGGGAAAATGGTCTTTCCTGGTGGCTGCGTTGAGCTTCCGGTAGTCAATACACATCCTGTGCCCAGTCACTGTCCTTGTAGGAATCAGCTCGTTCTTCTCATTCTTGACCACTGTGACTCCTCCTTTCTTTGGCACTACGTGAACCGGGCTAATCCAAACACTGTCTGAAATGGGATAGATGATCCCAGCCTCTAGAAGTTTCAGAATCTCCTTCTTGACAACCTCTTGCAAATTTGGATTTAGCCGCCTCTGATGCTCAATTGATGACTTAGTCTCATCCTCAAGGTGAATCCTATGCATGCACAAGTCTGGAGAGATTCCTGAAATATCATCAAAAGAATAGCCAAGAGCTTTGCAAAACTTGCGCAGCTTGCTTAGCAATAGAGTGAGCTCTGCATTGTTCAATGAAGCATTAACAATGACTGGGTATGTTGAATTGAGACCAAGAAAAGCATACCTTAGCCCGGCTTGAAGTGTTTTGAGTTCGATTGTTGGAGCTTTTTGTTCACTCCAATCACTGTCTGCGGACCCGTGTCGATCGACACAGACCTCATATCGATCGACCTGGGTTTTTAGAGATCCGACCAACTCTACTTTACTAGCCAAGTGCATCACCTTTTTACCAGCATCCATCAGCTTAGCATACCCTTTAGCAACCTCATCAAGCTGGCTCTCCACTGTCACAGAGTTCACCAAGGTCCTTTCCAAGGGATCAATGGGATGCACCTCATTGAAGACATCTTGTGCAATGTCTGTGAGCGTGTCGACATAGAATGTCTGGCCATCTATGGTGGGTCTCTTCATCAGCCTATCCATCTCGAATTTCATCTCCAAATCTCCCACACTCAAGGTAATACTGCCTCTTTTGTAATCAATCATTGCACCAGCTGTAGCTAAGAATGGTCTACCCAAAATAAGAGGGTCTTTGGGCTCCTCGTTGTATTGCAAAACAACAAAGTCAGTAGGAATCAAGCAGTCCCCAACCTTGATCGGGACATCCTCTAGAACACCTTCTGGAATCCTCACTAATCGATCGGCCAGGATAAGTGAGATCCTAGTAGGCTGGAAGTCAGTCATACCAAGACCAATAGCTACCGAGTGTGGCATCAGATTAACACCAGAACCCAAATCACAAAGAGACCTCAGAAATCTCTCCTTGAAGATCAAACAATCCAACACAAAACTTCCCGGAACTGTGAGCTTCTATGGAACTCTGTTCTGAATCACTGCACTGACCTGTTCTGAAATCATAGCAACACCTTCCTCAAGACCCAAATTCTTAGTTACCATCCTCTTCACGTAACGACGGATCACCGGACTGGTCCAAATAGCATCAACCAAAGGAAGTTCCACAACTAGCTTATCCATCACGGCCTTGCACCTAGCATCCTCCAGCTCCTGTTTAGACTTCTTCTGGCTCCTAGGATAAGGTATCTTAGGCACATATACTCTCTCTGCTGGACTAGCTAAGGGTTTAGACAAGATTGGATTTGTCTGGGACTCATGTCGATCGACACTGTCCTTGTGTCGCTCGACATGAGTTTTCTGCGAGATGTCACCGATTGCGTCATTCCCAGAATCAGGTTTTTCGACCCGTGTCGATCGACATAAGCCTTCCGTGTCAATCGACACGGGGTCTTGTGCGGAAATCACTTCCTCGTCGATTTCCACGAGCTCGTCTAATTGTTCTGCACCAAGTCTTTTCTTCATTACTGGCTCCCCAAGGGTCTTACCACTCCTCGTGGTGATGGCAGCAACACCATGCTTCGGATTTGCATTCGTCCTAGATGGAAGAAAGCCTTCTTGCCTCCTCGAATTTTCTACAGTCTGAGCAAACTGAGTGTCCAATTTCTTGACATGATTGTTCAGGGCCTCGAACTTCCCATTTAGATCATTGTACATAGCATCCATCTTTCCATTGAAGCTGATGGTCATCTTCTGTTGTTCTTCCAAGAGTTGCTCTAGCATGGATTTCATCTCGCTGCTCTCTGATGACTGAGGAAGAGGTGTCTGATAGGAAGATGAACCATAGTTCCTGGTGTAATTGCTCTGGAAAGGCTTCTGAAACTCGGTCTTCTGAAACTGTGGCTTAGGAGAATAGGTTGGTGAGCTTGGATTCCCAGTAAATGTGGTCCTTTGGTTGTTCCCATTGAAGTTCTTGTTACCCTGCTGGTTACCAAACCTCTGACTCTGAAACCCGGACCCACTGATGTAGTTGACATCTTCTTCATCCTGCTCTTCCTCTGGAGTGAAAGTTTCGACCTCTTGAGCAAACTAAACAGTCTTCTTCCCCACTAGAATGTTGTGTACTGAATCAAGCTTAGCCTTAACCTCAGCGATCTGGCTTCCATCCATGTTTCCACCCAGCTTCTTCCTTTCAAAATCTGCATTTTTGGTACTGTTGCTGGAAGCCAAATTGTCGATGAGAATTAGTGCGTCTTCCGGATATCTGGTGTTGAAGTTCCCATTGCTAGCAGAGTCTAGGGCCATCTGATATCTCCAATCAATACCTCTGAAGAAGATGCCCAACAGCTGGACATCACTAAACCCGTGGTGAGGACAATCCCTCTGGTAGGACTTGAATCTCCCCCAGGAAGCCTTAAATGCTTCTGTCGGACCTTGCTTGAAGGTAGAGATCTTAGTCCTCAGGTCCTCGGATCTCGCCTCATCAAAGAAATTGTTGAGGAAAGCATTCTTGGTGTCCTCCCAAGTAGTCAGCGAGCCTGGCTCTAGCTGCTTCAGCCAGTAAGCAGCTTCTCCACTAAGAGAGTAAGGGAAAAGCTTGCAGTATAGGTAATCACTGGATACTCCATTGGCTTTAATGCTAGACGCCAAATCCTCAAACCTCTCAAGGTGATCCATGGGATGTTCAGAAGATAAGCCATGGAATGGGTGCTGAGCCACTAGTGAGAAGTAAGCTTGCTTCAGCTCGAAATCGTTCCTCGGGAATGCTGGAGGTCGGATTGCTGCCCTGTTGGCATAGAACTCATTGGGCCTGTTGTACTCTCCCAAAGTACGCCCACGCCCAGCTGGCTCCTCAAAAATCACCACCCCATTCTCATCAATCCTCTGACCCTGAGCATTGCGTCTGCGACCCTCAGTGTCAGTTGGTGATGTATATACGGAGGAAGGAGCTATAGCTTTTGCTCTTACGGCTGCAGGGGTTATTGATATTGATGAGCCTCAGAATTATGCAGAAGCTATGGAGAGTGCTGATTGAGAGTTGTGGAAAGAAGCTTGTATTGAAGAGAAGGTTTCATTGGACAAGAATGAGACTTGGATCCTGGTTGCTAGGCCGAAGGATAGACAAGTTAAAAGTTGCAGATGGTTGTTCAAATTAAAACCTGGAATTGAAGAAAATGAGCCTCCTAGACATAAAGCTAGGTTGGTAGCTCGTGGTTTTACACAAAGAGAGGGGATTGATTATCAGGAGGCATTTGCTCCTGTGGTCAAGCATGTTTCTATTAGAACATTGCTTTCAGTGGTGCTTAATATGGACTTGGAGTTAGAGCAAATGGACGTTAAAACAGCGTTCTTACATGGTGAGTTGGAAGAGGATTTGTATATGTCTCAACCGGCGGGTTTTGAAGACGAAGAACATCCAGATTATGTGTATTTGCTCAAAAAGTCTCTATATGGCTTCAAACAATCTCCATGTCAATGGAACAAGAAATTTGATCAAGTTATGAAGCTGCAAGGTTTTATAAGAAGTGAACATGACCCATGTGTTTATACGAAAGAAAACACTCAAGGCTAGTACATATATCTCTTGCTATATGTGGATGGTATGTTGATTGCAGCCGTTGACATGAGGGAGGTAAAAGAGTTGAAGTGTCAGTTGAGTGAGGCATTTGAAATGAAGGATTTAGGTCCGGCTAGACGTATTCTAGGCATGGATATTCACAGAGACATAAATAAAGAAATCATGTACTTATCACAATCGGATTACTTGAAGAAAGTCATTAGGAGCTTCAAGATGGAAGATGCTAAGGCTTCTATGACTCCTATTGGGGCACATTTCAAACTGTCAAAGGTGAAAGACCAGGAAGAGTCTGTCAACACAGAGGTAACCCCATATTCCTCGGCTGTTGGCAGTATAATGTATGCTATGGTAGGATCTAGACCGGATTTAGCATATGGAATTGGCATTGTTAGTCGGTTTATGAGTAATCATGGTCACATTCATTGGGAGGCTGTTAAATGGTTGATGAGATACATCAAGGGGTCAGCAGATTTGAAGTTGGTGTTTACAAAGAGTGGCGACATGAGAGTTCAAGGCTTTTGCGATTCAGATTTTGCGGCTGATCTAGATAGAAGGAGATCGATCTCAGGCTATGTGTTTACAGTTGGTGGTAATGTGGTCAATTGGAAGTCAAGCTTGCAACATGTGGTGGCTTTGTCAACGACAGAGGCCGAGTATATCGCCCTGACAGAAGCTGTGAAAGAGGCAATCTGGTTAAGAGGATTACTCACAGATTTTGGTTTCAAGGAGGAAGTTGCTAGTGTGTGGTGTGATTATCAAAGTGCTTTGTGTTTGGCTAAGAATAATGTGTTCCATGAACGAACTGAACACATTGCCACAAAGTACAACTTCATCAGAGAGATCATAGCTGCTAAAGAAGTTGAAGTTCAGAAGATACACAGAAGCCAAAATCCGGCTGATATTTTGACAAAGGTGGTGCCGATTGGTAAGTTCAATTTTGCATTGGACTTGCTCAAAGTTCTCAAGAACTGAATAAGCCTACGGGCTTGATGGCTGGTGGTGTAAAGCACGGGGGAATCCACAGGAGATCAGAAGGATGCAGGAGAAAGAAGATTAGGTTCAGGTTTAAAATGGAGAATGTTAGTATGTTTTATCCTGAACTAAGTATATGAAAGACTCTGTTTCTTTTAGCAGGTCTCGGTTCAGTCTGGTTATTTCCGGTTTGTGGAAACAGATTGAATTATTAGAGATTTTGGTTATTGGTTGGTTTATTCCTTTGTCGTTATTAAAAGGGATAAGTTGTTAAGCTGATAAGATTGGGATTAACAGAAACAGAGTCATGTTCTTCCTCTCGAGCTTCTAGGTTTGTGAGAGCAAGAGAATCTTCTTGATAGTGGATTGCTGGCTTGATCTGGCCCCGGAGCAGTAGTTCTTCATATCGAAGGCGAAGCTTTCGTTCTTCTTGTTTCTGTGTGTTTGCGTTTGATTGCGAAAGAGAGAAGGTTCAATCGGAGTTAGAATTGGGAATATTCATATCGATATACGAAGGCTAATCCTCAACAGATAGATTATATCTTGAAAAACGAAAGTGAGAATACTCCTTTGCCATCTACAATGATACCTTACGCGACGGTTGAAGAGGCGTCCATGGCGTTAGGTCGGAACCTCACGTGTTTCGAGACTGTTTGGTTTGATTACTCCGCTACAAAGACCGACTACTACCTCTACTGTCACAACCTTCTCTTCTCCGTCCTTGTATTTTTCTTCGTTCCTCTCCCTCTTGTTTTTGTCGAATTAACGCGATTTGCCTTGGGTTGATTCGATCACTATAAGATTCAATCCAAGGTGAAAAACTCGTTATGTTTCGGTGTTACATAGATGTCATGAAAATGTTCTTCCTCTTTATTGGCCCAGTGCAACTCATTTCTTATCCTTTGATCCAGGTAATTTTCTCGAGATTTCTCTCAATAGATTTTTTTATGGGTGTGTTCTTAAGTTGACTTTATAGCTTCTAATTTCGGAATTAATAACCAGGTTTCAAAAATCGAAAAAGCAATTCAAAGTTCTATAGCTTCTAATGTAAAGGCTAATAACTTCGGGACGAGTATTTTTCAAGAAATTTCAAGAAATTTTGAGAACTTTTAGATAACTTTCAAATAATATACTACTATATTATTTTTAAAAATTTAATTTCCAAACAGTTAATTCGGGTTACTCAACCCATACCATTTTTCTTCCGTTAACCATTTAAATATATTAAACGGACTCAAACGGATCTATTATTTAAGAGAGAAAGGGGATGAGAAATTTAGGATGGGTACGGTTATGGTGGAGGTTTATAGGATTTGATTGACTATCTCTTAACCAATTTAGTGTCTCGATACCAAATTTAAGGCAATTTTATGTTAATTACAGATGACTGGGATTCAAAATGGATTGCCATTACCATCTTGTTTAGAGATTACAGCACAATTAGTGGTTTACTTCTTGGTAGAGGATTACACAAACTACTGGATCCATAGATTCTTCCATTGCAAATGGGGTTATGAAAAGATTCATCATATTCATCATGAGTACACAACTCCTATTGGATTTGCTGCTCCATATGCACATTGGGCTGAGATCTTTCTTCTGGGGATACCGAAGTTTTTGGGACCCGCGATTGCTCCTGGACACATGATAACCTTTTGGTTGTGGTTAGCTTTACGCCAAATCGAAGCCATCGAAACTCACAGCGGGTAAATAAGAAATAGTAGTGAACGCAAAGTATCCCCTTTTTTCTTGGCTTGCTCTTCCTTTTTTGAGTTTGTAATAATTCTTCCATTTGTTCAACTTTTGAATACTGCCTCAAACACAACTTTTTTATCTCTCCTTTGGTAGTATGTAAATTATAATGAGCTAAGGCTATGTGGGATCTCTGAACAGTGGTTCACCTTTTTTCTGTGTGGCTAAGATAAACACTAGCCTTTTCTGATACTCTATAGACCCTTTTAGTTAACCTTTTGGTGAACACTCCCATTGTTGAGCAAGAAAATATCCTTCAAATGATAAGTTTGTTTGGTGCAAAAATTGACTCTCTTTTTTTTCGTATCGCAGATATGATTTCTCATGGAGTCTGACAAAATACATACCATTCTACGGTGGAGCTGAATATCATGATTACCATCACTACATTGGAAGAAAAAGCCAGAGCAACTTTGCTTCGGTTTTCACTTATTGCGATTACATCTATGGAACTGACAAAGTGAGTGTTGAAACTTGAGTTGTTTTCCGCTTAGCATGTACCTATTTTGGATGGAACATTGACAATGTGGTTATATGTTCTTACTTTTCATTAGGGTTACCGATTCCAAAAGAAGCTTCTTCAGCAGGTAATTAGTTTATCTCCCGGCATAACATATCTCAACTGCGAGTTCACTTAATGATAAATGTGATCTCTAACCAAAGTTATTGATGTTATGTTTCTTGGTATTCTTGCTTGCATAGATCCAATAGTAAATGATGTATCTTATGACTGCAGAGCAAGGAAAAGTCCAAGAAGAGCAATGAGCATAATGGAGGAGAGAAATTTGATTAGTAAGCCCTATAAATATTGAAGTTTCTAGCAGGTGATAAAAGCAAACACAACTAATTACTTACCATGAGTAATCTACTAATCTAAGTCAAGATTCACAAAAGAAAAGGTTAGTAATTAGTTTTTCTCTATTCTGGTCTGTTTTGTGTCACATGAAAATGGTGTTTTTGTGACATTTTTGATCTGAAGGTTTTTCTTTTGTTTTTCTCATCCTTTTTAAAGGATTATAGTTTTGCAATGTTCAAAAAAGGTTTAGATGCTAAGGGGGACATCAAACTTCTACTCGGAGTCTAATTGATTTAGTCGTTTATAGAACAATTGGTACATTAGAATATGTAATCGCTTAAATTCAAAATTTTGTATGGTAGAGAAAAAAAAGATCAAAAGGATAAAATTCAAAATCTGTTCGGCTTAATTATAATAATAGATTTCACTAGTGACGGTGGGCGTTGGGAAAGATACGAAACGAATTGATAAAGAACTAATCTCATAGGCCATAACTAAAAACGAAAACGCAAACAAAAATAAAATCAAAAGTTTAAATTGCACTTAGTTGACTTCAAGTCAAACCCTCCGGTAGAGTTAGAGGAACTCAAAAATGGTACCTTGAGATGACACCTTATAATTGGCTTCATTGGCCACGTCATCAAAGGCCAAAGCATAACTCTACTTATAATCCGCACTTTCACGTCGATTTCATAAACCCCAATTTTCATATCAACTTCAAATTTCCTCTCGTCTTTATCTCCAAGCAAAACCAAATTTTGGCCTTGGAACAACGTTTCGATATCCTTCGTATTCTTGTGACCTTGGTAAAATGGCGGCACGAAAACAGCTGCTAATCGCTGATCGCTATAGTAAACGATTGCTTGAAACTTGTCGTAGTGGATTCCAATAAATTTGTTAGAGTTTCGGATCGAGAAATTCAAAGAGAGCTTATAGAGTAAAGTGTTGTTTTCTTTGAGGTCGAATCGAGTCAGTTTCGCGTTGTGGATTTGGAATTTCACTGCGTTGGATCGAAATATGATCCATACGATCAATGAAACTATACATACCATAAAGATTAGACGTATGATGTCTCTTACGCAGCCGCAAACGCAAATCTTAGCGTTCTCCATGTCTCTTCGTTAGAATGTCGTAGAGAGAAGTTAGTGAGTTACACAGATTCGTGAATGAAAAAAACAAAACAAGAGTTTCTAATTTATAAAACGTTGGTGCATTTCGATTTTTCCCTTTTTTTTAGTTTTTAACAAATTCGATTGTTTCCTTTTTTTTAACCGAAGCCTCTGTTTAGCGACAAGAATGCAAAATCCATTGGTTAGTGATTTTGGTTTAATCCAGTTCCACTGGTTTAACAATTTGTGTTAGTGATTTCGGTTTGATCCGGTTCCACTATATAACGGACACAAATCAAGCCACAACCTCTCTCACTCACACTCTCTCTCTCTCTCTTAAAGTCAACGACCGTCACCGTCGCTTGGAGGAGTGAGAAACTGAGAATCCTCGCCGGAACAATGATCCCTTACGCGACGTTTGAAGAAGCTTCCATGGCTTTAGGTCGGAATCTCACGAAGTTGGAGACAGTTTGGTTCGAATACTCCGCCACAAAGTCCGATTACTATCTCTATTGTCACAACATTCTCTTCCACATCCTCGTTTATTCCTTCGTTCCTCTTCCTCTTGTTTTCGTCCAATTCGCTTCGGTTTTTTTCTATCGGTACAAGATTCAAACCAAGGTGAAAAACTCCTTCTCTGATATGTTCCGGTGTTACAGAGAGGTCATGAAGACGTTCCTTCTCTTTATTCCCACAGTGGAACTCGTTTCTTATCCTTTGATCCAAGTAATTTCTCAACTGTTCTTGAATTGATTCGATTCACTAAAGTTTGTATATGATTTGATTTAAGGCGATTATGTGTTAAAAATTACAGATGATGGAGATTAGAAGTGGATTGCCATTACCATCCTGTGTTGAGATTGTAGCACAATTAGTGGTTTACTTCTTGGTAGAGGATTACACAAATTATTGGTTACATAGATTGTTGCATTGCAAATGGGGTTATGAGAAGATTCATCGAATGCATCATGAGTACACAGCTCCTGTTGGATATGCTGCTCCGTATGCAAGTTGGGCTGAGGTATTGGTTCTCGGGATTCCGACATTTTTAGGACCGGCCATTGCTCCTGGACACATGGTCACCTTATGGTTGTGGTTTACTTTACGCCAAATCGAAGCCATTGAAACTCATTGCGGGTAAGCACTAGCCTTTTAGTTAACCTTTTGGTGAACATTGTCATTGGTTGAGCAAGAAAAATCCATTAAATGATAAGCATCTTCTCTTAATCCAACTTCTTGAGTAAAAATTGACTCTCTTTTTTGTGTTTTCATTTTCGTCTCGCAGATATGATTTCCCATGGACTGTGACAAAATACATACCATTCTATGGTGGAGCTGAGTATCATGATTATCATCACTACGTTGGAGGACAAAGCCAGAGCAACTTTGCTTCGGTTTTTACTTACTGCGATTACATCTATGGAACTGACAAAGTGAGTTCCTTTCCGCTTAGTGTCTGCAAATTCTGCATTCGACGTTGACAATGTGATTATATGTTCTTACTTTTTATTAGGGTTATCGATTCCAAAAGAAGCTTCTTCAGCAGGTAAATAAATACTCCCAAAAAAATGTACTTCGTGAGAGGTAACCACACTCGTTTCGACGAAACCAAAGGTGGGGATTGATTTTTAACATCACATCTTACTGTGACTAAATCTCAACATTCTGGCTACGCCTTTAACCTTATGGCGACTCATTCGAGCTTTGTCTCAAATTCGATGTTTTATATGCTTTACCCATTGTAGTTTGTTTTATTGTAACAATCGAAAATGATGTTATTCCTTTTTTCTCGATATATTCCAAAAATTAAGTTAATAAAAGTAATATTTGCCCAAAAAAACAAAACTTTTGAACGACATCAGAAAAGGAAAGTTTAAAATAGCCAAAACCAAAGTATTTAACAAGGCGGGAATGTTACCTAATAACAAAGAAAGAAAAAATTTGGCTAGAGATATTTAGTGGACCAACCTCACCTTCGGGACTTCAAATCTCTTGAGGGCACTAAAGAAATCGAAGACGATGAAACAAGGCCAAACTTCGACTAGCAAATTCTTCTATAGCGCTGAAGTATCTCTCAAACTAAAATTACCTAAATTTCTACTCCTCTGGCTCCGGCTTAGTTTCTGTGCATTTTTTGTTATGCACCGGCATTGTACTTTATCAAGGTTTTATATAGAATTCTTAAATGACAAAAAGAAACACTAGATCAAATAGGTTTAAAAGAGAAAGTTTACATGAAGTTACAACATGTTTTTGTGTAACAACAAAAAACCAAATATGTTATTCGGAAAAAAATCAGTTTTGTGGACTTTGTTATCCATACTTAAAAGACTTCATTTTCAAGTAGAACTACTTGGATTATATCCTCTTTATACTATGTCGAGGTGCCTTTGTTCTGTTCGTGTGTTGGTGTACGTTGATGACTTCATAACCGGTGGAGATAGTTATGCGCTTGTTTGAAGCTTCAAGGCACATTCCAATCATACATATCACATATAAATGATTTGGGGAGTTTTAAAAATATCATTTCGAAATAAAAATTCCGCACATCAATGATAGAATCTATTTGTTCTTTTCAGCTAGATAGAAACTATTTGTTCCAAAAGAAATATATACTCAACATGAGCACATGAAACATATTGAAAACAATTGCCATTTGATCACTTGGTTGCATATATCTCACAAGTCGGGAAGAAATCAATGATGCAATGCAAACATATTAACAAGAGGCGTTAATTAGTGAATTTGGTTTGATCCGGTTCAATGCTAAAACCGATTAAGCCACGTCATCAGTCCCAAAGATTCGCCAGATCACTATTATATAACAGACAAAATCCAGCAACAACGACGACACTCTCTCTTTCTCGCTCCTCAATCTCACGTCAACAACAGTCGCCGTCGCCGGAAAAACCAGTCTGGGAACTGATAATCCTCCGTCGTCGTCTACAATGATCCCTTACGCGACGATTGAAGAAGCTTCCGTGGCGTTAGGTCGAAACCTGACGAGGTTCGAGACTATTTGGTTCGATTACTCCGCCACAAAGTCCGATTACTATCTCTACTGTCACAACATTCTCTTCCTCTTCCTCATCTTCTCCTTCGTTCCTCTCCCTTTCGTCTTCGTCGAATTGATGCGATCTGCCTCCGGTTGGTTCGATCGGTATAAGATTCAACCCAAGGTGAAGAACTCGTTATCTGATATGTTTCGGTGTTACAGAGACGTCATGAAGATGTTCATTCTCCTCGTTGGTCCATTACAACTCGTCTCTTATCCTTCGATCCAGGTAATTTTTGATTTGGTTGCTTCAAATCGATGATTAGGTTTCAAAATCGAATGTAAATTGCATTGATACAGAGTTTTAATTTGGCAATGTCATTGTGATTATGGTGGATTTTGACAATTTCTTGGCGAATCTGTGTTAATGTGTACAGATGATTGAGATTAGAAGTGGATTGCCATTACCATCTTGTTATGAGATTTTAGCACAATTAGTGGTTTACTTCTTGGTAGAGGATTATACAAACTACTGGATCCATAGATTCTTCCATTGCAAATGGGGTTATGAGAAGATTCATCATGTCCATCATGAGTATACAGCTCCTATTGGATATGCTGCTCCGTATGCGCATTGGGCTGAGGTCTTGACTCTCGGGATACCAACGTTTCTAGGACCTGCGATTGCTCCTGGACACATGATAACCTTTTGGTTGTGGATAGCTTTACGCCAAATCGAGGCTATCGAAACTCACAGCGGGTAAGAAACTAGCCTTTATAGACCCTTTTTAGCTTTTGGTGAGCATTCCCATTTGTTGAGTAAGAAAACACCTTACAAATTATGAGCATCTCATCTTGATTCAACTTCTGGACCAAAGCCAAACTATCTAAAGAAAAGTATTTAGAATATAAGATGTTTGTTTGGTGCATGAAACTGATTTCTCGGGGAATTTTTTTACTTCTTCTTATTGCAGATATGATTTTCCATGGAGTTTTACAAAGTACATTCCATTCTACGGTGGAGCTGAGTATCATGATTATCATCACTATGTTGGAGGACAAAGCCAGAGCAACTTTGCTTCGGTTTTCACTTACTGCGATTACATCTATGGAACTGACAAAGTGAGTTTTTTTAATCTTCAGTTCTTTCCGCCTACTGTCTACTGGTGCTGGATTAACATTGACAATGTGGTTATATGTTCTTACTTTTCGTCAGGGTTATCGATTCCAAAAGAAGCTTCTTCAGCAGGTAAATAAATACTGCCAAAAACTGAGACTGCACAATTAGCTTATCCCTCTGCATAACATATCTCAATTGCGAGTTCACATAACATTAAATGTGATCTCTAACCAATGTTATTGATGTTATGTTACTGGTATTTTTGCTTGCATGGACTCCAATAGTAAATTATATACCTTATTATGAGTTGCAGATGAAGGAGGAGTCCAAGAAGAGCAACAAGCAGAATGGAGGAGAGAAATTCGATTAGTAAAACCTAAAAACTGGTCACAAGGGTTGAAGTTTGTAGCAGGTGATAAAGCAGACGAAGCTAATCACTTACCAGAACTTATCATAAGTAATCTACTAATCCAAGTCAAGATTCTAAAATGAAATGGTTAGTAAATTAGTTTTCTCTATTCTGGTCTGTCTTGTGTCACATGAAACTGCTGCTTTTATGACATTTTCGATCTGCGTGTGTCGTTTACGATCTGAATTGTTTTTCTTTTGTCTACTCTTTTAAAGCGTTAGAATTTTGTATGGTAGATGAATGAAGATCACAAGGAAATCATCAAAATTCGAAATTGTGTTGGTGAGATTTTTACCTGCCTTTATCCATTTTTGTTTGTTTGAATACATTCCATAATTTGGGTGGATGATGAAAAAATCATTGATTATTGTAAGGATTTTTAATGAGTTTTGAACTGGAATGACGACGGTAGAAATTCTTTCATTTTCTCATTATCACCCAAACTTGAATTTAGATGCATTATTGGACATATTTTTACTGTCAATTAATTATACCATCGTTGTTGTAAATAAAGCCCGTATAGCTCAGTTGGTAGAGCGCAAGGCTCTTAACCTTGTGGTCGTGGGTTCGAGCCCCACGGTGGGCGTATTCTTTCTCTTTTTAATTTTCATATTTTTTTGGATAAAAATACAAAGAGCTCTTCAAAATCTCAGAATACTACAGCTTGTGCTTTTTCTTTTATGGTCAAAATAATTAATACGAACACTATCAAATAATTAAATTCACTCACATGCAATGATTTCACACTCGGACCGGCCGGTCGATCCAGTTCACCTGGGACCTAGTCATCATTTCGACTCAGGTTTGGTGTTAATATCCAAAAAATATAAAACTGGTAAAATCCGAAAAAATTTGCTATTGACCTGCGATCTGGACAGTTAAACCGATTTACCGGGTCACGGTTAAAAAAATCTCATAAATAAAGTATAACTAGAAAACGTAAAACTTATAATGTATATGAACAAAATGATATTTGGCCAACATTATTAAGCCCATTAATGTGTAATTCAATTTATTCTGAATTTAAAATTAAAATATGGTTTTTCAACAATGTGTTCAAGAAATTTTTAATTTTCAATTTTGTTTTAAGGCGAACGATTCACCTCCTCGTGACCTTTAATGTTTAGAAGTTTTGGACATGAAAACAAATGACAATGAGAGTCACTTTATAACTTCGAATATCTCTTTGTCTTTGACACACATTCCTAATACACCTACCATTTTACCGACGTAAAATTTTTAGGGAAATATGGACTTTTTGCTCTCAAAGATCCCAATCGAAAAGATCTCATCGACGTTATCTGTGTATTTCCATAGATTCTATGGTACCTATGAAAAGCCTGTAATGACAAAGTTTTAAGTAATATAGATCGATCCATACACGGGATTCTCGAGTTGGCTAGAAAAAAGGCGACATAATGGTTTTTGGCCAATGTTGAGGATGACAACGCCCCACTGCAGCAGGAGTTGGTAAGCAACATTAAGGTGGCTGCTGCAATTTTTACCTATTTCATAGATGGTTCTTGGAAGGAAGATGACCCTACCAGTGAGGTAGGGTGGATTTTACGACCACAAGATGGAGAGATTGACATTCTGGGTCTCAGTGGAATGCGTCGGCGGCTGTCTCCACTACACACGGAACTACATAGCCTTCTTTGGGCTATGAAAAGCCTACAGAAAAAATAGAGATACTGCTCGTTGTTTATCACAGATTCTCAAGAACTTGTGAAAATGGTGTATGCACCAGAGGAATGGCCAAGTTTTGCTTTGGAATTAGAGGAGTTCAAGGAGCTACGCAAGTCTTATCCGGAGTTTACCATAAGGTATTGTCCAAGGACTAAGAACAAAAAAGCGGAAAGCTCGCAATAAATGCTCGGCTTAGGAAAACTGTTTTTTCTAATATAGACATTTCTATTCCCGTTTGGTTCACAGATACTTCGGTGTCTTTCTAATCAAATAACATAAGTGCGTTCGTGACAAAAAAAAATTATATAATTAATTAATTTAAAGATCTATAATCCACTCAGACCAATCCGGATCGAATCGGTGACCCGGCAACCCAGAACATACTCCGGTTTGTCGTTCAGATCGGATATAAAAACAATTTATCGTGCAGATGGGTCAACAAAAGAAAAACAAAAAAAATCAAATCGTTAGAAATTTTTGTAAACGATGAAAACCAAAAAATTTCCCGATAATATATTCTCCAATAAAAAAATTACGAGAACTATCATTTTGATACTTTCCAACCTATATAATTAACAGAACAATCATACAGTATATACTTTAATTAATTATAAAACATGTCTTGTTTTATTAACAAGGTATGAGAACCGAGAAGTAACACAGTACATAAAGAGATAATACTTTCCTTTTTTTGTCTTCACTTAAAACTGAAAAAGAGAACCAAATTTGGCCAACTCTCTTTAAGGGGGAAAAGTAAGAACAACTCGGGAATGTCGAAATAAAAAATAGCTAAAATTAGGTAACTAGTTGTTATAATGCTTCTGATTGGTTGTATAGTTCAGACGCTCGTAAAATTTCTATAACCGTTACTTCCAAATATGTGACCAAAAACAACTTTAGGAACAAAACAAATAAAATAAACTTAAATATAACATAAAACGTTAAAACTTTAATTATAAAACCAAAAAAGATTGTTAAAATATCAGGAAGGAGTATAACTTTTCCAGTATATATACATTCTGAAACACACTAGCTCCAAGAACATTACAATACATAAACACAAACAAAATCAAATCAAAGCCACAATATGATTCCTTACACAACCGTTGAAGATGCGTCCATTGCGTTAGGACGAAACCTAACTTGGTTCGAGACGGTTTGGTTCGATTACTCAGCTACCAAATCTGATTTCTATATTTGGTGTCACACCATTTTGGTACTCTTCCTCGTATTTTCTCTCGCTCCTCTCCCTCTCGTGTTTGTCGAATTGACGAGTTGGTTCGATCGGTTTAAGCTTCAGCCGAAAGTGAAGTATTCGGTATATGATATGTTTAGCTGTTATAGAGATGTCATGAAGTTGTTCTTTATCGTTGTTGGCACATTGCAACTCGTTTCTTATCCTTCAGCTCAGGTTACTTATTCTTTTATTTTTTTTATTATTTAAGCAAAATACCCAACATCTTTAGGTTTGCATTGCAACATTTTTTGTGTGAGTGTTAAGATTACAATTTTGCTGATCTTGTGTGTCACCTAGAGCAGTGTTAGGATTACAATTTTGCTGATCTTGTGTGTCACCTAGAGCAAAGTCCCATTCTCCAATTTTGCAATATTTTGTGTGAATACAAATTTGCTGTTTTTGGGGTTATTAGAGCAAAATCTACATAATGATATTTGCAAATTAAATCAGTTAATTATAAAAATTCTTCAACCTGAACTGTTAGTTTTGCAATATTTTTATTGTGAATTATGTCTACAGTTTTGCTGATTTTTGTTGGGTTATTAGAGCAAATTTCATTTAAGCAAACATAATTTGCAAATTTAAAATTCAAAACTTTAAACATGTATATGTATTCCCCTATCTTACGTGTTAGTTTTGCCACATTTTTTGTGTGAGTGTTTGTTTAACCATTTGCTGATTTTTGGGTTCTTTGGAGCAAATTCCTCTCTAATCAAATATTATTTGCAAATTGTAAACTCAAGTGTTATATTATATTATATAATACATATTCCTACTTTGACCAAAAAGAAAAAAAGAAAAATATATATTCCTATTTTTCAGTTTTAGTTCCTTGCAACATTTTTTGTGTGAGTGTTATTAGTTGTACACTTTTAATCGCTTATTTTATTGGGTTAGTTAGAACCAATTCCCGTTTAATCAAATACTCCCTCTATATCATATTTGATGATATTTTAGAGAATTTTTTTTGTATCAAATTAGTTGATTGTTTTATTTTTCTATGTAAAAATTTAATACACCCTCAATATCATTTTAATTGATTTTCTAGAGATTTTTTTTTATATCAAATTAGATGATTTTTTCAATTTTCAATACAAAATAAATATGATTTTATTTGATATGACTCTTTATATTCTGACTATATAAATAAATATTATTTAGTTTTTATGACTATTTAAATTTTGCAGTATTTTATGGGATTGGTTGAAGTAATTTTATTTAAATAATAAATGATTATTTAACATAGAAAATATACAAAAATTACATTATTTATTGGGTTTCTTAATATTTGTGTAACATCTTTAAAAATTATCTAAAATGATATAGAGAAAGTACTATATGTGCAATTTGTAAACTTAAGCTTAAAACTTGTGATGTTCTTGAAATATACTAAAATGATTATACATATGTGTTATTTTATAGATGGCTGGGATCAGAAGTGGATTGCCATTACCATCGTTCATGGAGATAATAGCACAATTAGTGGTTTACTTCTTGATAGAAGACTACACAAACTACTGGATCCATAGATGGTTGCATTGCAAATGGGTTTACGAAAAGATTCATCGAATCCATCATGAATACACATCTCCGATCGGATATGCATCGCCATATGCACATTGGGCCGAAATCTTAATTCTCGGGATCCCGACGTTTCTTGGACCGGCCATTGTTCCTGGTCACATTCTGACCTTTTGGTTATGGATAACTTTACGCCAAATCGAGGCGATTGAGACTCATAGCGGGTAAAACGAAGAATTCAAATAATAATTTTGTTCAACATTTATACATATTTAAAAAAATACGGCAATTACCATTTGCAATTTTTTTTTTTGTAGATATGATTTACCATGGAATATTACAAAATATATTCCATTTTACGGTGGAGCAGAGTATCATGATTATCATCACTACGTTGGAAGACAAAGCCAAAGCAATTTTGCTTCAGTTTTCACTTACTGCGATTACATTTATGGAACTAACAAAGTGAGTCTTGCTCGAACTTCAGCTAAATCGATCCTTGTTCCTTATTTTTTCGGTTTTTTGTTAGTGTTATTAAACTAATTATTGACTAGTTTTGTTGTTATATTTTATTTTTCTACCATAAGGGCTATCGAATCCATAAGAAGCTTCTTCATCACCAGGTTAATATTCTCAAATTCAGATTTATAGTGGTACCTATTTATATAGATTCATATACGTGGTTCTATCCATATTTTATTTCGTTTATGATTTTTTTTTTTTTTTTTGCTTTTAAGGGTGTGTATCTTGTACGTTGTAGGTTAAAAAGGAAACGGAACTGAAGAAAGGAGTGAAATACTTTTTAGCGATAAATTCGAAGGTGATTGAAAAGTTGTAAGCCATCGATAAGATAAGATGATTTTATATGATCCCTATACATTTAATGTGGATTAATGTGTAATAATATGTGACGCAAATTATTAAATAAAAAAACACAATCTTAGTAGTAGTAGTATACTTTTTCTTACCTCCACTTCTTCTTACGAATAGAGATTTGGCCTGTCCGTTAAGGTAAAAATCCCCCAATAACATGGGTCTGGAGTCTTATGGTCAAGTGGTAAGAAAAATGGCTTGTGATGCTAACACGTTACGAGTTCGATCCACCTGCTATGCGAAACTAAAACACATTGTTTTGGACACCCACATGGATATTGATCCTTGCTTTTGGCTGATTTACATATCCGGAAAAATAGTCTATCCATGGGTTGCAGTGTAAGATTATTAAGTGGGGTCACATATGTTAATATTAAATATGTTAGGGTCATTAATTAATTAGCCTAATTCTATAGTGGTCATATTTATAATAAAGTAAAAGGCTATGGGCATAAGTGTTATGAAATATTAATATGTGGATACCTTTAGTAATTTCTAATTTGATGAAAGGCCGAATTAGAAATTGATACTCTATATAAATAGAGGGTTATGGTCCCCAAGCAACCCTAGCAGAAAATACAGAAACTCTCTGCATCCCATCACCAGAGAACTAAAGTCACATAGGGTTGTTTTGGAAGAGCCATTCCTAGAATTCAGAAAAACAAGTCATGGATCCAAAAGGTACGCTTCCGCTTCTGTTCTTATTATTCAGAGATTGACATGAGTTTATGGTTTATGTGAAATCATAAAATATAGTTCTAACAATTGGTATCAGAGCATCATGTTCAGTTTCTGTTTAATAATCAGGTTTATGTCTAGATTTAGTATTCTGGAATCTGTGGATTAAATTTTGATTAGATCTAAGATGTTTGAATGTTTAGATCTATTTCTGGAATCAATGGAATTTAGTTTTTGATTAGATCTGGATTATATGCATGTTTGAATCTGGATCTAGATCTAAAAATTGGCTTTTGACGGCTGATTTTTGGTGTTTTTTTGAAAACCCTAAATCAAAAAGTTGAAGACAAATTCGTATGAGCTTGTTTTGTGGTCTGGCCCAAATTAGTTTTCTGATTTAAATATTATTCTGCGCTTACAGATTTGTTCTGGCCCATTTTCTTTGGTTTTAAATCAGTTGGGTCAGTTTTTCACACAAAACATTAAGTCAGGCCCAGTCCAGCTTTTAATCAGGAATTAAAACGCTGAAGCTGGGAATTGAACCCAGGTCGCGTGATAAAAGCTGGTGCCGCTTCAACCATTCTGCCACTTCAAAATTCTTGCATAAAGAGCCCTCAGACTTATTATTATATGTCTGCGCAAGAATAAAATTAAGTTTTAAATCAATAAATAAATTTGATTGTATAAGTTTAATATTTTTTTTTGGATTAATTAAATCAAGATGTCACCAAAGTGATCAATCTTGAGGATATTTTTCCATGAAAATATTAAATAAAATACATATATAATTTATGCGAATATTAAATCGGCCCAAAGGAAGATTTATATTTGACCGAATTTACATATGTATATGTGTGTATATCCATGCGAATATTAAATCAGCCCAAAGGAAGGTTTATATTTGGCCGGATTACATACATACATGTGATGATAAACATGTGACGATTATTGGGAAAAACCATGTGAATAATAAATCGGCCCAAAGGAAGGTTTATTGCTTATTATGCATTATTGTCAGTGTTTGATCATTACAACAAGAGTACCGCTAGCAGTTAATATTACTGTCCAAAGACTTGATATTAATGTTGCACTTGGTATCTTGAGATGGGTTATACAATCGGTTGTTGTTTATTATTGATTTTTCGTTTTAGTAGTGAGTTACTAATAAAGATTGTTCTATGTTGCGGCAAATTTTGCTACAGTATCTGCAAACTTAGGTTCAATTCCAACACTTTCTAGTTCCAACTACAAGGAATGGAAAAGTAAAGTTAAAATTGTCCTTGGGTGTATGGATCTTGACCTTGCGTTAAGGATGGAACAACCTGCTTCTCCTACAGATACCAGCACTGCTGAGTATAAGACGGTTTGTGAGAAGTGGGAACGTTCTTATCGTATTGGTTTAATGATCATTATGGACACCATTCCGGAAACCTTTAGAGGTAATGAGGGGACCAATGATCTCAAACAGTTCCTTGCTGAGATGGACTTGCGGTTTGCAAGTAGTGATAAAGCAGAAATAAGCACGATCTGTATCGCTTTAGTACCATGAGGTATCACGGCAAAGGGAACATAAGGGAGTACATTTTGGAAATGTCAAACATTATTTCAAAACTTAAGACACTCAAGACTGAGCTTTCAGAAGATGTGCTCATATTTTTTGTCTTGAACTCTCTTCCTTCTCAATTCAATCAGTTGAAATCGAATTACAACACACAGAAGGAGAAATGGTCTCTTAATGAGCTTATTTCATATTGTGTGAATGAGGAGGAAAGGATGAAACAAGAAAGGTCTGAAAGTGCTCATATGGTAAACACCTCTAAGGGTCAGGGTAAAAGAAGGAAAATTGAGACCATTAAGAATGAGGCTGTTAAAGGTCCATCTCAAATGAAACATGCTAAGGTTGAAGATACATGCTTCTTTTGTAAGAAAGCTGGACATATGAAGAAGGATTGCCGAAAGTACCATGCTTGGCGTGGGAAGAAAGGTATGTTTCTTGCTATGGTCTGTTCTGAGGTGAACTTAGTTGAAGTACCCAGAAACACTTGTTGGTTAGATTCAGCTGCAACAACTAACATCAGTGTTTCATTGCAGGGTTGCCTGAGCTACCGAAAACCAACTAAAGCTGAAAGAAGCATTCATGTGGCTAATGGTTTTATGGTGCATGTGGAGGCAATTGCGCATTTTAGACTGTTTTTTAGTACTGGTCATTCTTTGGATTTAAAAGACACTTTTGTTGTACCGTTAATTAGACGGAATTTGGTTTCTATTTCTTATTTAGACAAATCTGGTTATTCTTGTCTAACTGGAAATGGAAAATTTTCTTTGTCTTTAAATTCAGTTTTAATTGGAACTGGTAGACTTATGAAAAATCACAGTCTTTATCTGCTTGACACTCTGCCTTCTCATAATGAAAGTTTAAGTGTTGAATCAAGGGGTACTAAACGAAAATTCGAAAATGCAAATACAGGAAATCTATGGCACAAACGCTTAGGTCACACCTCTAAAAATAGAGTTGAGAGACTTGTGTCAGATGGTATATTGGATTATGTTGACTTCACAAATTGTGATGTCTGTGTGGATTGCATTAAAGGGAAACAGACTAAACATAAGAAATTGGGTGCATATAGAGCTACGGAAGTTCTTGAGTTGATACATACAGATATATGTGGACCTTTCCCTAAGGCATCTTGGAATGGTCAACAATACTTTATATCTTTCATAGACGACTACTCTCGATATGCATATTTATTTCTTATTAATGAAAAGTCAGAGTCTTTGGATGTGTTCAAAAAGTTTAAGGCTGAAGTTGAAAACCAACTTGAGCGAAGGATAAAGACTGTCAGATCTGATCGTGGTGGTGAATATTACGGTCGGTATGACGGTTCAGGTGAACAACGTCCAGGACCATTTGCCAGATACCTAGAGGAGTGTGGAATTGTCCCACAATACACTATGCCTGGGTCTCCCAGTATGAATGGTGTATCTGAAAGACGTAATCGCACTCTTAAGGATATGCTAAGGAGTATGATTTGTCATTCCACCTTACCAGAATCACTCTGGGGAGAGGCACTAAAGACTGCAGCTTACATTCTTAATAGAGTACCAACTAAAGCAACTGCAAAGACACCTTATGAGCTTTGGACTGGAAGAAAACCTAGTCTAAAGCATTTTCACATTTGGGGATGTCCAGCTGAGGCTAGGCCTTATAGGCCATTTGAGAAGAAATTGGACTCCAGAACTGTGAGTAGTTACTTTATTAGTTATTCTGAGCGATCTAGGAGCTATAAGTTTTATGATCCCAAACAGAAGAATATTTTTGAGACGGGAACAACTACATTCTTTGAGGATGTTGAATTTGGGGGGAGAAATGAGGTTAGAAACATCATCTTTGAGGAAGAATCGGATTCAGGTTCTAACCTGGTCATATAGTTGCTTTAGATAAAGTAAATCTGGAACCTCAAGTTAATACTGAAGTCCTTCCTCCAAATGAAGATGACAATGTTATTGAACATGAAGGTCAAATTCTAAATCCTCAAGAATTAGTGCAACAAGAACTAGTGCCTTTGCGGCGATCCACTAGAGAAAGAAAAAGCGCTATTCCGGATGATTATATAGTGTTTCTTTTGGAACAAGAGGAAAATCAAACCCAGTTGGAAAATGATCCTATCAATTTCCGTGAGGCCATGGGTAGTTCCAATTCAGTTAAGTGGGTCAAAGCTAGTGAAGAAGAGTATCAGTCAATGCTAGACAATCAAGTTTGGGACGTTGTCCAATTACCAGAAGGAATGAAAGCCATTGGTTTCAAATGGATATTTAAGACCAAAATGGATTCAACTGGTAATGTGGAGAGGTATAAGGCTCGTCTAGTAGCTAAAGGCTATACTCAAAAGGAAATGATTAACTATAAAGAAACCTTTTCTCCAGTTTTATCAAAGGATTCTTTTAGGACAATCATGGCCCTTGTTGCACAATATGACTTAGAACTTCATCAGATGGATGTCAAGACAGCGTTTCTCAATGGAAACATTGATGAGACAATTTATATGGAGCAACCAGAAAACTTTGTGATAGGTGATCCAAAGAAGATGGTATGCAAGTTAAAGAAATCCATCTATGGACTAAAACAAGCTTCTCGTCAATGGTACCACAAATTTTATGAAGTAATCATCTCTTTTGGTTTTGACATGAATTTGGTTGAAGATTGTGTATATCAAAAATTCAGTGGGAGCAAGTGTATTTTCCTTGTTTTATATGTCGATGACATACTTTTAGGCACTAACGATATGGCTATGCTGGTTGAAACCAAGGGATTTCTTAATAAAAATTTTGAGATGAAAGATCTTGGTGAGGCATCTTTTGTTTTAGGGATCGAGATTCATCGAGATCGTTCTCGAGGAATTCTTAGATTATCACAAAAGAGTTATATCGATAAAGTATTTAAAAGATTTGGAATGCATGATTGCAAACCAGGAGATACCCCAGTCGCTAAGGGAGACAAATTTTGTCTCAAACAATGCCCTAAAGAAAAGTTGGAAATCCAGGAGATGCAAAAGATTCCTTATGCATCGGCAGTAGGGAGTCTAATGTATGCTCAAGTTTGTACGCGTCCAGATATAGCGTACATAGTTGGAGTTTTGGGTAGATACTTAAGCAATCCAGGTATGGACCATTGGAAAGCAGCCAAAAGGGTCATGAGGTACCTGCAAAGAACAAAGGACTACATGCTCACTTATCAGAGATCAGAGAATTTGGAGATCTTTGGAAATTCTGATTCTGATTTTGCTGGATGGCAAGATAGTAAAAAGTCCACTTCAGGCTATGTTTTTCTGTTGGCTGGTGGAGCTGTTGCTTGGCGTAGTGCAAAGCAATCATTAGTAGCTTCCTCTACAATGGCAGCAGAATTTGTAGCAGTTTTTGAGGCATCTGACAGGGGACTTTGGCTGAGAAATTTTGTCACTGGGCTGCGAATTGTTGAGGGGATCGAAAGACCACTAAAGTTATACTGTGACAATAAATCAGCTGTTATGTACTCCAACAAGAATAGGAGTGCGACAAAGTCCAAGTTTATTGAAATCAAGTTCCTGGTTGTTCAGGAGAGAGTACAAAGTGGAGAGATTTCCATAGAACACTTATGGACAAACTCAATGATAGCAGATCCTCTTACAAAAGGAGTTACACCGAAGGTCTTTCATGAGCATACTGCTCGAATGGGTGTTTTAGAGTTGGATGATCATTTGGTTTAGTGGGAGTTTTTCCATTCAGTTTTTTGGGTTTTATGTTTTAGTTGTGTTTATGCACATTTTTCTTATCTGATCAGAAATAAAGTTTAAGTATTCGGCTTACACTTTGTACAATAAAGTTAAAAGATCTCATTAAAGTAGGACCAGTTGAAAATCAACATGTGCTGACCATTTTTCATGTGATTTTCATGCTACATGTTTCATAATTGATCTATGTCATTTGGTTATATTGATTTCAGTGATCATGGAAGGTTTAGTTATGATTGATATGACAAAAGCCGCCATGATTCTATGTTGTTGTAACTGATGGACGAGATTGTTTTATGCTCCGGGAATTAATGACATATTTGAGCTCATAAGGACTATCACATTTTCAGGCACATATATGACCCAGTGGGAGATTGTAAGATTATTAAGTGGGGTCACATATGTTAATATTAAATGTGTTAGGGTCATTAATTAATTAGCCTAATTCTATAGTGGTCATATTTATAATAAAGTAAAAGGCTATGGGCATAAGTGTTATAAAATATTAATATGTGGATACCTTTAGTAATTTCTAATTTGATGAAGGGCCGAATTAGAAATTGATACTCTATATAAATAGAGGGTTATGGTCCCCAAGCAACCCTAGCAGAAAATACAGAAACTCTCTGCATCCCATCACCAGAGAACTAAAGTCACATAGGGTTTGTTTTGGAAGAGCCATTCCTAGAATTCAGAAAAACAAGTCATGGATCCAAAAAATACGCTTCCGTTTCTGTTCTTATTATTCAGAGATTGACATGAGTTTATGGTTTATGTGAAATCATAAAATATAGTTCTACCATGCAGTTCCCTAGAGATTAGTGTATACCCTTCTATAGATTTGAGAATTACTTAAGTTATAAAAAAAAAAAAAAAAAAACATGTGTGAAGGGGTATGAATTCGTTGGAAAAGAATGTGTACGAAACTATGAATTATTACTATTTCCAAGAGTGGTTTTCACTTGTTGAGTGTTTTGACTTTCAAATTAGTAAAGGGTGGGTCGGAGTATTATTTTTTCACTTTAATTTTTAACTTAACCATTCGTGTAACTACTTCGTTACCGTGTGGTTAATTTCAATTTTAGTATTGGCAAAATTTTTTTTCCCGAATTTAAGAAACAAACCCAGTTGTTTGAAGGAAAGGAAAACTATGGATTTTTCAGGTCGATTATCCTAAATTTGTTGGTCGATTCGATAAGGGTTTTCTTCTTTTTCGACCTAGAAATTCTGGGTTTTGTGAAGAAACCCTTCAATGGCGTGGAACGTGTTCAAGTTCTGCACAGCGCTTCGTGCCTTGGGTTCGATCATGATCCTAATCGTAATCGGAATCATCGGATTCACATATTACGCCGTCGTAGTCGCCAATTACGGACCGGCTCTATTTCTCGGCGGTCTCGATTCAGTACTAGCTCTTCTGGTTTTAGCCATGTTTCACTTTCTGGTAATCTCACTTTCTTCTAGGTCAAAATCTCATCTTTCATTGTGACTCTTACGTGATCTTGCATTTAGTACCTTAGATCGGATTATTGAATCTTTTGGCTTCTTATACATACACTCGTTACAAGTCAAAGCTTTTTGATAGGATCAATCTGGATGGCTCTAGATTACGGCTGATTAGATTTTTGGCTGTAGAATTCAAAGTATCACTGTGGTATCTGTCACTTTGTTGTAATAAATTTTGCAATTGAATCAGGACACCAGCGAGATAGTGAGTTTTTTTCCGTAGAAATTATAAGCCAAGCAAGCAACAAAACAGTCGTCTATTTGGTTTGCTTTGGTTTGGTGTAGACTGTAGAGTGTAATTGATTATCCACATTTTAGAAACTTCAGAACTAAGAGGAAGAAAAGAAGAAGCAAAAGAGTCACTTGTGATGATTATTGTTTTGATTGTGTGTAGCTTGTAATGCTATTATGGAGTTATTTTTCTGTTGTTGTAACGGATCCTGGTGGTGTTCCACCGGGTTGGAGACCGGAACTAGACATAGAGAAAAGTGAAGGAAACCAACAAGCTATTTCAGAAGCTAACACATCACTTTCGGCTGGAGATTCCTCGTGTCATATTGTAAGATACTGCAGAAAGTGCAATCAATATAAACCGCCTCGTTCTCACCATTGTTCAGTCTGTAAGTCTCTTCAATGTGTGATTCTCTTACACGAATCCGGTTGTGTGTGATTTTATTTAGTTCGTGAAAAAGGTTTCATTTTGGGCTTTCAGGTGGAAGATGCATACTTAAGATGGACCATCACTGTGTTTGGGTTGTGAATTGTGTTGGAGCAATGAATTACAAGTCTTTTCTCCTATTCTTGGTATGTCAAGGAACATATCGTAGCATTGCTGCAAATAAAATTGTGTGGGGATTACGGGCATAGTACATGGATACGATTAGAATTCTACTCACGTGATGATGGTTGAAACGATGGAGATGCAAATAATTTTTTTTTGATCTATGCTAAATGGTTTGCTTTAGAGCACAGTTAAATCCATCCTTGCACATGCACCACAGATGTTCTTGAACTATTCTCTTAAGTATCATCTTGGTATGTCCCTTGCCATTATCTTAACGCAGTACCCATATGTCAAAATGCAGTTTTACACATTTCTTGAGACAACGGTGGTTGCGATATCACTATTGCCAGTTTTCCTCGTATTCTTTAGCGATGGAGATGATGATGTAGCCGTATCACCAGGAAGCCTAGCAGCCACATTTGTTGCATTTGGTGAGAACAAAGATACATATCTCAATTTCTTTTCTTTTCTTTTTTGTTTCCGAACACCTTAACGTTACCAATTTGGTTATCTAATTCAAAATCTTCCCTCTTTTGCAATCCAGTATTGAACATAGCATTTGCACTAAGCGTCCTAGGATTCCTAATTATGCACATAATGCTGGTCAGGCGTAACACCACAACTATTGAGGTAGAACAACTCTCACTCGGGTTTTCTCTAACTTGAGTTACTCAAGGCTCTCTCTATTGCCTAAGGTAATGGCAATAAGCTTACTGACCAAAGTAATGATTTTTGATCTCTCAGGCATATGAGAAACATACAGCTCCTAACTGGCCTTACGACCTTGGTCGGAAGACTAACTTTGAACAGGTTCTCTTTCTTTGTCTAGTTCAAAACTCATGCTTTTATGGTCGATTCTTGCGTTGAATAGAAGTAGTTTCCGGATACTTTAGATGAAATCTTGGACATAAACACAATCAAAGCTGTTTATTAACAAGTTGATTTCTTTCTTTTCTTGAATCAGGTTTTTGGAAGGGATAAAATGTATTGGTTCGTACCATTGTACACGGAAGACGATATGAAGAGGTTACCGGCACTTCGAGGGTTAGACTTTACGAGCAGGTCCGAGGAGTCGGAGCCGCTTCAGTCTCTATGACCTTTAAACTTTATGTATGTATCAATATATATTAGTGCTCCTATTTTTTATTCGTGAAATTTGGTTTTATCGTCAAAAGAAATTTCTCAAAGCCAACAAGTTCCTTTAATTTTTGTTTGTTGGGAATAATTTGAGTGATTCTTTGCCTGTACAATTGATTTGTTTTTCACTAAAAAGTTTTTTCTTTTGCTTATTTTGTGGAATTTGAGTTAATTTTCTTGATCTTCATAAGAAAAAATGTTATATCAAAAGCAATTGCATGCATAGCTTAAAAATGAAAACTATTTCAGTTGAAGGTAGAATGATCTGCAACCTACTATTCATACCACTAACACGATAAAATTAGGTCTGTTTGGTTTGAATTTTCGTAAATTCTATAATGATCCGTAGCCACACGTATATAACCATTGTCTCCTCGTTTTCTATCATTATTGGGTGATATGAGATGGTTTAACCCTATCAAAACTACTGCAAGTGCATGGCAAATGATGATGTATTTTAGGGATTGAATCCACGAGAACCAAGTTTTACATTTCAAATTATAAGAACTGAAATTAAGGTAAGACAGAAAATGATGGTTGTTTGCAATATGAAACTAAAATAGCAAATAAAAACGATGTAAAAATCAATTAAAACAAATGTTAGGTCTAGGGCGATTCGCAGGAATTCAGAGATCATCAATCATACAATTATTCAGGGAATAAATAGGCACAGTCTATAACTCAAACATGAATGTATAACTAATCAACTGTCATGGTATCAGAAACTTTATCTAGCAATCTAAAATTCTAAACTGTCGTTTGAACTTAGAATTATAGACAAGCATTAACGATCATGTTTGATATGTTCACAAATTACCTTAGCATCAGCTTTCGTTGGCTAAGGACAATTTGCTCACCTATGTTCTATTAAGCAATCTATAACACTTTTGATGAATAGATTAAACCTTAAATCAGAGACTAAGTGATCAATTCAATCTAAGCAATGAGTTCAACAATAGGTGAAGACAACAGATGATAAATCCTTATCTATGTGTGTGTGATTCAATGATTCAGAAATTCCCTTGAAACCCTAAACCTAACTATGGAACTACTCAGAAATGGAGATAAAAAAAAAAAAAAAAGAACAAGAACTCATAATCAATTGAAATAGAAATAAAAAAGGGTTCAGAAATCTTCTCAAAAGGTGTAGAGTCACAGATTCTTCTCTCCAAAGTTTAGAAACAAAAAGTCTGATAAAAAAATAAAGCGTAGCCTCAACAATGGCTAAGAACACGAAATAAATAGGTCAAACACGTTTTGGTTCAATCTCTCTGGCAAAACCAAGTCGAAATAGGAAAATACTGAAAATTTCCAATTTTGGCCGGTTTAATGAAGGGATCGATCGATCCAGAAGGAGGATCGATCGATCTGTGGCATGAAACGGTCGATCTTGCTCCTTTGGTCGATCACAAAACTTATGGCAGCTTTTTTGGGTAGGTTGGATCGATCCCATTGATCGATCTGATCCTTTTTTCTGCACTTGCTTCTTTTGCTCGTCAGAATGACATTTCTTCACTAAAACTTTCATAACTTTCGATCGCACCGTTGGAAGAACCTCAAATAATTTCCAGATGAAAGCTAACTCGATGCTTAGATCGTCTCCAATTTGCAGGTCGATCCATTGGTGAAAAGTCATTGAATGAGTGCTAAACTATGACCATTTTCGGCGCTTTTGCTTTCATTCCTTGCTCCTTTGCCTTAGATTTCATCCAAACGTGTTTTTACCTGAAAAGACTCTAAAGACATAGAGAAGACTCGAAAAATCTTTGAAAACATTGGTTAAAATGTGTCAAAAACGCAATACATCATTGGGATTCTCGGCTTCACCATATTCAACCCAACCATTATCGAAACATCAGATCGCCTATCAGTTTTTCATTTGTAAATTGCACTTAAATAAGTTACTATGAAAAAAAATATGGCTTGCATCCATCTTTTGTTAAAATGATTTAAGCTGCATTTCACGTTTCCTTAAACCATATTTTTAAATGGTAAAAAGATGACAACCATATAAAAACGAATAAGTTCGTATATATGTGGTACATTTTCAAATGGTAAAAAAACAAAACGATATTTTTTAACCACAAAAAAATGCAATAGATACAGTTTATCATTTGTAAACATAATTCGATTTGTATGAAAAAAATGGATCTGGAATATAAAAACAGTGCCTAAGATTCGTATGTTTCTATAGCGAGTGGTTTCGGGTGCATTGGCAGTTGCAGATAGACTTCAGTCTCGAGGATTACAAGTGGATTAGATAGACTTCAGTCTCGAGGATTACAAGTGGATCTTACATGTAAGCTATGTTCAAGAAACTATATGTCATGTTCTTTTTTGTTGCGCAGTTGCCGATTTCTGTGAATGGTTTTGGTGGATCTCTTAAAGAGAATATGACATATTTGTTGGACTTGATGGAAAAGTAGAGTGTTAGGGCAGAGGCTAGATTTGCAATTCCGTGGATTTTATGGAGTATATGGAAGAATAGGAATGCTATTTTTACTCAAGAAGTCCTCGAAACGGTTGTTGAGAGAGGGATGGAAGAGGCTGCTCATTGGAGATATATCAACAAAGAGGTGACTAATACCATTACATGTTCCATAAACCAGCAAGGGATGAGAGAAAGATGGCAACCTCCTTTGTACGAAACTGTTAAATGTAACATTAATACGCATGGGAGGAATGCAAGGTTACACTGTGGAGCTGTTTGGGTTGCTAGGGACCATACGGACTCTATCTTGTTTCATGCACGAGATGCGTTAACGGGAACACCAAATCGCATTACAGCCGAATTGAGATGCGTATTGTGGGCGTTGAGGAGTTTAAGAAATTTGCGGCACTCTTAGATTATAATTGCATTGGATTGTAAGGCTGCACATGAAGCTATTGCTAAACCCAATAACTGGCCAAATTTTTGTGTATTGTTAAACCAAATAAAGTTATTGCGGTCTGAGTTTGTCTCGTGCTCATTTGATTATGAGTTCATTGGTTCCAATCTGGTTGCCAGAGAGATTGCAAAGAGTGTGCTAAAGGATGGTAGGTTTCACTCATACTTGGAGTTACGAGGTCCCTCATGGCTTCATGACCGTATTGCTCGAGATTTGGCAGCATAACATCTAGTCATCCTTTATATTAGGATTTTGATGTGTTTGTTTCCTTGATGTTTTTGCTTTTGGGTTGATGTTGTTACTTTTTCGGTTGGTTTTATAATAATATTTTCAGACATTAAAAAAGCATAATTCGATTCTAGATTTTGAACTTAAATTTCGGTACAATAGTTTACTATATTAGATTTCCAATAATTGGTTGGCTAAACAAATCATTTTGGTGCTATCATATTGAGAGAATTTATTATGAATTGTGTTAATTTACCAAATAACTAAGAAAAACAAAGAGATTAATAAATCAAATAGCCAAAAAATTTCTTATATGGCATAATCACAAAAGAAAGTAACTATAAATCCATTTTTTTCTTTTCAAAATCCATTTTCATATTCTGATTTCTTTCAATAACAGAATGGAGTTTGAATACAAGAAATTGCATAACCTTTTGGATAAAACCAAAAAGAACGCGATTGATTGGGATCAACGATTTTGGGGAGGATGAATTAGGGCGAGACATGCATTGAAACTGAGAGTTTGGAGCACAATCTCAAAATTCTTCAAGATAAAGTTAGGTATTGGCAGGAGGTGAGGGTGCGACGGTGGTAGCGATGACGCTTATCCATTCTCTTCACCAAGGTTGATAAAAACACATCGAAAAAACTTTGGGATGGGAAAAAGCAATTTCAAAGGAGAGAGAACTCTGGAGAAGAGGTGGTGAACCCTCACCAACCCTAACATGGTCACAACACCTCAAGATCGCCAAAGGAGTGGCAAGTGACTAACATTTTTACACGAGCACAATCTGCTTCATGGCGAAATCAATATTTCCAATATACTTTTTGATATATTATTCACTCCTTACATAACCAATTTTGGCCTCACCCGCCTCATCACCTTAACCAATGATTAAGTTGTTTTGCATAGCTCCTGTACATATTTGGTACATTTTCAAATGGTAGACAAACAAAATGATTTTTTTTGTTTTACCACAAAATAATATTGTTATGATTTGATTTGTTCTTAAGTTTTAATTAAAACTATTTTGCTTCTTTAATTTTTTCAAAATATCATCACACAAATGACTTTCAAACTGTTATCATTACAAAACTTTAAGAAATTAGTTTATACTGTCTCAATTGAAATTGAGTGACTAAATATCTCAAAGAATTATGTTATTCCTCTCTTTTGTGTTGAGATTGCTGTTTATTTTATTAGTTTTAGTTTTTTTAGACAATTATCTCAATGGCAAAAAAGGGGGAGAGGTGTATTCAATGTAGTATTTGTGAGGATTTAAAATGATTTATTTTAAATGAGTTTTTAGATTATTTTGGATGATTTAAGGTATTTTAGTTAAAATATTCTAGAAACCCATTGTCTTTCTATATTTTTAACTAAGAAACTCCACTAAACATCTTAAAATCACAACAAATCTTTTAAAATTCACTATTTAAAATATTTCCCATAACAGTGGATTTCAAATTAGATTTTGAAATCACAAGTTTAAAAACACTGGATTTTGATTTTTTTTTTTTTTAAATTCATGTTTCAACAACATAGTATTTGTCATTTTAATACAAATAACTCCAAATCCTCACAAATCCTCCAAAGATTGATGTGGTAACTGATAACTAGTTTAATAATATTTTTTTTTATAAATTTAGAACAAAGTAAAGTTTTGTTTTCGTGAGAAGTGGTGTTTACAAAAGAACCCTAGCCTTATTAGCAACTAATATGATTATGTACTTGTTCAAAGTTTCTAAGATATATTCCAAATTTTAAAGTTCTTATTTTTCTCTCTCTCATTTCTCTTTTTCTTTTTCTCGCATCTCTTCTATAAAAAAAGTTTTGCTGTAAATGTTTTACAGCCGCTGATTTTGAAGATATCATAAACATAAATAAAAAAAAAACTATTAAAAAACATGACCCAAAAAGTTTTTGTTCGAGTTGATTTCGACTAATTGAATCGACTCAATGAGTTGGAATTAAGTTGACTTAGTGATTTGGTGGAAGATGAAAATTTGGTGGTGAAGAAGAGAGAAAGAGAAAGCAAACGTTAATAAGCTTATAAATTCCATTATGGTAACGAATTACATGTTTTTCTATATATGTATCCTTTTTTGTTACATGTATTAATGTGTTTTGACAACCTAATAAAAGCATATCATGCTTACTCTGCATTTATTAGAAGACAGAAAAGAATAGATTCAAATTAAAAATAATTTAACAGTTTAGTAAATAGTTGCTTTGTTAGACTATGTACATTGGTTGAGAAATTAAAAATCCTCTTTTTCTACTGTTAACACTCCACATCACATTCTCTCTCTTCCACCTAATAATTCAATACCCAATTCAACTTCAACCTCTACAATAGTTTTATTTAATAAAATTCAACACCTTACCCCACCATATATATATATAATTTTGAAACTACATGTTTATCACAATTATGGATTGAAACTAAATTAAATTAATAAGTATTATATAATTTAAATTTTTTATTTTATTTTATATTCTTAATCAATATTTTTCAAATAACAAAAATAAAAATAATTTTTATTAAAAACCATAAAATTACAAAAAACTTTAAATGCAATAAAATACAAATACACAACACAACTGATAAAACATGTTTAACTTAATTAGTACAATAGACTTAACTAAAAAAAATAAAACTTTAAAATCACACATAGAGACTTAGAAATCTCTTTAATCACGAAACATTCTAAATTTTGCCCATATGTGTTTGACTAGATCGACTTGCAATTCGTGATGCACATTTGAATCACGTAATTCAGATCTAGCACGTACATGATTTGCAAATAAAGGTAACACTTCGGTCGAGAATGGTTGTGGTGTAGTAGAACCACTTGCCTCCGATTGATCATAGTCGGTCCAATGTTGAACATATGTATCCCGTTCATCCTCAACAATCATATTATGCAATATGATACATGACCGCATGATGATAGCCAAATCGATTATGTCCCACATACGAGCTGGTTCACGAATGATTTTAAATCGAGCCTGCAACACTCCAAATGCACATTCGATGTCCTTCCGACATCCTTCTTGATGTTGTGCAAATAACTTGTCTAGTTCACTTTGAGGAAGTCGAATTGATTTGATGAAAGTTGGATAAGAAGGATAGATACCATCAGCTAGATAGTATGCCATATTATACGGACGTTGGTTCACAAAGAAGTTCACTCTTGGAGTCTTTCCTTGTTCAACATCATCAAACACTGGTGAACGGTCTAGAACATTAATATCATTCAATGTGTCTGGACACCCGAAAAAAGCATGCCATATCCATAGATCATGAGATGCAACTGCTTCAAGAATAACAGTGGTGGTTCCTTGATCTCCCCGAGTAAATTGACCTTCCCACGCTGTAGGACAATTTTTCCATTCCCAGTGCATGCAATCAATACTTCCAATTATCCCCGGAAACCCCCGCATCTTGCTAACATGCAATATTCTTTGCAGGTCATCTTGATTTGGAACTCTGAGATACTCTTGCTCATACAACTGTATGATTCCTTTACAGAATCTACTCAAGCAGTCCAATGCTGTAGTACCTCCAATTTTGATGTATTCATCGACCGCGTCTGCCGCCATACCGTATGCTAACATTCGCATGGCCTTGGTACATTTTGCTAGTGGAGATATACCTTCTTTATTGGCTACGTCAACTCGTTGGGTGAAGTATTTGTCATTGCTTGTTAGGTCTACAACGATCCGAAGAAAAACATGTTTTCGCATCCGGAATCGG
Organism: Arabis hirsuta; assembly: GCA_964056655.1. Classification (NCBI taxonomy): domain Eukaryota; kingdom Viridiplantae; phylum Streptophyta; class Magnoliopsida; order Brassicales; family Brassicaceae; genus Arabis; species Arabis hirsuta. Next base: position 5,458,297 of record OZ053303.1, on the reverse strand, counting down.
CGGCGAAACATTGCATCATCATATGTAGGTTGATTGGCAAAGTAGTCATCAATCAGTCTTTTGCTGCTACATGATCTCTCTTGATGTATTTTCTCTTGTTACGATGTGGATAGTCTTCCTCTATTTTGTTTCAACGCTCTTTAAAACGGTTGACGATATACCTCTCTTCAATCTCAGACTGCCTTTTGTAAGCTTCAATGTCAAAAGGAAGTTCATCTAGATCCATTGAAGTGTTTTTTTAGAAAGATGAGATTTGTGATATTGGTTCATCAATGGAAGAATAAGTTCCCATTTATAAAAAAACATGTGGTTGAAATCGACGGAACTCAAATAGGTATGTAATGCAGTTAACTAATAAATAAGAGATAAGATAAAGATTTGATTAATACACAAAACGATAAAATTCATAGATTACATTGTCGGAAAATAATGGAGTATTGACAAACGAACATTATTGCACAAAATGACAAAGAACATTTGCACGGAATGACAAAATACAGACATATACTTGCGAAACATTATTAAAGCGACAAATAACAAACAAACATTAAAGCAGAAAGTGACAAACTGTAGACAAAGACTTGACAACCACTAATTTCCGAATAGATACTCCTCCAACAGCTCTTTGCTCCGATCATCGAGATGCTCCTTTTCACTTAACTTCAGAAACATCTTCACCTTCTTGGTTTGAGTCTTATCTTTCATCAGTTGGTTTGCCTCCTCTTGCCTCATGACTATTCTTTCCAATCGTTCCAACTCTTGCTCCTTTAGTTGCTTGAATTTAGTCCACTCTTCGTTAACAACTTCCAAGGCTACACCCTTACCTTTTTTAGCCTTTTTTTTAGCTGCATCCCTCCCCGTTCGACGAACACTAGATTCTACAGAGTTGGAGTCACTTGCATCACTCTCGTGGGCTCTCTTAGATCCACTGCTTCTAGACCCAGTATTTCCTTCGACCTGACTACCATAACGCGGTTGATCACGTACAGCGAGCCATTCTGATATTAAATTGAAATGCCCATTATTACCACTTGAATATAGTTCATGTGCTTTCGTAAGCACCAATCCATTTGCCAAATTTTTTGTTAATGTAGTTGAAACGAATTCTGCATGAAATTCCATCACGTGGAGGATCAAATGAGCAATGTTCATTACAATACTCAGCAATCTTACCCCAATATGCCTCACTTTTTTGGTTTCTGCCAAGAATGCTGTATGTTCCAAATTTAATCCATTCACTCAGTAGCACTAAATTTTCCTTAGTATTCCATTTGGAGCTTTTCTGGCGTGTAAAGGTTGAATCTTCTGCATTTGGATTGACTTCATTAACACCGTTCATCTCTCCGACAGCTATTTGTGTAGAAAATCCGGAAAATTCAATTGGTCTACCACTCACAATATTTTCATTAGCCATCAAAGTAGAAGAAAAAGGGAGTGGTTGAGATGAATATGACATCATCGATCCATAATATGGATGGTAGTTTTAAGCATATGATAGCATGGGAAAATTTGGTGGAAACCCATAATTTGAGACATTCTGGGATTGGTTAAAAGAGGAATTTTGAAATTGATAATTATTGGGATTTAGGTACGGAAAAGGGTAATTAGTAGAATTTTGTGTAGGATTATTGTTTGGATCCATTTCACAAAGTTCCTTTTTAAAGATGTAAACAAGAATTTATGGAATCAATTGCTAATAAAACCTCCTTTCTTTATTTCAAATCCAACCAACCCCATCTAAATCTAACAACTCTTTTTTTATTAAAACCCACACTTTTCTCATCTTTACCCTCACCCTTTTTTTATTATTAATTCATAAAATCAAACACAATTAAATATTTTAATTAATGTCCTCAACAACCAAAACCTACTCTCCCTTCCACGTCACTTTCTTCTCTTCTTCTTCGCGAAAAAGAAAAAAAAACAGAGGGTCTTTTTCTTCTCTTCTTCTGCAATTTTTCGCTTTTTCTTTTGTGTTTAGGGTTACGAAAATACAGAGCCACGGTCACAGGTTCTCGTCACGACCTTCTTGTTCTTTGTGACATCTTCTTTGCGAAACAAAAAACAAAGCATTGGTGACCTTCATAGGTTCTCGTCACGGCCTCCTTCTTCACATTCGTTTTCCATTGAATCTTCAAGTTTTGAAGGTAAGATCTTTGGGTTGTATGCTATTTTAGTGTATAGAATTAGATTAGGTTGTGAAAATTGCTATTTTGGGAGGTAAATCAAAACTGCAGGTGTATAACTAAAATAACTGGTACTAATACGAAACTGCAGGGATATAACTAAAATAACTGGTACTAATACCAAATAATGGTATTACTGAATAAACTGGTACTCTTGAGACTAACTGGTAATACTAGAATACCTGGTATTACTATTACTTAATTACAGTTTAATTATACACTTACGAAGTTTCTATTTTTTGGTAGGGGACAATGAATAAAAATTGCACAATCATATGTTTTGATTATGGATGATGTTACATAAGTGAAGGTGATAACTTCAGATGGAACGTAGGAGGAGATGAAATTCACACTTTAGCGATGCGGACCGGAGCGGAGGATGTAACTTATTCGGCGTTGGTTGATAGAATTGGGAGAAAGATCATGATAGATGAAGCTACAACGTATCTGAAACTCAGCTACGTTCCTATGATTTTGAATGCTCCAAAAGCATCATATATCTCAAATGATGATGGCGTTTTTAATTATCTAATGCAAATGAATAGAGAGGGTCTTAGAAGTCTATTGCACGTGGAGCTCATCCAAATCGGAGATCAAAATGAGCAACAAACATGAGAGGGTCGAGAGAGGGAAACTCTACACAACAACGAACCATCACAACACCATGAGATGATAACTCTACACAACAACGAAGCATCAGAACACCATGAGATGGTAAACCAAGGTATAACTGCTTGACTTATTTTACGTGTTCCCTCTGTCTGGTACTACTAGGAATAACTGATATAACTGCTTGACTTATTTTTTGTGTTCCCTCTGTCTGGTACTACTAGGTATAACTGGTATAACTGCTTGACTTATTTTATGTGTTTCCTCTGTCTGGTACTACTAGGTATAACTAATATAACTGCTTGACTTATTTTACTTGTTTCTTCTGTCTGGTACTACTAGGTATAACTGATATGACTGTTTGATTCTGATTTGAGTATATGTCATGAAGAACAAGATAACTTTGGTATGCATGATTGTAATAATGAGTATAACTTTGGGACGTATGAATATAATGAGGGACCAGCAGTTGTGGATGGAGATGGAGATGTAAGACAAGGATGGGAAGATGGTATGGATATGACTCTACATCAAGAATTTTCAAGTAGAGATGAAGTAAAACAGCTAGTTCAAATTGCTTCACATCAGAACTGCTTTGAGTATGTTGTTAAGCACACCGATCCAGGGCGATATGTACTTTGGTGTAGTGAAGCAAAAGCTGGTTGCAAGTGGTATGTACGAGTTACTCTGATTTGGAATTCCGATCGTTGGTCAGTTAGAACTTACAACAAAATGCATACATGTTCCCGAGCTGATGCAAGTACAAGGAGACGAAGAAGGAAAGGGACTCAACGAATAGTTAGTGGTATTTTACATGAAGATTTTCCCGGTTGTTTTGAGACTCCGGCACCGAAAAGTTTGATAAAGTTGGTAAAAGGAAAAGCTAGTGTTGATATATCATACTCAACTGCATGGAGAGGAAAAAAACTAGCTGCTAATTGTGTACGGGGAAGTCCAGAGGAGAGTTATAAGATGTTGGAGTCTTATATGTACATGCTTAAGAAGATGAATGAGGGTACAAAAACATGTGTCAAATGGGATGAAGAAGGCAAGTTTGAGTATTTGTTCTTCGCACTTGGAGCTTGCATAGAAGGTTTCAAATCCATGAGAAAAGTCATCGTTGTGGATGCCACCCATCTTAAAAGTTCTTTTGGTGGAGTTTTAATTGTTGCTACGGCTGAGGATCCTGATCGTCACCATTATCCAATTGCTTTTCGCGTAGCTGATGGTGAGAAAAAAGCGAGCTGGATGTGGTTTATGGAGCAGTTGAAATCAGTGGTAAAGGATGATGCTCATCTAGTTTTTATATCTGATAGAAATCAAAGCCTCATCAAGTCAATAGGTGAGGTGTTCCCTTTGTCTCAACATGGGTATTGTGTCTACCATCTGTCTCAGAATGTGAAAGGAAGCGTTTCCGGTGTACGAAAAAAATGGTTTCGGGTAAGTTCATCGAATGTGCACATGCATATACCGAGGCAGAGTTCATAGCACTTTATGCTAGGTTTAGAAGAATGTATCCTGCTGCAGGTGCTTATCTAGATAGAAGTGTTGATGTGAGAAAATGGGCAAGATGTTATTTTGTAGGAGAGAGGTACAACTTAGACACGAGTAATTCAGCAGAATCTATCAATTCTGTTTTGCTAACTGCAAGGCAGTACTCGTTATTACCTATGATTGATGTCATTGTTGCAAAAGTGGCTGAATGGTTCAACAAACATAGGAAGAGTGCTGCTGCTGTGATAATGTCACAGAAGTTGGTGCCTTACGTGCACGATCAAATTCATGCCATGTTACCGACTGCAAAGAAATTAGTCTCCATTGAGTTAAACAACTTCACCAATAAGTTCAATGTGATTGGACTGGATGGCATGAATTATTTGGTTGATTTGACGAGGAGAACTTGCAGTTGCAAGCATTATGATATCGATAAGTACCCATGCGTGCATGCTCTACAAGCTATTGTCCGATTAAGCGGAGAGACCGAAACCCGTATACATGAGTATTGCTGTGAATATTTTCTTATGGACAAGTGAAAATTGGCGTATTGCAAGACGATATATCCGGTTCCCCATATTTCTGGATGGATTATCCCTGCAAATGTACGAGCTTTGACAGGCTTACCTCCACCACGTGAAGATCCTTCAGTAGGAAGAAATCAAGAAAGACGGTACCCGTCGGCAGGAGAACAAAGAGGAGGAGGACAACGAGGAAGAGGAAGAGGAAGAGGACGAGGAAGAGGACAAGGAAGAGGACGGGGATTATATAACTATTTCTTTCGCGACCCCGATGTGGTGGAGCAGGAATAGGCAAGCTCTGCCATTTACTTGGTATAACTATGGGATTTTACTTGATGATGTTCTTTCTGCCAAGTACTACTAGGTAAAACTATGTATAACTATGACGTTCAATATGTGTGTTCTCTCTGTTAGGTACTACTAGTAAAACTGGGTATAACTATGTTGTTCATTTGATTTAAGTTGTGTGTGTTATTCTGGTTTGTGCTTATTATTTATTGCTGCATTTAGAGTAATTATTATCTTAGGTACAGATTATACTGAGCACATATGTTTTTACAAAAACTAAATTTACACTAAAATATTTTTTTAGTAAAACTATCTTACATTTATATGTTAAAGTGTGAATGGAAGTCCTAATTGTTATGTAGAACAACCAAACATTGTATTTTCAAAAAATTTAATATACAGAATTATAAGAAATGTGTTTAATTGGAATAATTTGAGGAGTACTACTGCAAACATTAGTGTTTTAACCCCATATAACTGATTATACATAAAATGGATCAAAATATAACTGTGTGAAATATGGTACTACTAGGTAACTAAGTATAACTATAAGTAAAATTTTAGTATTTTAAATATATAAGACGGCGCACGTGCTAAATGTGGTACTTAAAATATAACTATTTTTTAAAAACATTTTTTTAATGCCGCCAAAGTGGTATTTGTTTGCTTTTAACACTACTAGTACTTAAATACATTAGTAGTACCTGAAAACACCAATAGTACCTAAAAACACCAGTTCATGCATAAATACACCAGTTGTACATAAATACACCGGTAGTACCTAAATACACCGGTAGTACCTAAATACACCGGTAGTACCTAAATAAGTTCAACGAACAACAAAAGTTTACCGTTACGATTACTGTCCCAGGTACACACAAGTACCTAAATACATCAGTTCATGAATACTACTACTACCTATTTCTTGGTTCTCTGCCTTATCATTCTTCCCTTAGGTTTACCCTTCCTTACCCTCTTATTCCCAACTTCAGCTCCTGCTTTGTCCTTCTTCTTGCCTTTCCCCTCCGCCGTATAAGGCTCTTTCTTGAATTGTGATGGTTCTGTTATCCTCTTCTCCCTTGGAGTTCTCTGCTGTATCACATTCTTTTTCGCATTTGGCCTCTTCACATTATGCTTCTCCACATCTCTATTTCATTTTTCTGATTCAGCAAAGTGCAACAACAATTGTTCTTTCAACACATTTCACTGGTAGACGACAATAGCCGAATTTGATTCCATATCCTCTTCTTCTGCTACAGGCTCTTTCTCACCTTCTGCTTCGGCTCCTGTCTCTCCTTCTGCTTCGGCTCCTGTCTCTTCTTCTTTCTCTTCTTCTTCCTCTCCTTCTGATTCGGCTTCTTTCTCTCCTTCTGCTTCGGCTCCTGTCTCTTCTTCTTTCTCTTCTTCTTCCTCTCCTTCTGATTCGGCTTCTTTCTCTCCTTCTTTCTCTTCCTCTTTCTCTGTCCCTTTTTTCTCTTTCCGAATGGCCAATTGTTTCTGCACAGCTCTCTTCCATCTTCTCTTCTGCTTTGTCAACTTCCCTTCTGCTTTCTCTCCTTCTTCTGTCTCCATCTGTGTTGTCTTTTCTGCTGTCTCTTTTTGTCCTTCTTTATCCATATCTGTCGTCTCAGGCTAGGTATTACCAGTATGCTCAGGCCAGTCACCTTGGCTCCATGCTTGAGTTTGAAGATCCTTCATTGTTTGCCTAACACCCCTAAGCTTCAGCCGTAACCTTGACACTTTCCTTTTCATTTTGGAAAACCTCTCAGACATCTTGTTTTCCAGCCTATCTTCCATGTCTTTCAAAACCAGACGCAATGCTGGATTCTTCTCTGGTTCCAAAAGAATTTCTTCTTCTTCCTTCTCCTCATTCTCCTCATTCTCCTCTTGAGAAGCAACATCCAGATCGTATAGCTTATCCCAAAATATCTTGTTCTCAGCAAGATACTCGTCCCAGCTGTCAGGCACAGTGTCCAAGGCTTCATCATCTGCATCATCATCTATGAGACGCACTAATCTTCGTTCACTTCCAGATGCAGGTACCAAAGTACTATGTATATCCTGCGATTTTCACAAAATATAACTTTACCTATTAACATTAAGAAAAACAGATTACATATTTAAAGATAAGAATGATAAAAAATACATACCTTAGTTAAATCAAGCGAATCGTAAATCTCACTCAACGCCCAACCTTTCATAGTACTATGCTTGAACTTTTGTTTGCACATCCTTGGACAATCTAGCTCTGCCTCCATAACTTCTTCTCGAAATGACCTCCTCAGATTTGGGATGCACTCAAATGCTAAAATCTACATATAGAGATAAAAAATGTCATAAGGAAACATATAGAGATAAAGTATGTTAAACTGAATATTTAGAAGCCATTTTTTACCTCCAAAGGAATTATGAAACCAGGAAAGGTCAACGACGGTTGCACACTACCTTTCATAAGATCCAACGCGTGATAAACATCGTTGACAGAGTCGTCAAATGTCAATCGGCCCCACAGAAACTTTTCACACAACTTTTCATCATCCGCCAATCTAAATAAAAATTGATCTATACCTGCTAATGCATTCTTCCTAGGCCTGATCACCGAACAAAGAAACAATAAGATAGCCATCTTTAACCGATCGGGAGAACTCTTCTTCATTGACACTAGCTTCTCTTCCACATCTTTCATTGTGATTTTTTTTTTCCCGCGAAACTGTCTTTCCTGAAACTTACTAACATGATCCGTCCAATCCTTTCTAGGATTACAATCTCTCGGGTAAGCATGGCAGTGCATCCCAGTTATCAGACAATGCTCCTTCAAAGAATACCGGATGGGGACGCCATTTACCACAAACCAAAGTCTTGTCCTCTTTTCCACATAAACAGTTCTAACCATTAGCATCCACAATCCCAACAGCCTACGGTTTGTTTCAACAGGCATGTGAAGCACATGGTGAAGCTGAGGATGCGTCCTGAACCATTCCAATTCTGGTTGAAGCGTCTTTATGGTCTTCAAGAACTTACCCAGCTTACACCTTGTTTGTATCTTCGGATACTTGAGATACTCCTTACTGTTTAAGAAAAAATTATCAGGCGGCATTGGTTGGGAGACCTCTGTATCCTGCAATCAAAAACACAACTTCAATCCCAATATCACACATTTACCAATTAGTTACTCTAGTAGTACCAGTTATACCATGCATTAACAATTATCCTAGCAATACCAGTTATACCATGCATTAACAGTTATCCTAGCAGTACTAGTTATACCATGTACTAACAGTTATCCTAGCAGTACTAGTTATACCATGTACTAACAGTTATCCTAGCAGTACTAGTACCATGTACTAACAGTTATCCTAGCAGTACTAGTTATACTATGTACAAACAATGACTGGAAGTACTACTTATACAAAATATTACCAGTTATACTAACTAGTACTACTTATCAGTTACCTAAGCACTAACAGTTCTACTAACTAACAATATTCAATAATTATGAAACAATCACTTGCCAAAGACCAATATACCTCATTATCTGACTCGCTCACAGCATATCTTTGCGCAGTGGGCGTAATCCCTCTTGAACTCTTTTCCCCTGTGGGCGTAATACCACTAGAACTCTCTTCCCCTTTTTTTCCCCTTTGGTCATCGTCAATCCTCCCCTCGTTTTAACCATTCCTACAAATCAAAATCAAAACATACATACACAAAATCAAAACATAAACAAAATTAAATACGAATCAATATATCTCACAACCCTTATCGAAAAACCCCTTATCGAAAAACATCAAACCCTAAATTTGGAACCCTAATTTTAAAAAATCCAAATCGGACAATCCCAACATTTCCACATCAAATTAAAACCCCAATATCTCAAATTCAATTCACGAAAATCAAAATCCTTTTGGGAAAAATCAAAACCCAAAACGGAGATGTGATGAGATGTGATTACCTTCAACTTCTGTGAATGACAAACGAAATAAGAAAATCGACGGCGAAGGCGATGGAGAACGCGACGGCGATGGAGAACGGCCGGCGACGGCGAAACTGTGAAATCGCAAACTGATTCGCGAAAGAGAGAAGATAGATTTTTACAGTTTTTTTTTACGGTTTTCGTAATAATGTTTTGTTTTGTTACGGTTTTTTTTTCCGGGTTCGGGTCATTTCAGGAGTTCGGGTCGGAAATGTGGTTGGGTCACGTAATTTGTCTAATTCATTAAGGGTTAAAATGTAATTGCTCAACTTTTGATTTAAATAAAAAGTAAAAAAACAGAAAAGGGGTTTAATGGATTTGAGATGATAATTTTGGGTTTTCCAAGATTTGGACTCGAATTTATGAGAGAATACTTAGAAAATTATGGTAGAAATGGTGTTTTTCGGAGTCCAAATGAAATGAAATAAATCTTGATTTATAGAGTTTTAAAATGATAAATTTTCATATAAAATTTATTAAGAAAAAAAATTATTTACGATATAATAATTGATTTTGAAAGATAAGATGAAATAAAAAATTTCAAAATCTGATAAGCTAATTAAAACTCAACACTTATCCATCTTTGTTGTTTACTTTATTTTTGGAAAGAAAAAAAAAAACAAAAAAAAAAGAAATTTTTTTCGGTAGATGAGAGTTAACCGTGAATCTTACTTTTGTTCTTTCAACATGAATTAATACACGTAAAATTTTTGTTTTTTTTAACACCTCCATTGTAACCATTAAAATGTTGAATTCTTAATTCAATAGGCTCATTGCACATAGTTTGATAGAGCTACATAAATGTTCATTTCTAGCTATAGAGTAATTCTCTTGTTTTTTTTCCTGTCTTTTCCATTAATTTTTTAATTTATTATGCAATTAATTAGAATATTTCTAAATAAACTTCTAAATGCAGCTAAGTGACTCTTAATTAAAAATGTAGATGCAATTTTGGCAAGTGAGATTTCTATAATTAAACAGATCACATAACTATTTTTAACCATAAGTAATAAATATCGAAATATAATTATGTCATGTTTAGAAGAAAATCCATTATGACAATATGGGCAATAAGAAAATTACAGAAATGGTGTCACCCAATCATATCTCGACTTCTGTAACAACAGTTCGAGAACATTCTTACATTACATTCTTCTGCCTCATAACAGAAAAAAAAAGGGTTAAACCAAATTCTCCATTGCAACCATAGCTCGAGGGTTTAGAAAAAGTTTTCAAATTTGGCAATCTATCTCGCCGATCGTTGCTCAAGGTATCAACTTGGATCTTTTCTCCTTTTTGATTTTGGTATGTAAAATTTAATTCAATTAGGTTTTTTTGTTATAACGATCGTGAAGGGTTACTAGATTTATGGTTTTTACTTTACTTTGATTATGTTCTATCGATTAAAGTTAGTTTCTTCTTTCCAATTTGATTTTGATTACGATTCGTTTGATATAAAAATCTGTTTTTTTTTTTTTTTCCTCATGGGGTTTGAAATTAGGGTTCTTGAATCGTTGTTACTATGATTTAAAGCTATGAGAGTTTTGGGTTTTCTTTCTTTTATCCATCTCATGTGAAGAATTTTGATATTACTTGAAAAGTATGTGTTTTTGTGTTTGAAAGATAGTACTTTTACATACACATGTTTTGGACATTTTACTTTCTTGTAGTAACTGAGGAAGATGCAAGGAGGTGGTAGAGATCCTTTCAATTTTGGTGGTCCTTTTGGTGGCTCTTTTGGTGGTGGTTTTGGAGGCTCATTTGGTGGTGGTTTTGGTGGCTCATTTGGTGGCACTAATAATGGTCCTCCAAATCTGATGGCGAATTTTTTCGGAGGAAGAGATCCGTTCGATGACCCTTTTTTCACACAGCCTTTTGGTGGAATGTTACAGCCGAACAACTTCTTTGGTCCTAGCATGGATCCTTTTGCAGGAATGCGCCGTCCTCCATCGGGATTTATTGAGAACAATCAGCCACCAGAACCGAGGAGATCACGTGGACCGGTTATTGAGGAGATTGATACAGATGATGAGGAAGAAGGAGAAGGAGATAAAGAGAAGAAAGGTAGTCTAGGGAAACATGGTAGGTCAAGCAGTGAGTCGGAAACTGAAGATGCTAGAGCGGAAGGTGATACTTTTTTATTGTTTTCTCTGCCTTAAGTTTCTCTGGAATTTACGGTGTTTAATGTTGCTGCAGAGAGAAGGAACCGACAAGTACAAAACATGAATGTAAATGCTATGGTGAACAATGGGCAATGGCAACCACAAACTCGTAGTTATAGTTTCCAGAGCTCGACTGTTACATACGGTGGTCAGAATGGAAACTACTATACTTCATCAAAGACAAGAAGAACAGGAAGTGATGGGGTGAGTTATAATAGTAACTCATTTGTGTGTGTGTGTAAGAATTGTAGTTATGCTTACTACCCAAACCGGTTTTATTATGAAACAGTTAACTCTTGAAGAAAGCAAAGAAGCCAATACCGCAACACGGGAAGCATCACACAGGATTTCAAGAGGCTTACATAACAAGGTAGTTTATACATACATTTTGAGGATAGCAAATATATTTTTCCTTCGTTGTTGAATCAATGTGGTAAAAAAACAAGTGACCTTCTTATGCTTGCAGGGCCACACAGTTGCACGTAAGCTTAACTCAGATGGTCGTGTTAATACAATGGAGACCTTGCACAATTTAAACGAGGGTAAGTAACACTTTTCTCGTTAAGCTTGAGAAAGAGTATAGCTTGGATGAGAGGAATCAATAATCCGAATACGTGAAAACCATATACCTTTTTGTTTTCTTGCTTACAATTGCAAAACCCTGCAGATGAGTTAGCTGATTTTGAACAGTCTTGGAGTGGAAATGCTAGAAGGCAGTTACCCGGTCGGTCTGGTTCCTTTGGCAGTAAGTAGTCAAATTACGGTGTAGTCATATTTCTCCTTGTTTAGGGTCCTTTTTCGAAACAAAAACAAAACTTCTCTTTGATATATTTACAGGTGGTCTTGTAAACAGAGAGCAACCAATGTTGCTTCCCTCGACTGATCCGAGCCCTTCTCATTCACGAGCAGAACCATCCAGAAGAACAAAGGCTGCGATGAATGTAAGAGGACATGGCAGAAACTAATCGCGGACTTCATGTCCGGTTACTGAAGTCTGTAGTGAATGTAACCAAATACTATTTACTTTACTTTGGTTGCATCGTTACTGTAACTTTATGATGTAAGGATTTGAGGGTTTTAAGTATTGCTCCTTGATGATAATAATATTTCTTAGCTGTTTGTAATCATAATTATGAATGTATTTGATCGTCAGAATATTTTTGGCTGACTTTAAAAAGAAATGCATATATATTGCAAGGTTTTTGAAAAATTCATACATAATAAAATTGGCTACAAAACCGTTTACAATAGAAGAAAAGTAAAGTAAGATTGATGCCATCATCTAACCATAAGACATAAGGCATACTGAAGGAAGAGGACTTAGAAGCATAACGGAAACACGAACATAAGAAAAGCATACATAGCTTTTTCTCTTAATTACCAAGGCAATGATAAAGAAAAAGCCTAAGAGTTGTTGATTGGCTTAACATAAACACCGTTTTTTTTCCATGAGAAAAAGATGTAGACTTGCCATGGAACCCAATTTTTACACTCTAATAAATGAAATTTTACAGAAGATTTCAAATAGCAAAAGCTGGAAATGTAGACAAACATAAATGTTCTAACCTAAACTAAAACAATTAGGGTATAGAGACGTTCCTTAGAGCTCAAGTAACATCCATAACAGTAAGTAAACCCATTAACGTTTCTCAATCAAGTCCTCTAAATGTATATTACTCTACAAAATTCAAAAATGTCTTGCAGGGTTTAAGAGTTTAACAATCTTTATAGGCTTATTATAGCTTAGGAAACGAAAGAATATGCCATGGTTTCTTTTAGTACATCGAAGGCAACTTCAGGTTTAATCAACAGATCGCTTAATCCTGTAGTTCTAATCTCCGAAATGGACCTTCTTAGCATCGTATAAGCTTCATGTATATTTCTCTTTGGTGCCCCTGATCCTCCTCTAGTCTCATTGAGGACATTTCCTTGTTGGGATTCAAAGTAATCACGAGGGTCCTGATTCGAGAAACAAGAAAGCGTAAGAGGAATTACGCAGCATCTATCATAACCTTTTATTGAAAGAGAGCCAAAAACCTTGATAGAAAGCGGTACAAACGGGAGGTTTTGTGGTTCTTGAAGAGCCTCCATTCCTACTGACCATGACAATTTTTCCAATCTCTCCTGATCAGCATCTTTGGTAGTTTCACTATTGGCACTGCTTACTCGTGTGAGAGCCTCTGCGACAATCCTCGAATCTTTTAACTCAACATCTGATTTCCAGTTTAAAGGAATCACCAAGAACTATAGTCAAAACATGTTTACACGTCGTGAACTATATAATATATCGAGCGCCATACAAAACTTAAAGATGAAAGAATCGAAGGAGGTCGCTTAGAGGTGTTTTACCAATGATTATGCCTTCCAATACAACAGCACCATGACGACTAATATCTTGCGAAAGTGATCTTCTAAACTGACCATTATGTGGTTCAACAAAATCCATCATGCCCCCACGCTGGATCCCGTGGTCCTGTGTTACGGGAAATTTAAATTAAGCACAACATTTATGTAATATGATACAGTATGAAAAGAACAGAATGTCACTATAGTCCAGAATTTACATTTGAAAGAAACAAGATTTCTTGATTTTAACAACTTAGAGAAGGTTCACTGTGCGCATTCTACAAAACAAAACATTTGACACATATTGTTAACAAATTAGAGAAGGCTTACCATAATATGAGTGTAGTCATCTCCCTGGTCAGCCACTAAGTTAATAGTTTGATCAACCCGTCTAATCTACAGATATGACATTCAAATCAGATTGATATACATGGAAATGATTTAACTTTAGAAAAAAAATAATAATAACCTTTTTGCGAGCTTCCTGAGCCAATATCTCATCAGGATTCAGAAAGATCGCAAGTGCCTCGTCCTCAGCAGCTTCTGCTGCAGCTACTGCTGTATTTTTGGTGCTGTAAAGATACTCTGCTCTAAAATATTTTGTCCAGAAGTCTTTTTCTGTCATCTGGCATAGGAATAATAACTACAGAATTCGTCGTATTTGATGATTATTACCAAAAGATGTCATAGTATTGAGTCTTTGTTACCTTACTCGGTACATAATTTATGAATGCTTGCCGAACAGCTGGCTTCTCAGCAAAAATCTGAAAGCGTCATGAAGAAATCGTATGTGAGAAAAAGGGACGGTACCACGAATGAAAACAACATTGAAGTATTCTAGCTACATATAAACTGTAGCAATCTGATGCAACCTAATCTCAATGTATCACCAATTGCAACTTCTCAACCCCATTAATCACCAATTCAATAAAATGCAAACAATGGCATATGGATCAACTTACTGATGAAATCACGGCAAGCATGCATCTCCGGATAATTTTCAAACTCAAATATATGAGACCTTCCCTATAATCGAAAAAAAACAAGGAAGCTTCAATGGTTACAGGGGACATAAAGCTTCAAAATTCACGTCACGCGGATAAACAAAACAAAAAAAGGAACCTGCTTGTTGGTCAGATTGAGCGTAGGAGCGTTATTAGATCCTTCTTTGGCAATAATGAATAATTATGACTTAATAAGAATTACATACTTTTGATGTTTTGACTCAAAAGGAAACATTATTTGGTTCTATTACAAAGTATTCACCAATATTCCTCAAAGAGAAGATAAATTCTTACTACTTGGAGGATCCCAGGAGTTCCTTTATCAGTCCTTGTATGTGACTTGCATAGTACCCGCAATATCCAGCTTTGAATGGAACATAAACATCACTAAGGAATCAAGAACCAATGGATCGGATATGCGATAATCAAACCCTACTCGTTCGTTCCTCACAGATGATTCAACACTGCTTCAGATCACAATCTCTGAATCTCTCAACTCTATATCGTGACTTTTGGGAAATAGGACAATCTCAAAACTGGGCTTTAGATGGGCTTCTACTAAAACTTGATTCAGTTGGTTTCTTTTCATGTAAAATGCTATTTAGCAAACTGGCCCTACTTTAAACTTGGCTTTGTATCATGAGAGCTGTACTATGGAAAGTTGGTTTTTGATTAAAATGATGCTCATATTTGAATATTATTCAAATAACATTCTGTATCCGTTTTACCTTTATTTGCTTTAAAGATAAATATCGTATTTACGAAACTACCATTAATGAGGCAGGACATGTAGGCAAAGATTTTTCCGTCAAAAGCGAATAAATCTACCGTTCATGCGATGGTAGATTTATTTTACGATCGGTAGATTTATTAAGTGGTTCGTAGACTTAATCGACGAATGGTAGAGTTAATATTTGAATGGTAGACTTATTGAGTAGACTTATTTTTATATAGTGGTAAAGATGTTTTGGAGTGGTAGACTTAACCTTAATAGTGGTAGATTTTTTTTTTAGTGATAGATTTATTAGTCGAATGGTAGATTTATCTCGGTAGACTTAATATTGAGTGATAGCTTTATTTGTATGTGATGGTAGATGATATAATGCGTTTTTGACGCATTCTAACCTTTGTTTTGTAGGTTTTTATCGAGTCTTTCATTCTCTTTCGAGTCATTCTAGGTCTAAAAGTGGCTGGAAACAAGGATTGAAACTTGCAATTGGATTTGGCGAAAAAGGAGGGAATCTGGATCTTTTTGAAGATTCTGAAGAAAAGGAGCGCCTGCTCCCGAAAAAGGAGTACCTGCTCCCCAGAAGATTCACTTATGGAAATCTTCATTAAACCTAATTTGGGAACCCTATTTTCTCCAGCCGCCAAGGGCTTTTAAAAGGGAATTTTTCGATCCTTTTGAGAGATGACGCGATCACTGATATATCATGGTTTTTACCCGTTTTCGACCATGATATAAGTCCTTTTCATAGAGTCTTTTTGGTATTTTTCGAGTTGTTTTGAGTCTTTGCAGGTTATTGGACGATTGGAGCTTTATGGGAGCTTTTGGAGCATTTTGGGAGCATCAAGGAAAGAAGAGCTAAAGTGATCAAGTCGGAGTCGAGTTTTCAAGGCTGTGTCGATCGACACGGACCTGTGTGTCGATCGACATGCCCGTCTGACACGTGAAGACTTCAAGTTTTGAAGAAATTCCAGTTTGGCCCAAAAAGCCCAGAAGTTTACACCAAGGCCCAATCCGATTTTTAGACAATATCAATAGTTTTTCCTTAGGTTTTCATGTTTTGATCTTGTTTTCTATTGAGACTTAGAGAAAGAGAATTGGGGGAGCTTCAGACTTTCAGAGATTTCAAAACCCTTTTGTATCTCTAACTCTATCTTTTTTAATGCAATTTATTTCATTCATTATGATTTCATCATTTATGTCTGAGTAGTTTGCTTGTTAGGTTTTGGGAAGTTCTAGGGTTTGATGAGAAATTGATAGGATTGAAACCCTGTTAGGATTTATCTTTATGTTCTTCATCTAGATTGATTTAACTCTGATTTTAGGATTGATCAACTGAAATTGGATATCCTAGGTTGCTTTAATAGATGCGAAAGTATTATTAACAACCTGATATAATCTTAGATGAGCAAAATTATCTATTCGCAAAGACATTTGGCTTAGTAATTTTGTAAACAATCGAACCTGAATTTAATGCTTGTCTTTATTCACTAAGTTTGCAAAGAAATTTGGAATTTAGGGATTTAGTCATAGATAATCTCTGCAACGAAAGTTGATTGGTTTTACATTCGTGTTTGAGTTCTAGAACTGCACTTAACAAATCCTAACCGTTTTTATCTCTGTGTCGATCGACACGGATACCTGTGTTGATCGACACGAATCAATTTCGAATCATTCCTGCGAACAACCCATTGCCTAACTCCTCGTCCAATTGATTACTTGAAACTTTATCATCTCTCACTTGTTTACTTTTTGTTTTTACTTCATTCATACACTTTTACTTAGCAAAATTTGAATTCATTAGTTGATTGTGTGATTTGATTCCCTGTGGATTCGACCCCTAAGTACTACATCGATCTCTTAATTTGAGAGAGTAGCTCAGGGCAAATTTGAGCATATCAATCACACAGACACGACACAGCAGAGAGATGAGAACGCAAGTGAGAGAGAGAGATTTGATACTAGTTTTTAGAGTTTGTAAGCTTGAGGATTGCCTTCCACGTTATTGTAGAAGTTTTCTTAAACCCTATTCTCTTCTATTTCGATTCAATGAAGTTTCTTATGTCTTTTGCTGCTGTTGTTTGCTTGAATATGTGCGAGTAATCCCCTTTGTTAGGTTGATGGTTCGATGGGATTAGATATTCATGAACTAAGCATAGATAGGTTTTGAAACATCATTCGATATCTCCATCTAATGTCGATCATATTGCCTAGACTAGATTGATCACCTAGCCTCTGAGTTTAGGTTGAATTTACTCATCAAAAGTGTTGTGAATTGCTAGAATTGACATAGATGGGCGAGTTGTCCTTAGCAACCGAAAGTTGAAGTTAAGGCAACTCGTGAACAAATCGATCCTACACGTTTAATGCTCATCAATCTTTGTAGCCTCAAACGACAGTTTAGGGTGTTAGATTGATTGTTGAAGTAGTTGATGCCACGACAATGGATCATCTTAAATTTATGATTGAGTTCTAGATTGGTTCAGAACTTGATAACCTGAATAATTGCTTGGTTCTAGATGTTCTAATCCCTGAGATTTATCCCTTGATCTAATGCCTTTTCTATCAATTGTTAACACCGAATTTTACATTTGTTTGTTTTATAATTTGTGACACTTAAACCTCTTTTAATCGCTTAGCTGAACTTGTAGTCCATAGGATTAGAGTGTATTGCTGGTCCCTTGAACAAACCTCTACTATTCTACAATCGAAGTAGTGATTCTAGGTTATATATTTGAAACCGGAAAAAGCTCTTTCATCAAATTGGCGCCGTTGCGATGGGGACCAACTCGATACCTCTAATTTTCGTTTATTATTTTAGACTAAGTACTAAATTCGTTCTTTTATTTCTCTTGTGTGTGTTTCAGGTGTATGAACTCAAGGACAACAAAGAGAAATCTTCAAACTCCCCTCGTCACTTTGAGTAACCCTGAACTTGCGAGACTAGAACGAACCAACAGACGCACAAGGCCTAATCTCGTCGACATGGGCGGACAAGGCGAAAATGATATGGTAGCTGAGCTGCAAAGGTTGCAAGTGCAGATGGCTCAGATGCAACAACAGCACGTGCGCGAACAGCAGCAACAACGCGCGCGTGAGTAGCAACGTGCTATAGGGGATATGGACAATCCTCATGCTTTCTACTGGAATCGAGCTGTTATAGTTCCCCCTGTTGTTGAGAGGCAAGATTATGAGATCAAGCCTCAGATGATATCGCTGGTTAAGCAACACTTGTTCCACGGACTGCCTGCGGAAATTCCGATAGATCATATAGAAAACTTCGAGGAGATCTGCTCTACGACAAGTTCTAATGGGATGAACCCGAATTTCTTGAAGTGCAAGCTTTTTCCCTTCTCACTTGCGGACAAAGCTTCACGTTGGCTCAAGTCTCTACCAGCTGGATCCATCACGACCTGGACACAATGTAGAGCCGCGTTTTTGGACCACTTCTATACCAAATCCAAAACTGCGAGTTTAAGGAACAAGATCTCCTCTTTCCAACAACATTCATGAGAGTCCTTCTGTGAGGCATGGGAAAGGTTCAAGGAGTACAAAAGAGAGTGTCCACACCATGGGTTCACTGATGAGAATTTGTTGGGTATCTTCTACGATGGTGTTGATTGGGACTATAGGAATGCGTTGAATGTTGTAAGTGATGGCGACTTCATGACTAAAACCAGACAGAGTGCGTATAAGCTGATAGAGAACTTAGCTGTGATATCTAGCAACAAGTCGCAGGAGTATGATAGGACTGCGAAATCTAGTGGAATGGATTCCCAAAAGATCGATGACCTTACTGCTAAGGTCAACTTGTTGCTCAAAGTGAACCAAAGGATGGTTCACTTTGCGGATGAGGATGGTGAACCACTTGCTGAGGAGATGGTTGAGGAAGGAGACAATGATCAGCAGGAGGTAAGCTACGTGAATGGCCAAGGGTTTGTACGAAACCGTGGGTTCAATCAAAATTATAGGAGTCACCCAAATTTCTCCTATCGAAGTGCGAATGTTGAGAATCCACAAGACCAGCTTTATCCGCAGCAAACCGGCCCCCAGGAACCCGAAACCCCAGGATCAAGGTTTCTAGAAAACCTACCCTCAGAACTTCCAAGGTAAGACGTTCCTTCCTTTCCAAAGTCAGAAACCGCAGTTCTCTAACTTTCAGGCTCCTCCGAGCTCTGGAAGTACTTCTCAGGATAAGTTGAAAGGTATGATGCAGCAGCTGATGGCTAATCAATAAAAATCTGCTACTGAGATCAACACAAAAGTAGATGCTATGTATTCAGATCTTAACGGTCGACTTGAGGCAATTTGCAACCACGTGGAGAAGCTCGACACTCAGGTTGCTCAAATGGCCGATGCAATCAAGAGACCACAGGGAGTGTTGCCTGGTAAAATGGATGCAAACCCCCAGAGATTTTGTCAATGCCATAGAACTGAGAAGTGAAAGAGTTCTGCCAGCAGTCGTAAGGGCAGAAGCTGAAAACTGCCTAGACGGAGCACCTGCTCCAGCAGAAAGAGCACCTGCTCCGGAAGAGGGAGCACCTGCTCCTGAAACAGAAAACGATGAAGAAGTTACTGGACCAACTCCTAAGCCAATACGGCCAAATGAGATTGTTGATAGGGTTCGATCTCGTGTCTACAGACCCCCTGTCCCCTACCTAGTACCTCCAAGGAAATCACAGAAGGATTTAGAGGAGGCAAAGTGCAAAAAAATATTGCAAGATTTGATGGTTAAGCTAACATTGGCGGATGCAATTCAGATGATACCATCCATGAAAAAGAACGTCAAAGGTTTGGTAACTGGTAAGATTTCTTCAGAGCAGAGTGCCATGATGATAACTAAGAATTGTAGTGCTGTGCTACAGAATAAGGTCATTAAAAAGCAAGAGGATCTAGGGAAGTTCGTTTTATCTGTGGAAATTGGTTATATGCGATTTGCTTGCTCTCTATGCGACTTAGGTTCGAGTGTGAACCTCATGCTCTATTCGGTCGCAAGGAAGCTTGGGTACACGAAATTCAAACCAACACGGATTTCATTGGTGTTTGCTGACAGATCAATTAAGCTGCCTGTGGGAATTTTGGAGGATTTGCATGTCAGGATTGGGAACACCTTGATCCCAGCAGATTTTGTAGTGCTGGAAGTTGATGATGAACCGAAGGATCCCTTGATTTTGGGACGTTCTTTCTTGCGCACAGCTGGTGCAATCATTGATGTGAGGAATGGAACGATAGGTCTCCACCTGGGAGACATTATTATGGAGTTTGAGATGGATCGGATGCTGAAAAAACCGACCATTGATGGGCAAACCTTTGCCATTGAGGATAATCTCGAAATCTCTAAGGGAAAGATTGAGGAGATTCTTGCCGATGATCCATTGGATGTTGCGTTGACAAAAGCTGAGGGTGAACATGGGTATTTGAGTGAAGATACTGTTGGGTTCGCAAGGATGTTGGATTCTGGTCAGATGGAGAAATCAACAGAAGTTTTGAGGCTTGAAACAGAAGGAGCGGACGGAGCACCTGCTCCTGCTCCTGGGAATTATGTTAATGGTCCATGGAGCGAGCTGAAAGCTCCAAAGTTAAAACTCAAAACTCTACCAGTCGGGCTAAGGTACGCGTTTCTAGGCCCTAACTCCACATACCGTGTTATAATTAATGCTGATTTGAATAATGTGAAAACCGCCTTACTTTTATGCGAACTTAGAAAGTATAGGAAGGCTTTAGGTTATTCGCTAGATGACATCCTTGGAATCTCACCTGATTTATGCATGCATAGGATACATTTAGAGGATGAATCTAGAACTTCTGTAGAACACCAAAGAAGGCTGAACCCGAATTTGAAAGATGTTGTTAAGAAAGAAATAATGAAAATCTTAGAAGCTGGCGTTATTTATGTAATCTCTGATAGTAGCTGGGTCAGTCCTGTTCATGTAGTGCCTAAAAAGGGCAGAATCACTGTGATCGCCAATGATAGAAATGAATTGATACCCACTAGGACTGTCACAGGACATAGGATGTGCATCGAATATAGAAAGTTAAATGCAGCGGCTAGGAAAGATCATTTTCCCTTACCATTCATTGATCAAATGCTCGAAAGATTAGCTAACCACCCTTAATACTGCTTTTTAGATGGTTATTCAGGTTTCTTTCAGATTCCTATTCACCCAGATGATCAGGAAAAGACGACCTTCACGTGTCCTTATGGCACTTTTGCGTACCGCAGAATGCCATTTGGATTATGCAATTCCCCTGTGACTTTTCAAAGGTGCATGATATCTTTTCTTACTGATTTTATTGAGGACATAATGGAAGTTTTCATGGACAATTTCTCCGTCTATGGAAGCTCTTTTTTCGTATGTTTGTCAAATCTGTGCAGGGTGTTACAACGTTGTGAAGAAAAACATCTAGTGTTAAACTGGGAGAAGTGCCATTTCATGGTAAAGGATGGTATAGTTTTGGGTTGACCGAGCAAAAGTTGAGGTGATGATGAGTTTGCAACCGCCATATTCAGCCAGAGGAATACAAAATTTCCTTGGTCACGCTGGGTTTTACAGATGGTTCATCAAGGATTTTTCAAAGATAGCGAGACCATTCATTCAACTCTTGTGTAAGGAGACCAAGTTTGATTTTGATGGAGCTTGTCTTGAAGCGTTTCATACTATAAATGGAGCATTGGTGAGTGTACCCATTGTTCAACCACCGGACTGGGATTTACAATTTTAAGTAATGACAGATGCTAGTGATTACGCTGTGGGAGCAATTTTGGGGCAAAAGAAGGATAAAAAGCTCCACGTAATCTATTACGCTAGCCGGACTTTGGACGAAGCTCAATGTAAGTATGCTACGACTGAGAAAGAACTCTTGGCTGTGGTATTTGCCTTTGAGAAATTTAGGTCGTATCTTGTCGGTTCAAAAGTGATTGTGCATACCGACCACACGGTTTTGAAATATTTGCTCACCAAGAAAGATGCGAAACCGAGGCTCTTGAGATGGATTTTGTTGCTCCAAGAGTTTGACCTACAAATTGTTGATAAGAAGGGGATTGAGATGGAGTTGTTGATCATTTGTCCCGTCTAAAAGTGGATGAAACAGTACTGCTGGATGATGCACGGCCGGATGCACATGTTTATGCAATCGATTTCTGTGTGCTAGAGCAAATAGTCCAAACCAGAGCACCTGCTCCAACAGAGGGAGCACTTGCTCCAGAGGAGGTTTGTGCTGTTGTTTCTAAGATGAGTAGTTCAAGTTTTCCGTGGTTTGGGGAAATAGCGAACTACCTTGCTGCTGATTTGGAACCATCCGACTTTGTGGGAGACAGAAAGATGAAGTTTTTGCGAGACATAAGGAGATACTTTTGGGACGAGCCATACCTTTATAAGCAGTGCTCGGATGGCATTTTTAGGAGATGTGTTCCTGATGAGGAGATTCCAGGAATCCTATTTCACTACCATAGTTCAAGTTATGCTGGGCACTTCGCGACCTTCAAAAAAGTATCCAAGGTATTGCAAGCTGAGTATTGGTGGCCAACGATGTTTCGGGACGCACATGCTTTTATCTCAAGGTGCGATACATGTCAGAGGCAAGGAAACATCTCGCGCCGGTATGAGATGCCTCAGCACTTTATCTTGGAAGTCGAAGTGTTTGACGTGTGGGGAATAGACTTTATGGGATCATTTCCATCCTCCTATGAAAACAAGTACATCTTAGTGGCCGTTGATTACGTGTCCAAATGGTTGAGGCCATTGCTTCCCCAACAAATGATGCTGCTGTAGTCTTAAAGATGTTCAAGAGCATAATCTTCCCCAGGTTTTGAGTACCGTGAGTGGTGATTAGCGAGGGAGGGACTCATTTCATAAATAAGGTTTTCGAGAACCTTTTAAGGAAAAATGGTGTAAACCATAAGGTTGCGACGCCATATCACCCGCAGACTAGTGGCCAAATTGAGGTTAGCAACAGTCAAATCAAGGATATCCTACAAAAGACCGTAGGTACCACTAGGAAAGACTGGGCTGCCAAGTTGGACGACGCGGTGTGGGCATACCGAACCGCTTACAAAACACCATTGGGGACAACGCCCTTTCACTTGGTATATGGGAAGTCCTACCATCTTCCTGTAGAGCTTGAGTACAAGGCGGCATGGGCGGTTAAGCTGATGAACTACGATATCAAACCTGGCTTGGAAAGAAGATCGATGCAACTTAATGAGTTGGAAGAAATTAGGCACCTAGCCTATGAGAGTTCAAAAATATACAAAGAGCGAACCAAGATGTATCACGACAAGAGGATTCTCACCCGAGACTTCCAACCAAATGACCTGCTACTTCTCTTTAACTCTCGCCTTAAAATTTTTCCTGGAAAGTTGCGATCAAGGTGGTCCGGCCCCTTTCTCATAAAATAGGTTCGATCTTATGGGGCCATGGTGTTGCTGGATGCCAAGGGCAAGGAGTTCGTGGTTAATGGTCAGCGGTGTAAGCCATACCTCGCTGAAACAAACCAAGCCGAAGGTGGAGTCATCCATTTAGGCGATGCACCAAAAGCCTAAATGGCTAATCAAGTCAAGCTAAAGACTTTAACCAAGCGCTTGGTGGGAGGCAACCCACCGGTACTTTTTTTAACTATTTCAATTTGATTTCTTTTATTACTAACTTTGAATTTCAGTTTTGAGTTTTCAAGTTCTTGAAAAAAAAATGTGTGTGTGTTATGGAATATACAAGGCAGATCGATCGATCCCCTCTGCTAGATCGATCGATCCGAAGGATGAAACCAACAAGCATTACATCGGCCAACCTCAGGATCGATCAGCATGTCGATCCGATTCCCAGAAGGAGCACCTGCTCCCCAATACAGAACACTTACTCTCCAGGGTAAAAATTCAAAATTCGGATTTAGGCCCACAAAGAGGTTAGTCCAATAAAAAAAACGAGATGGGCTCGAGAAATATTATAAAAAGAGATTTTTCCAATTTCTTATGGAATTAAACCAATACGGTGGGATCCACCAAAACCCTTTATTTCTCGCGCCTCTCTCTCTTTTTTCTCCATTCCTCTTCCTTCGATTTTTCTTTCCCCCATTGAAACGGTTTTCAAGCTTTTGCCCAAAACACAACTTCTTCAATTTTTAACCAATCTGAGCGATTTAAGGCTCGATTTCAGATGATTTTTCACCACCTTTCCGAATCTACAACTCGTTCTACAAGACAAGCAAGGTAACACTTCGAAAACCCCCTTTTTTCGATCCACCGTTTTTCATAACAGGGTGAACTTAAGGGTTGTTTTGATTGATTTTTCTTGCTACGATTAATTGGTGAACTCTAAGCTTGTTTATGAATGATTTCGAGTAGGTTGGGTTGTGTAATTTTACTTGAAAATTCTTTGGAAGTAAAAACCTAATTTTGGTTGTGAAATCAGAATTTAGGGAATGGGGATGTGACTGGGATGCGAATGGAATTAGGATTATTTGTTCTAGGGTGTTTAGAGTAGTCGAATCCATCTGTTTCACAAAAATACTTTGATCTGAAATTTCGCAAAAACAGGGGACTTCTCTTTTGATTAAAAATGTGATTGTGTGGAATTTGAGATATCAATTTATGCTAGATTTTTGTGGTTGTTGTTGTCATTGCAGGATGACAGGTCCAAGGATCTCCTACGGCAAACCACCGCGATCCTCCAAAGGAAAAGGACAGGCTTCCTCTTCTTAAATCATGCCCAACCCTTGGCCACACAACGAAGGCAGTCGGTTTACTTTGCCCGATCCTCGCCTTCCGCGGAACTCAGATGACTCATGGGACCAAACCGACGGGTACTACTACAACAACTGGTTGGGTATCGC